>CM053790.1:653333500-653531000 GCA_028749045.1 Cupressus sempervirens
TAAGGTCAAAATCTTGTTTAATTGAGATTTTATATCTATACAGTGTACCGATTGCATAATAAGGTACATTACTAGTTAAATATAAGAACATCTCACATACAAAATATGGCAGTAAAAAAATATAAAGCAATACCACCACCCAAGATAAATAAATAATTATACATACATACATACATGCATGCATGCATATGTATGTACGTATGTATGTGTGTGTGTGTGTGTGTGTGTGTGTGTGTGTGTGTGTGTGTGTGTGTGTGTGTGTGTGTGTGTGTGTGTGTGTGTGTGTGTGTGTGTGTGTGTGTGTGATTTGGTAGAGAGTTCTAGCTCATGAAACATAGGTTAATGAATTTAACTCAAAAACTATATAGTTAAATCGTGGTAGCAATATCAAAAAACTTGTATTATCAAATATTAACAATAAATTATTTAAAATGTTAATTTTTTATATATAATAAGTTAGACATTGAGAAAAAATGCTAGATATAATATTGTACATGCAAATTGGACTTAGAAATAGATAGATTTTGTAAAACATAAAATTACATGTTAGTAAAAGTCATTTTATTTTATTTTATTAAAAGTTATTATGTTGAGAAAAGTAGGGTAAATCATGGAGGAAACATTATGCTAGCATTCATATTTCAAGTGAAATTGTAGGTGTGTGGGAAAATGAAGGATGTTGGTCAAAATTGTGTGACTTAAATATTTCACAATATGCATAGTAGGGACATAAGTGGAAAATATTGAATCATTTTTACCGATGCGTATTATTTTCTATAGATCCGACATAAGCTTTGAAAGCATTTATGTGTTGTTACCCTACAAAGGGTGAACCAAATATCAAGAGCCCATGCTTAGGGGAACCTAATTAAGATGTAAATATTTTCAACTGCATATGAATGATTTTAAAGGTTGTAATATTATAAAAATGATCAATCTAATGTTTTAGATGCATTTTACAATGTAATTAGTAGTGGAAGAATAAAGGATTTGTGTTTGTGTTTATTTTTTGTTTGTTTAAATCTCTATTTTGGGTGTTCTAATTTCCCTATTTTCCAAATTAACAATTTGCTCCCATCACCCCGAAAATGAATTGGAGGTTTGATAAGGAGTTGTGAAGAATAAAGGAGAAACTCTAATTTTTTTGCTAGAACACAAGGAGAAGGAAAACTTTTACATGTTTTTAATTCCTTGAGTTGTGTTATTTAATGTTATTCCAAAAATATTTTTTTGTTTGATATTGCAAACCCCACGGGTCGATGCTTGAATGTGTTTTTACAAACTATTGAAGGCATACAAGATCTTAAATAAAAGGCCATTCTCAGAGCCATAATAGTAGGTAAGTTACCTTTATGAATAAAAAACCTCTCTTACTACAAGCTCAAAACTTATGTATATGCCTTGTCAAGAATAAAGGGCACCATTTTTTACCATCTAGACTATGCTCAATGTTAAGATGAAATAAGTGAAGACCTACCCTAATGGGAAGTAAGTCAAAATTGTCAATTAATATTTTTTGAATTACATTTGATACAAGAAGGGATAGAAATATAAAGTTACGTGTTCCTCTCCACGTTCATCCATCTCCCTCTCATCTTTACACATCTCTATACCCCTATATAGAGAGACATCAAACATAAATATGTAGATATATACAAATAGATGTGAATATGGGGAGAGATAAAGAGTGGGAGAGAAAAATAGAGGAGATAGATGAACGGAGGGAGGAAGGAAGAGATAGGCAAGGAGACTTATGGGCAAGAGAGTGAGGGAGAAAGATACATGGTCTTCTCAATGGGGGATATATATATATATATATATATATAGGGATAGAGAGAGATGTAGAGATAATAAACTATAGATAGAGATGAAGGTAGACATGGCAGAAGAAACATAGAGATGCAAAGATTTAAAGGTATAGGAAAGCAGCAATGGAGAGAGATGGATGGGTAGAGAGAGAAACATTTGACTAGATGTGGAGGGGGAGGAGACATATATAGATATAGATGAATATAGAGTGAGAAGATGAAAGTAAAATGGTAGATAGAGAGAGATAGATTGATAGGTAAAAGTAGAAATAGATCTAGGGAGATACATAAGGAGACATAGTGTAAGAGGGAAATATATATAGCTGGTAAAATAGATTGATAGAAAGATAAGGAGATATAGCAAGGATGAGAGGGAGAGATGAACAAAAAGACAAATACTTATTTAACTTTCCTTACAACTACGGTGTATCCATTGCACACTAAGATGCGATTGCTAGTGTGTGTATGTATATATATATATATATATATATAAGATTTGGCGGAGAGTTCTAGATGATCGGCAATTCTAGATTGTTGGTAGGAAGTCTTTGAATTAAAAGTCCTTACCAGACGAAGGTTGGATTGCGTAGGATGAACATGTTCAGCTGCGTATGATGAATTCCTTGCAACTTTACACGTCACTAATTAGGTCAGACTTCACCATGATTGCGCACCCAAACATTGCTCATGCAAAACTGAGGAACTATACTTATAGTGGCTAAATGTAAGTTTTGCAACGTGTGCAGGTTTGTGCTGGAGAGACGAAGGCGTTCATGCAATGAGATCGGTGATGAAATCCGCAGGAGGATTTTCAACAGTGAATGATGCATGTCTCATTCAGCGGTTGTGGAATTACCATGTTCGTTCGGCAATCATTGCATTTTTCAAGGAACTGGTATCACATGATTCCAACCTGAGTTCAGTAACTAGTGAAGGGTCATCGATCTTCTAAAACCCGTGATCAGTTGTGGTATGTAGAGAATTTGTCAAGCGTGCAGAGTAACGTGAGATTGCCCTTGTGATGAAAACCGTATACATGCTCTGCCTCTTTCATAAGATACGAAAAAAGAGGGTGATTTAAGTACAAAACAGGTATTATAAATCTGGTGAGCCCACACGAACTGCCGCAAAATATCTGGGCAACCCATTTCCTATTATACTCCCTAAACAATCATAAATCCTGCAACTCATTATCTAGAATGTGATTGTGGGTATTCATTGACGTGCTGCTGTACAGATTCACCGAGAAAAGTGGGATGAGAAAATACATTGGTTGTATGGATAATGAATAGAATGACAATAAACTCATTTGGAGCTCTCTTCCATTGGGCTTTCGTAGCTCCATATAACCAACCTACTTCTGAAAGAAGAAGGGTTCTGTGGTCCTAAAACGTAGAGTTTTGAGTTTAGTGGCATCTGTAGATATAGTTCAAATTTAGGAAGAAAGTGGATTTATATGTATTTACTTGCATTATCTGCACCAGTCGCTTCAATGACTCACTCCCGTTTTATCCCCGGTGTGAATCCCCACAACAATGATCGTCTTTATCTCTTGCCGGATGCGAAAACTATGCCCATCTCTCAAGGCCAGGGCGGTAAAATGTCAGTGGATGCATCTTGACAATATTTTCAATCTAACATAGGAAACATACCAGTTTGTGCTCCCTTCATTGTAATTTATCGATGGAGCACTTGTCAACCACGGAACGCTGCCTGAAAGGATTCGCGTTGTCCATAGTTGCACTATAATCAAACATATACATTCTAGTTATTCCTTCCGTTGAGCTCGGCTTCCAGGAAGTTAAATATTTGATTGTTGCGGCTTTCCCAAACTGATCCATATATTTTAATTGTATGATGTTTATATCATATAAATATGAGAGATGTTTTTTAAATACAAAGTACAACAGTTAAATAAGTCGCTGGGGTTGCTGAGTTATAAATGAGGAGAACGGAAGAAAGAGCATTCAGAGGTGGCTCAAATGCCAGTGAGAGGGAATGGCTAGCACATCTGCCAGCACAACAAACAGAACAATTTCCCTACGCGACAGAGAATCTGACGATATCTGTTCAGAAGTCACTACAGCGTCCCGTGTCTTCGATAGCGGAAATTTGTAGAATCTGACGTGTCAAAATTTGAGTTCTTGATGAAAACGGTGGGCATAGCTCCTCTTGAAATGAACTCTCATGTTTGGTCAACCTTCTGTCAGAAATCATTAGGCAAGGAAATGAAGGTAACTCATCTATACTTTCAATTTGATTATGCTCTGATTCATCCTCTGTTTCAGAATCGTGATTAAGAATTAGGAACAATTGCATCCTCTACTTTATAATCAAGATCAGTCGAACCTTGTATAAACATTTCGCATAGCTACGGTCTTAAAAATTCTACTAGTTTGATTTTAGCCACTAAATGCAGAGGAAGAAAGAAGAATGCATCCACAAGAAATGGAACTTACATTATCTGTATCGATTTCAGCCACTAAATGCAGAGGAAGAAAGAAGAATGCGTCCACAAGAAATGGAACATATATTAAGTGTATCGCGAAGGAACTCCTAATGCTTTATTTGCAACACAGCAATGGAAAACCCGAACTTAACTAAACATAGATTTCTTCCAGTATATAATTTCCATAACTAAGAACTCTAGAAACAACAATTTTACCCCAACAAAAGAAATACAGTTAATGTGCAACCCTGCAACTTTATTGTACCAAAAATTATTCTGACTGCCATAACAAATCTACAAAACTGGGTCGTATTATAAATACATCTGTTCAGTTTGAGGGGAACTTATTAGAAAAGACAAAATTATTATTTTAGATAAACAACAATTAAGAATGAATAAATTAATTAATAAATAAATGTTTTAAAATATATATATTATATTAAATTTAATATTCATTAAAGAATTAAATTTAGATTATAATTCTAATTTAAATGAATAATGTAAAATTCACATCTTATCATTTTAATGTTTATTTTCTTCTAGTATCAATAGTTTGTCGGGGATCAACCTATCACACATTATACTTTTATATTTAATTGGCTCTAATTTCTAATTAGTTGTGACTGTAGTTATCATTTTGTATGAGACATTCTCACTTATCAAGATTAAAACACAAATATACCTTCCTACTACCAACATTTTAATGCATAGTATTGTCACCTAGATACTTTTGTCCTCCATCATAAGCATGGTAGGAAGATAGTTGTCCTCAAGTTTTCATATAGTATGAGAAACATGAGTTATTTGAATAAACACAAACCCTTAGCCCCCCCGCAACCCTCCCTCTCTCTCTCTCTCTCTCTCTCTCTCTCTCACACACACACACACACACACACACACACACATCTGAAACAAAGAAAACACATCACTGACACAAATTCATAGTTTAACAATGATGTGGGTTGTTTACAAAATCATTTGGGATGTGTGTATGAAATTAAGATAAATTTATTTGTCAGATGCAATGGCACAATTTTTTTTTATGTAGATCCAATTCAACTCACAAACTTACAATTGCATCGCCAATAAAGGCACATGATAAAAAATATTTATTTTTAAAGGTCAAGATTTGGAGAGAGATAAATATAGAGAGATAGATAGAGAAAGAGGGATACAAAGAGGGCATTCATGTAGTGGCAAGGAGAGACAAGGAAAGAAAGAGGGACAAGTACAAAGGAGAGGGAGGGAGATAGGGTTTGGGGTGATGAAGATACATACATACATACATACATACATACATACATATATATATATATATATATATATATAGAGAGAGAGAGAGAGAGAGAGAGAGAGAGAGAGATGACATTTCATACCTCTGTAGACAAAGAGACAAATACAGTATTTTATTTAGGTCACATGAACAAGAATAAAGCTTATGGGCATTCCAATAGTATTTTATGTCAATGTATTGCATTCAAAGTCAAATATAAATCTTCTCCATATTACAATATAATCATCAAAAAAGGAAAATAAAATCCACATTGAACATATGTTGTCATGAACCATTTAATATATTTACAATTAAATGAGATCCTTAGATAGTGGATTTAAGTTGGTAATGCCCAAACTCTATAGAAAATATCCAATCATTTTTCCTTCCTCTAGGGATGAGCATTGCTACCATTACAAATTTACAACACTCTTATAATTAGGTCTAATGGTGGAAGGAGAATCTAGGACTATAGCTATCACATTCATATTTTTATTATAAGAATTTGAATAATCAAAGGAAACATATATATGCCCTTATATGGTTTTAAATATTTCCTACTCAATCTAAGCATAAAAAATAGATTGAATTGTCAACAATACTCTGCTCACTCTCGACACTTGCCAGACTAGACAATTTGTAATAGGAACCTTAGGTTTTCTCTTAGGTAAGAAAGCAATAAAATGCAATAGGCTTCTAGATCTTAGATCTCATAGAGGGCATATAAAAAATCAAGTCTAGAAAAATCTCTTTCATGCCTACTCAAAAAGGGTTTTAGATTGTAGGTTTGAAGTGGAGAATCCTATTTAGTCAAGAAGTGGGTTTGACATCTAGCTGATAGAGATCGCGAGTATCATAATAGTAAAAAATCAAATGATTTAAGGCAACACCTTGCAGTGTATCACATTTAATCATTATCTTTGAATTAATTTGTTTCTATCTTAGACAAAATATCTTATTTTTATACTTTGCAAGAAATCAAAGTTGTATGTGATTTGATATGTGCTTATATTCTTACTACTTTTTTTCATATATATCTTGTACCAATGACATGTCTAATGAATGCATATGTTTGGTAGGTAAGAATATGAATGGATATCGAAGAGAGGGATATGGAGCGAGAAAAGAGTGATTTAGTGAGGGGAGAGGGAGGGAGAGTAGATGGAAGATATAAACATATAAAAAAAAGAGAATGAGAGAAGTAGAAAGTGATGTAGAGAGAGGTAGAGAGGGATGTGTGTGTGTGTGTGTGTGTATAGGAATGAAGAGGGATAAGAAAGATAACGAGATAGAAACAAAAATAGAGATAGAGACAAAGATAGAGATGAGGGAGGAAATATAGAGATGTAGACATTTAAAAGTATAAGGAGGGGGTGATGGAAAGAGTGGATGAATATAGAGAGGGAGATGTGTCTAGATATGGAGGGGGAGAAGAAGATAGAGATAGATATTAATATAGAGTGCAAAAATGGGAGAAACATTTATAGATTTATAGAGATGGATTAAGCGGCAAAGACAAGAAGAATATAGAGGATGATATAGAGAGGGAAAGATAAAGAGAAAGAGATATAGATGGTAAGATATGTTGATAAAGAGATAAGGAGATATAGAGAGGATGGAAAGAAGATACATATAATGGAACAAATAGTTAAATTATCTTCCATTCCTCTACAACATAACCATTGCACACTAAGGTGCGATTGTTTATATATATATGGGAAGTGAATTTGGCAGAGAGTTCTAGATGGTCGGCAATGCTAGAGTGCTGTTAGAAAGTCTTTGAATTAAACGTCCTTACCAGACAATTGTATATATATATATATATATATATATATGAAGAAAGTGGATTTGGCGGAGAGTTTAAGATGGTCGGCAGGAAGTCTTTGAATTAAAAGTGCTTAGAAGACGAGACATTATTGTTAAGTTGATCTGCTGACTTCTGCGCGTCTTCCGTGCTGTTACTTATGCAAAGACCGGTCACCGGTCGGCAATCAATGGTTTCAGCCTCTTTTTTTTTTCGTCGCTATCATTTCTTCGCCTCACGGAAAGCGAAACGAAAAGGAACAATTTCTCTGTTTGTTCCGCCTGGCTTCCTTCACGTTTCTCTTTGGCGCTACCTGCATCTCTAAGCTTTTTATATGTTTCGGATTTCTCTTCGCCTGATGAACAACAAGAATCCCTTTCTTCTTTGACACTTCCATCTTTTCCCCTTTGTTGTTGTGTCCCGTCGAATCCAATTTCATGGCATCGTCTTCCAACACTAGAAGCAGTTTTCCGGATGTTACAAAATCTGCTCCATCCGATGTATTTATTAGTCACGCCAAACATCTGCTGGCTGGACTCATCTCCGAAAAACTTAAATATGCAGCCATGCAACTGAAGGTTTTGCTGAATTTAGAAGAGCGTCAATTGGCGGATCAACAAGTAAAAACAACAATCGAGTGTGCTTCCCTGCATTTTGTCATATTTTCAAAGGAGCATGCTCAATCCAACCGCTGTTTGGAAGAGCTGGCATTTATACACAGAAGAAGGAAAATCAGTAGAATTGTTCCAATCTTCTACCAAGTTAAGCCTGAAGATGTACGATATTTGAAAGGAAACTATTTTGACGCATTTGAGCGACACAAAAGAGAAGGAAAACACAACTCAAAAAAGCTTCGGAATTGGAAGAAAGTACTTTTCAGTGTTTCACATTACATCGGTCCCATTGCTAATAACATAAAGTAAGTACCGATTGTTCCACCTCACGCGCTATATTGTTTTCCTTTCACTGCTCTCTATGTACAAAAGGAGTTTTGGGGATGCCTTTCAACGACTTAAAGAGAAGGGTAGATTCACCTCAAAGTAACTTCGGAAGTGGAAGGGAACACTCTTTGGTGCTTCATGGCGTCTCGATCTAATCCTTCATGGTAAGGAGTGAGCATCAGTCCCGTATTCTTTTCATATCGATTACAAAGTTAAACTCTTATAAGATAATGTTTGGTTGTTTGATTTTTTTCTTGTATTTCGTATTAAGTGTAATCACAACTCTTAAAATCTATGATTATTTTTTCGCATTTTGTTGTTATATATGTGCAGAGATGAGGATATGCTGCTCAAGAATATTCCATCTATACGTAAAGGATTTGTAAAACTAAATGAAAGGCTGCAGAATACTCAGCATAAAGGGAGCTCTATTTTCAAACTGCTTTTATCATTATTAAATATTTGAATGTATGTACTTTAAATTGTATTCAGTATATTATATTATTATGAGTCAGGTTAATCCATACAAATTGCACTAAAGAAAAAATAAAGTCAATTATTTTTTTCTTGTTCAGATTTACAATAGTAATTTTTTTTCAAATTTATTGTTGTTTTCGACTACGAACTATGTAGATCATGAAGATCAAATGCGGAAATTTTCAGAAAAATCTATGATGTTTTCGATTTTTTGAAAATTGGTCAACTGTATAGTTTGCAGGGAGGATAGTGTTTTCCTATCATTATTTGCCTCGATATGAAGCCATGTTCTCTTGATGAACAATCAAGAACGTCATTCTTATGGAAATGTTTCTAGGATGATTATTCAAATTTAGATTTATTCTATTATATCAATTTGAATGCTAAATGTGAATGATGTTTTTGAGTGCATAATGATATCAAATGAGAAAATGAATTGCATTAAATGTATTTATACTAGTCATCCTCTAAGGAAAACAATTGGCATGAGTGGACATAATTTTTAACTTTTAATTTTCAATATTTGTGGATCAAATATAGAAATCTAAGGTCAGTCCCTTAATGACAACATAAAAAATGGATCGATTTGAATTATATGCATGCATATAATCATTTGATAAATGTATAATTAGTGCTACTTTATTGAGATATGAGTGCATAAAGAAAATTTTAGGGGTTAATTAAATATGAAATATGTGTGACATTTGAGTAGATATTCCATTTGTCAATATATCTATTTATCAAGGGATTCTCCTTACAACAAACAAAAAAATAAATTGAAAATATAATTGGTATACGAAATTTATAATTTTTCTATCTTACCTTTGAGATGCATGTGAATCCTAGAATGATTATATGTCTAAAAATATGTAGCATTGACAGAAAATGTATGCATAACATAAGATTTTGAATATCAAAGTATATAATCATTGCATACATATAAATTGAACATAACCTACAATGTGTCATCATGTAAATATTCAACATATATGTCATACATATTCTCCATGTTAAACTTAGAAAAAAAAGAGAAAGTTAGCTTCTATGATAGGAACAAAGCAAAAGAAGATTCCATATGATTGAGGAAGAAGGGTGTTGAGAAAAAAAAAATGTTGATAAAGTTGAATGAATTTGGAGAAAATGGAGGGATCAATTTCAATAACCTACAATCATGGATCATAACAAGCATATTCTAATTTACCTTAACAATATCAAATTTCCACAAGCTATTAGTAAATATCAATATAATTCTAGATTCGATTGTATGTGTTTTCTAGATGCTAAAAGAACACTAAATCAAATCTAGAAATATATTGATATTTACTAATTTAAGTTGTTATGAATTACATAAAAGAGAGTGCATAATGTGTTGGACCCTTATAATTAAAAGAGTGATAATATCTAAAAAGAAATTATTTGAATTAAATGAAATTATTTTATTGTGATGTTTATTTTTTCTAGAAGTTGAACCATTTAAATTTTTAATGCTGATAGGCATTCTACAATGCTAGAATGGGGGAGTGGGATGGTGTGAGAGTGTTAATGTTAACTTTTATTCTTCTAGATTAAATTTGACAACCATCTACATGTCAAAAGTTTAAATCTTATTACAAATAGAGTATACTTTTAAAAACAATTAAATAAATGCCACATAAAATATCTATTTAAATTAGCATATTTGGAGTTATAAATCATCCATTTTTTAAGAAATTAAAAGAAAAGGATCAAGTTAGTAAAACATTAAATAAATGAAGATAAAGGAAATACAAATATTTTAATTATAATTATTTTGTAGTGGATATCTATCCGTATTTCTTTAGATAGGTTTATTTAAAATATCTATACTAGTTTAATTATATTGTAAAAAAATTATAGTACATGTGCATGTAAATTTTGATGAACAAGTTGAACTATATAACATAGCCTACTTAGAATGCACATAACACTCAAGTTCAGTATTGATGGTTATTAAACATTAATAAAAATATGTACTATCTGCACCAACACTGTCTGTTATGCTAGAATGTATGATAGTTATGATGAAGGATTATGAATGACGTAATATATGAGTACTTTCACTAAGATAAAGTCATCTCTCTTCCTTCTCTTTCTCCCCACACATCTATTAATATAATATGAAATTAACCATAATTATATTTATTTGAAAATAAAATTTAACAAACATTGTCTAGATCATTCAATTATGGGAGCTCTTGGTGAGTTGGAGTCTCTGCCTTTGAGCTTAGAATGATAAAATATTGTATTTTTTGCAAATGTATTTTCTAGTTAGAGTGTGAATTATTTTTAATCTATTATTCATTTTTTTTAAAACTAATTTTTATTTAAATAAAATTGATATTTCTCCTAAAATTAAAAATCAATAAATTTATAAAATATTTTTTTAATAAAATATTAGAATGAAAATGATTTTTTTAATGCAATAATAGGTGTTTAAAAAATACTAATCAAAAGTTCTCATTTGTACGATCTTTTGAGAACATTTGACTTGTGAATTTGGAATGGCTAAATAAGCAAGTCATATATCTATTTAAATATTTGTTGGTGTAAATATGTATTTACTATTTACACTTACTTAAGTTTACTTAGGTTAGTTCATTATTTTATTATATTGTATTATTTTATTATTTTATTTTGTGAGACACTTAGGAGTTTGTGCACCTTATGAGTTGTCATGTTGACAACACAGAAATACACAACTCTAATTCAACACATGGCATCTACAATACTAGAATTTGCATCATCTATTGAGTTGTCATGAAGACAACACAGTTATTCACATTCCCTTTGTAGCACATGTTGTCTACAACATAAATTTGCATGCTACACCATTATAGGCTTATCTTTTCATCATCGTACTTACTTCTTTGCTTAATGGAGGATAACCCATATTTGGTGGACATGTGCTTGGTTGTATGACTTATCATGTAGCTAATTCTTACGCATTCTAGATGCATCTCAGAGGCCTTTATACACAGACACTCTTAGTGCACTTTCATGCATATTGAATTGAATACATTTTTATTCTGACCATACTCCTTTTAGTCTACATTTGTGCTTGTGTTTGAGTTCTTAATTCTTGGGTGAATTTTGCCCTAAGGAAAATTCTTACATGGTATCAGTGCTCTTGGAGATTTTCTCTTCACATAGCCATTTGAGACCATCTTCTTGCTTTAGCACCTTGGTTTGAATATGGAGTATCATAGTCATTGGGAGCATCTAGAGCCAGAACGTTCTCGCCATTGTGTCCAGAATGTCTATTTAGTGGAATTTGACTATAATTTTGCATACCCTAGGCATAGTCAAAATTGAGGCAATTTTTTTTGCAAACCGACACCTAAAGGACCAATTTGCAGAATTGGTATGATCATTTCAAATTTTTACATTTAATTTTTAGATCTACATTTTTTTCATCTACATCTCTGCTCTTTTTTTTTGGATCTGCATTATTTTTTCAAAAAAATTAGCCATCGAGCTATAGGAGAGATTTTTTGTAGGTGAAGATTGGTGCTTATTGGTGCAAATCAGATATTTGCATCACATTCAAAAGGTCAGAAAAAACCAAATCACATTTTGTTTCATCCAAATCGAAAATCCAAGGCAAAATCTAGAGCCATTTGATTTTTGGTGGCGCAATGGTGACAATTCAGAAAAATAACAACAATGATTTTCAAATAGCAATCTCTCCCTCATACAAAATCCTTTTTGTGAGAAATTTTTTGTTTTGTTTTAGAGTAGAATTTCATGATCTACACATTCGTGTAGGTGGTTTGAGATCTCTGTTCCTAAATTTTTCTACAACTCAAAAATCCCAATTTTTTCCACTTCAAATGCTTAGTATGGGCTCATCTAGACACATATTTAGGTTTCATTTTTTTTTGGAAGTGCATAATTTTTTGTCTACTATCCAAATCTGCAATAAAATTATAGGTTATGTGGACAAAAATATTGCTTTAAGAAATAGGCCCTAAATTGGCAAGTGGCTATAAAGCACCAAATCATACATTAAGGGGGGGTTCTTTGATTTATTTTGCATCTTTGGGGGTTACATTGATTAGTCCATCATGGAAGAGGAAGATTTAATTACCTTGACACCATATAACTATTAGGAATGGAGTCAATTGGTTATCCCATATCTTAGTCAGTATAATGCACTACCATATGCAAGAGGACTTTTATATGATGAGGACACATGTTCCATCCTTTTTCATGCACTCTTTCTATTTATGGATATGGAGGTTATGGATTCACTTGATGAATTGAAGTCAAAAGATTTATATAATATTTGGATCTATCTTTGGGAGCCTTATGGAGATCCACAAATTCCTCCATTCCCAGTAGAGCTTTTACCTCTAGTTCCAAATGCATCCTCTCCTAATGAGATCACACCTCTTGATGCTCTTGTTTCTACTATTAATCCTATTTCAGCCATAGATGCTTTGGATTTATTGTAGTAGGACACTTTATGTCTTCCTACTTTACCTTCATGTGATGGCTTCCTACCAAACATTGCATAGTTGCTTGTGGAGTCACACATTGAAGATGTAGGGGACATCCTTGATTATATTCATCTTCTTTTTAAGGAAAATTATTCATCTATTGGCATGGTGAATGATTCATGTACTTCACCACAATAGGGTAAACTTCATCTTCCAGTTCTAGCCTCAGGTGATGACTTCTTCACTAACATTTTAGGTTTGTTCATAGAGTGACTAACCATAGATTTGGGAGATAGCCTTGATGATTTACATCTTCTTTTTGATGAAGATGATCCTTCTATAATTGTTGTGAGGGCTCACTCTGACCCTCATGTCCATTCTCTACATGATCTATCTTTACAGGTTGGCATGATTGTGGATCCTTATAAACAATAGTTATTTGAGGTCTCTTTATCAGTTGAGGAGACTGATGGGTCATTGGGATAGGTTCAATAGACATCCTTGCTAGATCTTTATTTTTTCTTTTCAAAACTGTTGGAAGGGGCGACCATCAGAATCAACACAAGGATAGTTGAGTAGGTTTTAGGGCCACCATACATCTTTAGGATTATACCTTTGTCTTTGTTTCTTCCAAAGGGGAGGAAAATCATTTTGCACTCTTGGACCAAATTCTTTCTTGGAGCAATAATCACTGGTCGGAATTCTTCATTAGGGTTGGACTACCCTGTCTATTTTCCTCTTAGGGGGTTTTGTCCTTCTCCCTCTTCTCTTTTTTATATACTTGATGAATGTCATAACAGGGGGATCTTGATTACTCCATCCATCAATGCATCTTGCTTTTTATCTTTGTTTTTGGGGGAGGATTTTTCCCACAAGGTTTTCCCTCTTTCTCTACTTTATGAGAGATTGCATTTTATTATATACATGGGTAGCTAACATGGCCTAGTAGTTGGGAGCTATCATATATTTTCATTCTAGTTTTCATAAGCTTAAGGGCATTCTTCTAAGTTGCACTTAAGGGGGGGTGTTGGTGTAAATATATATTTACTATTTACACATGCCTAAGTTTACTTAGGTTAATGAATTATTTTATTATTTTATTTTATGAGACACTTAGGAGTTTGTGCACTTTTATGAGTTGTCATGTTGACAACATAGAAGTATGCAACTCTAATTTAGCACATGGTGTCTACAACATAGTTATTTGCACTCCCTTTTTAGCACATGTTGTCTACAACATAAATTTGCATTCTACACCTTTATAGGCTTATCCTCTCATTATTGCACTTACTTTCGTGCTTAAAGGAGGATAACCCATATCTAGTGGACATGTTCCTAGTTGTATGACTTATCATGTAGTTGATTCTTAGGCATTCTAGATGCATCCCAGAGGCCTTTATATATAGGCACTCCTAGTGTACTTTCATGCTTATTGAATTGAATACATTGTTATTCTGATCATACTCATAGTCTATAGTTGTGCTTGTGTTTGAGTTCTTAGTTCTTGGGTGAATTTTTCCCTAAGGAAAATTATTACACTATTGGTCCCTAAAATTGAATCACCTTAAACTCTCGGGAATGAATAATAATTTACACTCATTTAATGAACATAAACGCAAAATAGAAACAATGTACAAAATAGTTAGAACAAAATTCATAAAGGTAGACTTAAAATTTACTTATATTTTATGTATATTTCAAATCATTCTAGCATTTTGGAAATTTAAATTTAAATTTATCATCATACTTTTTGGATGAGAATATAAAATTTGAGCATTTCCAATAATGTCAACACATGCTTCCAATTTATTTTAAATAAATTTGAGCTTTTGTTTCTTAATTAAAATCACACAATTTTATTCAATAGACTATAAATCATCAACACATGATTTTATTCAAAATACTTATAATTCATGTCATAGGCATTTCCTTATTTGAAGATCAAGGAGATAAAATTGTCATCCAACGATTGGAAATAGTGTAGGAGGAATTAGTACCATTGAAGTCATCTACAATGTTCATTAGTTCTTACCTTCTTTTAAATTTTTATTTTGGAATGCCTATTTTCACCACTTTATAGGTCATCGCGCTTCAAGCTCATACCTTTTTCTATTGGCTTTTTCCCTAGGATTTGGTTTTGAGGATGGGGGATTTGTGTGACTGGTATTTTTTCTCTAGTTAAGATGTTTAGTTTGTGGAGAGTGATGATGGAGATCTAGAGATAGTTGTATCAGAGGATATAGTAGGAAAAAACCTTACAAAGTTCTATGTGATAGTTTCCTATGTGAATTTTACAAAGCTTTATGGGGGGACATTTTCCCTAATCTACATCAGGTATATCAAGAAGCATACAATTCTCATTCCCTAGGCAACATTATTAAAATGGCTAATATCGAATTCGTACCTAAAGCCAACAATCTTGAAAACATATGCAATTGGAGGCCCATCACTTTGTTGAATGTCTCTTACAAGGTTATTGCCAAGGCTCTCTCCCTTAAAATATGACATCTACTCCCATAGATTGTTCATCCTGAACAAACTAGTTTCATTAAATCTAGATATATTCTGGATAATATTATTCTTGTTTAGGAAGGTATAGACTGGGCTCATCAGTCCAAACTATAGGCCTTTTTTATTAAGATTGATTATGCCAAAGCCTATGAATAGATTGAATGGTATTTCATTTTGGCCATGCTTCAAGCCCTGGGGTTTGGTCCAATCTTTCTACAATTAGTTCAGGTGCTTTTTGGTGATGCCTCTGCTTGTATTACTATAAATGGTTGGCAATCTAAAACTTTCAAGCTCTACAGATGTATCCATCAAGGTTGTGCTTTAGGGCCTTCTCTTTATGTTTTGGTGGCTGAAGGGTTAGGCTATCTTCTTGCCAACACTATCTCTCAGGGTCTTGTGCATGGCATCCCTCTCCCAGATTTCACTATGAAGCTTGTGAATGGCCATTTTGTAGATGAATCCTTTCTCACTCTTCTTGAGGATGAAAAAAATATTGGCAACACCTTACAATTCTTGGATATTTTTTTCATTTCCTCTGGGTCTACTATTCAATGGCACAAGACCCTTTGCTATAGACAATCCTTCTTTTCAGGCTCTCAATGGCTGTAGTGTTACAAATGGAAATGGGTTCATCATGGAAAAATATTTTATTTTTTGGGAATTCTTTTTTCTTTTCAAATTTCCCCTATGGAGCTGTGGAATGTTGCCCTGGCATAGATTGAGAAGAAATTGGACTATTGGGTCACCAAACTTCTCTCTCTTGTAGGAAAATTTTAGATTTGTTTTAAAGTTTTGGCTACTACACATGTCTTTTATTCCTTACATTGACCCCCTTCCAAAGCTTCATAATTCAAGCTTGAATGCCTTATAAGGGATTTCCTCTAGGCCTCTAATGCTATGCATCATGACTTTCACAGAGTTTCCTAGGACTTTTTTTGTCTATCCAAAGACTCTTGTGGCCTTGGACTTCTTTCTGTAATGCTAAAAACATAGCATACTATAAATGTTATTAATAAAAAAATTAACATTTACAATACTAAATAATAGAAACACTGATGATAAGGTGAGGTAAACACCAACAAGGAAGGAAAAATAAGAATGGTAAGCTCCTTGGGTGTGACCTATGATAATGTAGAAGTGTCTAGATAGATAGGAGATGTGTGGTTAGTTGTACTTAAGCTTCAAGTGATGGGTTGTTATCAAGCATGGAGACGAGTGGAGGATTTAGTTCAATAAATGTGTAGGTGGGTTGGAACATTGAAATGGTGTAAAATGGCTATACTGTAATGGCTAGTGGGGTGTTATAACTTTTCTTTTTGTAGATGATGGATTGTGAGAGAGGAAGGGCTCAATTTATAGGATAAGGGGTAGTGTGATGGAGGGTCAGAATGTGAGGATGAAGAGAAGGTGAGGAAGAACTAGGATGTAATGAGAGGAGAGGACATGGATTGTGCTTCTTTAGAGCTCTAGCCTTATGACAAGTGTCATAAGAGGATTGGGTGGTCAAAATGGAGGGTAAAGGGGAGTAATGAGGGAGGAATAGTCTATAAGAGGGATGTAAGAGGCATTTATGGCATGTAAGATTAATTAATGCTCTTGGATAGGGATGGAAGAGGACATGGGAGACCATTGACTTTGGCTTGGGTTAGCAAGTCTTAACCGTTGCTTAAAGTTGTGCACATGTTTAGGAGGGAGATTAGGCTTAGCTTATAAAGGGGTTTAGGAGGTATGTGGCTTAGCTTTGATGGGATGGGTTAGTTAGGTGGCTAAGTGAGGTTAGTATGGGTGAATGGGTTGGATTAGGGGTAAATATAGGTTTTAGGGATGGTTTAGAGGTTTGGGATGATTTACTAAATTATTTATTTAATAAAAGGGGGTTGAGGAATCAATTTAAATAGTTTTTTACATTTATTTAAAATTAATAGAGGAATACAGATTTATTTGATAAATTAATTTTGGGTTATCATTTTATTTTATCAATTGGACTATAGTTAATTAAACAAATTATTTAACTAGGGGGTGATTATTAATTAGTTAAATAATAAATATATAATTAATAATATCCTAGAGGATGACTAAATAAGATTACCTAATGGCATAATCAAATTTAGGTGTCCACTTTTTGCCCCTCTTTGACATAGTGTTGGGGCAACACTATTTCAATGAAGTTCGAATATAAATGATGCAAAGAGGATTTTTTAAAGAAACATGATTGGCTTGGTTTTGAATAGAAGAAGATAGAATGAACTACATGATGCTCATTCAAGAAGGTGGTGAAGATAGAAAATGAAACTCGATGACTTATTGAAAAGCTACGAAAAAGTGATGGGAGCAAGGGGTGGAGAAGGGAAAAAAGAGTGTTAAAATGATAATTAAATTGTAAAAATAACATGGCGGGGGGAAATGATGGCTGCAGGAGGGGTTAAAAAGGGAGGAAGGGTGCCATAGGAGCTCTATAAGGGAGGCTAGGGGTGGATAGAAAGCATCATTGACTCTCATACTAACATCGATATATCATTGTTTGGAGCTCTAATTTGAACCAAATGATGGTTGTTTAGAGATGACCAAAGCATCAAGTGGACGGGGTATGAAAAGTATAGGTGTGGTGGACACTAGACCGAGTGGTACAGTAAAAAACTTTACCTTGTTATTTATGTATTTCCTTTTGTAGTGTTCCCACAACTTAGAAAACATGTTCTCGTAGGCACAGGCTTGACGAGATCGATCTAGGGATTGATGGGATAGTAATCCCACAAAATCAGGTAGGGGGTAAGGCTAAAAATTAGTATCAAAAAATGTTTTCATGAGATCATGAATTTGGTAAATTCTTATGAGAGCACGAATCTACCAACGATGTTTTGTAAGATAGCGAGTTCACTAGTGATGCATTCTTGTTTGCATGAATGCGTTCTTGTGGTTAAGGGTAGTTTTAAGAAAGCTAAATGCAGTAATGGGAAAAAAATTGACTGAGATGGGTAATGGGTTGGGCATGTTCTCACAGTAAGTTGGGGCTATGGGAATGCGGGGGTTCATCTAGGATAGTGGGAATGCTAGATAGGGCTTTGGGGGGTAGGAAAAAGTCAAAGAGAGATCCTATTATAAAATGTAAAGGCAGTATTGCAGGAACACTCTGGAAAGAATTCTAGGAAAGGAAAAACTACAAATTCTAGTGGAAAAATGAGGGATTTGGGAAGGGGGATTGTTGGGTTTTTTGAATCATGGTTAAACTGTATAGAAAGTGAAAAATGGCATGATGTTGGCTTGTATGTAGTGTTCATTATATTCTCTAGTGCCATGGGAGCAATGTGTGGCTGTACTACATGCTGGGAGACTAGGTAAGGATCAATAGTATTAGATTGGATATTTGACTAGGTTACCACACATAAAAACATATATGGCAATGGTAACAGCCTTATGTGAGTGATGACATAGTAAAACTAGGACATTCTACTTGCTAATAGGGGAGATGCCAATGAATTTAAAGGATGTTTACATGATATTTCAATTACTTGTGTGGGCGATGCTTTGATGACTACCAAGGAGATGATAGGAGAGGTGGCGATACAACGATTGGTGAGGCCTAGAGTTTAGTATCATATCTAGAGTGGAAAGTTTCCTTTAGATGGGCACTAGATTGAGTAGCAATATAGAGGAGGATTTATTTCTATGTATGTAGGCTTGTTTTAGGATATATTTCCCCAGATACTAGTGGCATAGGAGTTACATTGGCATTGATGCTGATGATCATGCAAATTATCGACGATGGAGTCCTAGTGGCATGGGGCTAATTGATGCTAGTGGAGACCATCATATTGTATACTAGGGTGCAAGGTACCAGGGGAGGAGTGTGGGGTTTCTGACATTGTTATAGGTGTAGGACTAGGAGTATATTGTGGTGTTTAGGAGGTGGAGGGATATGCTATTGAAGGAGTCAGTTGTATATAGCAAGGGTGATTTTCTCACTTATCAGCATATAGAGGAGGTAGACTACTAGCGAGTCCACATAGATGAGATTCGGGTCATTACATGGATATCATATATATGTATGGGGTCATGGGTGGAGGAGAGTTATCATTTTTCATACACTATTTCACCATGCTTTATTTTTGGGTGTTGGGAGTACATTACAAAGTAGTACTAGCTAGACAAGCCTTTTTGATAGTGTAGATGGTCATAGGCTACAACAAGGGAGCTAAACTAATATCAATGTGTGATACAAGAGCCAATTACTTTTTTTTGGCCTACACTTATGAGGGAGGGGCTACTATAGGCATGGTGAGACTTAGCACCATAGGTGTGGGATTGGATTGGAGGTGTTGCATTTACGGGTTCAACTTAGGAGTACCAAGATGGGTTTGAGTATCCTTGGCTAGTAGGTCAGGCTCAGGTCACTAAAGTAGCAGTAGTAGTAGGAGAGATCTCTTGAGTGGTGAGGCAGGGGAGATATGCTTCTAGTGGGTTGCAGTAGTGAGAAGAGGTGATTGTACAGTAGGAGGTGCCACTAAAGTAGAGGTAGAGGGTTGTAAGGGAGGAGAGACTAGAGGATGTGAGGCTACAATGAGAGAGGGGAGAGGATAGGTCAATAGAGGAGAGGAGACCATAGGAGGATGTTGGAAAGGGGCCACAGGGGCTAGTAGGTGGAGGGGGAGGCAGATCATTATTAGGGGGAGGAGATGATGGATTAGCATGTAGGTATGTGTCCTTGCAATAGGCACAAGATGCAACCAGCCAACTATTGTAGGATATGTAGTAGGAGAGCTATTAGCTCAGGATAGAGTGCAACAAGTTCTATTATGAGTGGGATGTGGTGCTAGGATAGGTAGATAAAGAAGGGATAGAGTTGGGGATGTTGCAGGTGGAGTTTGCACAATTTGATGGGAAGTTGGAGGTGACGTCTTTGGAGAGACATGTGTTCTAGGGGAGGATGGATATTATCTAGGAGGAAAGGGTTAGATTGGAAGTCGATATGGTGACATTGAGGGCCCATGTGGTGGTAGGTGGAGGTTTGGAGGAGTTAAGGTTGTTGAGGGGAGAGGTGGAGGATCTAAGGGAGAGAGCAGGGTTCTACCACAAGAGATATCATATAGTATTGCCAATTGAGAAGATAGAGCATTATAGATGGTTGACATAGTCAAGTATAGTTCAGACTCATATAGGTATGCATGGAGACGGAGAGAGTGGATGGAGCATTGGGGCTCATAAAGGACTAGTGGGTCTCAATGCATAGGGAAAAGCCAAAGGAGAAATAGGGGGATAGGTGGGAGGAGGGATGAGGCTGAGAGCTTAAGTACTAAAGGGTGTAGGTGAGGTCACCACCTCCACTAGCAACAACCCCAGATGCAGAGTGGGACACCCATGATTTTCATGGAGAGGAGGCAATGGATGAGGATGATCAATGATATGTTATTTTGGTATAGTTTTTTTGGATGTTTTTGTAGGCACAAACCCAATGTATTGATATGGGTGTTTGTATGATATGGATACTAGATTTTTAGTCTATGATTGACTTTCAATATTTTTTCAAGGATGGGTGGTGTATTAGTTATTCTTTGTGGGTGTGATATATATGATCATTCTTTGGGGTTGGATATGGATGTATGAAGTACTATGTCATGAGTTGTGTTTTATGTGATTATTTTGTATGAGATGTACATGGTTAGATGTAGAAGAGAGATTCACATCATTTTAAGCAGGATGTGATGTTGATGAGATGTATGATGTTAATGACGTGTTATGATGCAATATGTGATGTGTTTATGATGAGATTTGGAAATTAGTTTATGATGATGTTTATGATGGCTAAAAAAATTGGAAATGAATTTATGATATGATGATGGATGTTATGTGTTTCAACTTTATGATGAGAAATATAATGTGAATGGACTTTTTAAAATGGTGATAATGAAATATGAAAACATGACTATAAACTAGGATTATGAAGTACAAGAAAATGAATGCAAACTATGATGGTGAAACATGATAAAATGAGATTTAAAAACTATGCTTAAAGTATGATAAAATGAACTAAAAAATTATGATGGTGAAACATGATTAAATGAACTCAACTATGATGGTGAAACATGATAAAATGAACTAAAACTATGATGGTAAAGTATGATGAAATGAACTCAAACCATTATGGTGAAACATGATAAAATAAATTAAAAAATATGATGGTAAAAAATGATAAAATAAACTCAAACTATGATGGTGAAACATGATAAAATGAACTAAAAATATTATGGTAGGACATGATAAAATGAACTCAAACTATGATGGTGAAACATGATAAAATGATCTAAAAATATGATGGTAAAACATGATAAAATGAACTCAAACTATGATGGTGAAACATGGTAAAATGAACTCAAAAATATGATGGTGAAACATGATAAAATGAACTCAAACTAGATGGCGAAACATGATAAAATGAACTAAAACTATGGTGGTGAAACATGATAAAATAAACTCAAACTATGATGGTGAAACATAATAAAATAAACTAAAATTATGATGGTGAAATATGATAAAATGAACTAAAACTATGATGGTGAAATAAGATAAAATGAACTCAAACTATGATGGTGAAACATGATAAAATGAACTCAAACTATTATGATGAAACATGATAAAATGAACTTAAAAATATGATGGTAAAACATGATTAAATGAACTCAAACTATGATGGTGAAACATGATAACATGAACTTGAAAATATGATGGTGAAACATGATAAGATTAACTCAAACTATGATGGTGAGACTTGATAAAATGAACTAAAACAATGATGGTGAAACATGATAAAATGAACTCAAACTATGATGGTGAAACATGATAAAATGAACTAAAACTATGATGGTGAAATATGATAAAATGAACTAAAACTATGATGGTGAAGTATGAACTTAAAAATTATGATGGTAAAACATGATAAAATTAACTAAAAAATTATGATGATGAAACACACGAGTATCAGGTTTTTGAGTGTTAAGTTTATGATAATGATGATGAACTTAATGTTCAAGATAGGCAAATGAATCAAGAGATTCTAATAATAGAGGGATTGAAAGCTATGATAATGCAAAGATGACCCAAGAATGAACCATAAATATTAGGATGAGGGAAAATGAAGAGCGACGTGGGGTTTTAAGATGATGCAAATCATGACTGAAAATAGGAAAAGAGATTAAGGGAATGTAGGGGGAGGTGAGTGGATATGATATGAAATGTAAGTAGAAGGATAAGGAAACATATGTGGATTGTAGGAAGGTGGCATAGAATATCACGGATCAACCATAACCTTAGTTTGATGTTGAAACAATATGCACAACTTTTTAAACATAATGGTTATAGGAGACTCAAGGAGATAGAAATGGGTAGGAGATTGGGATGAAAGGAAGAGGTGATAATGTGGTAGAATGGATCTTGTAAAGGAATGGGTGAGTAGATGGGATAAATGTTTAGGGTAGGAGGAGAATGCATAGGATGTGGATAGTACAGATGTAGTGTGAAAAAGAGGTATGAACAAGTAGTTTTTTGTATGGGACAAAATGGCAAAGGTGTTGAGATATACTTGAAGCTTGAGGGTGGGATACTTCATAAAGAAATCCACCATGTAGTGTGAGCACTTTATTTGATATAGGAATATTAGGGATATGCCAAGGTTACTAAGAACATCAAGGCCTTTTCTCCAATATTACATAGGACTAACTCAAACAAGCACACAAGCATTGCCTGAGTATCACACATGAGTCCCAAAGAAATCTGTATGGAAATGATGTTGGGTGATCCATAAGAAAATGATATTTCCCAATTGCATCATGTAATCACAAGTGAAAACATGTTTGGAATATGCAAGGGTCATAGATGACTGACTCACAATAAGAAAAAGACCTTGATGAAAACCTCACTTTTGAATTGCCCTAGTCAAAGTGCACCATGTCAAACCACACCATGATATAAGAGATCATGGTGGTCGTAAGGAGGGAGTAACTAAATTACTTGGAAAATATCCATTTGAAGAAACTGCAAAAGACTCAACATCAGAAGAAATAATAAATCCATGAAATGGTAACCTCTTACCAAAGAGACCAGTTTGACTATATACTAATGGGCCCATGTTAGGTATGAGGAAGGATGCATCCTGTAAGAACCTAGTAGTGGTATTTGTAGACTATGATATAATTGGAAACTATAACTTTCTATAGGCAATATGTTGGTGATGCGAAGTCTCACAACAGGATTCAAAAATGTACAAGTGTGACTATACAACATGTGGGTGGTTCAAAAACTGTAGTAGAATACAGTACCATGTATGCATATGATAGGGAAAAGCTTAGGATGAGAAGGTAGCATGATGCATATAGTACTTACATTTTTCAAGGGTATGATACATGGATATGATACACATGGTAAGGTACAAGGGTAGGATAGATGTGTAAACCACAGTAGAATGAAATGTTATCATGGGTTTTAAGGGATAATGATAATATGTCATGAGTTATCAGAGTGCGGAGATGGAACTCTTGGAACACCTTTGGGAAATGGTAAGATGGATGATGAGATGTGGAGGGATGATGGGGGAGGTATAGGTCATATGATATATAATGAATAAGCTAAGTACGCATGGTGTCTATTTGGTAGGTTTTCACTAGGGTACCTATCCAAGGCACTTGAATTGCCAAGTCTTCACCATTCGATGCTTATTTTTCTTACTACTTTTTTCTCTAAGGTGGCAGGATACACTGAGGATCTTAGGTATAAAAATTCTTTAAGTGAATGATGTTGGTGGGATCTTTCAATACTTTACCTTCAAGTGCAGATAGCTGATAGGCCCCTGAGCCATAAGATGTTGTGACCATGCAAGGACCAAGTCATGTGGGTTTCAACTTGCTTTTGTCTTCTCAGTTAGCCTAGACCTTCATGTTTTCTTTGAGTAACATGTCTCCTTCTTGAAATTGGTGTGGATGGACCTCTTCTTGGTGAAGTTACACTTGAGGCAATTCTAATAGACCATAAGATGGTCATAGGCATGTTGCCTTTTTTCATGAAGTAGATCTAGCTAGGTGAGTCTAGCTACTCTATAATACTCATCTAATATTTGGTCCAGAAAAGAAATGCATAGGGATGGGAGTTCAACCTCAATAGGTAATACTACTTCAGCACCATAGACCAAGGATAATGGGGTTGTGCCTATGGATGTACGAAATGAGGTGTGGTAGTTCCATAGGGTGGGGTTGATTTGAAAATGCCAATCACAACCAAAATCATTGACAACTTTCTTTAGGATTTTGAGTAGGGTTTTTTAAGTTGCCTCTACTTGACCATTACCTTGTTGGAAGTATAGGCTAGAAAAATGGTGATGGATATGAAGGGAGGTGCACAATTCTTCCATATTGAGGTTTTCAAAGTCACCTCCATGGTTAGTAAAAATGGTAGGCAAGATGTAAAAGCAACATATGATATGGTAGAGGATAAAAATGGACACTTGAACTCTTATGGTGATGATAAGTGGGACTACTTCTGTAGACACCTAAAAACCTTTAGAAAATAAAGTATTTTTATTTTTTGAAAAAGTCCTGATGACATCATCATTTATTAATTAATTAATTAATTAATTAATTTTTATGCCATTAAATCCCCTTATCTTAACTAAAAATATTTAATTAAGGAATCCCTCCCAAAAATGTCTAAATCTTATTTAAACATTATTTCCTTATTTATTAATTATTTAATTAATAAATTCACCAAAAAACCCAAAATAAATAAAAAATTTATTTTTTGCCCAAAACTTGGCCAATTTCCTTAAGACCACTAACCTCTTCCAAAATCTTCTAATCCTTCTTTAATTTTGATTAAAGGCTAATCCCATCATTTCCTACCCCTAATCCCAACTCAAAATATTTAATTAAGATTAAATATTAATCCTTATGTTTATTAAAAAAGTTTTAATAAATATCTCCTCAACCCAAACCCTTGAAATAAATAAAACTTTATTTATTTCCTAAAAATCTAATTTATCCTCATCCTAAGAAGTTCTAGACTCTTCTAGAAAGTCTTCATCCTCATCCTAGGAAATTCTAGACTATTCTAGAAAGTCTTTATCCTCATCCAAAGTCTAGACTCTTTTAGAAGATGTCTTTAAACCTAATCCTAATCCCCTCCTAACCTTGTCACATTCCCTAAAAATGGGTTAAGACTTACTAACCCAAGCCAAAGTTAACAAATATCTCCTCCTTCACCCACCCTCATTAAATGCCATCCACTTGCCTATCCCTAAGCTAATCCTAAACCATCCTAATCCATCCTCTAATCATTTGCACAAGCCTAAGCAAGCTTGAAACCCTCCTAATCAAGTCCAAGTCGAAATTTCTCTCATCACCCTCAAAATATCTCAACCATAAAACTTTATGAAGCCCACTAGGTCATAAATGACTCTTACAAGCCCTTTTATTGCTCTTACAAGTCATTATGAGGGTCTTTATTAAGATGTTATCCCTTGAGCCTCCTTTGTTGACTCATCCTTCCCCTTTCCTCCATCCTCTCACCATGTGACATGTGTCACTCTTTGATTGGTTGTAAGGAAGCACAATCCATGTGCTCTCCTCTCATGCAATCCGAGCCCTCCATAAGCTTTTTCACATCCTTGCATCCTAGCCCTTGATCCCTCAAGCCCTTTGCCTATTTAAGGAATCCTCTCCCAAGTCATTTTAACACAATCCATGAAGTAAAGTCATAATGCCATTTTGAGAAGCCATTTTACATCAAAACCATACACTCACATCCAAATTCCAACTCCATTTGAAGCCCTTTTTGAAGCATAAGCTTGAGCATACATCCTATCTATTTAGACAAATCTACTCAACAAGAGAGCTTCTCATTGAGAGAGTCCATTAATGGCTCATATTCTCAATTGAGATCTCATCTTAGTCTATCTTGAAGTTTATAAATTTTGTTTAGTTTGTAGAAGCTTTATTTAAATTTGGTTTCTATTAGCATACTAACATTGCTCATATACATTTTGGCACTCCCGGTGGGACCCCGCATGGGTCATCTTCATTAGCTTTTTTAGTCAAGTTTTTTTATGTCATTTGCTAATTTTGACTAATTTTGCTTGTTTTTGTGATTGGTAGGATTGTATAAATTGGTTTTGTAGGTCCACATGAGCATGAAGAAGACAAAGGAACTCATAGTCTATCTCATAGTATTTGTAGATTTTTCAAGCTTATAGGTGGACAAAGCACTTGGAATTCTTTTTCCTCTTCTTGTCTATATTCTTCTTATTCCATCTACTTCTTCTTTTTCTTCTTGTGGGAGATCTTGGCCATTTTTTTTTTTTAAGGAAGCAAAATCATACACACTTCTTTTTAGTGCTTAAAATGAACCCCCAAATCATACTTAAATCCATTAAAAAATTAAAAATTTTCAAAAAAAATAAAAATATTTTAACAAGTGAAACTAAACCAATCTAATCATTTGCATCCTTGCAACATCAAGGTTTTAGATGCATTCATGCAAAGTTAGGAACACTTCATTTTTGGGAATTTAAAAAGAACTTCAAGTTTCCATTTCAAAAGGTTCAAAATCAACACTAAGTGCACACTAAAATCTAAATCAAACTCAAAGCATCAATCAAGGATAAAATCAACCTCATTTGAAAATATGTTAAAGTTCTTTTAAAAATCTCATGAAAACTAAGAGTCCTAAATGGTTGCCAAAATTGTCCTAAAAAGCTTTGTTATTTGTTTCAAACAAATGTCTTGTTGCAAAATCTTGAATATTTCTTAGGTTTTTCATGCATCAAAACAATCTAAGAATATCATTTTTGGGCTTTAAACATGCAAACTAGAACACAAAATCTTGAATGAAAAGCAAAGTCCAAAGAGTCATTTTCACTTTTGAGTCCAAAACAATCTTGAATGATCTAAGGTTAAAACAAAGCACTTCAAAGTTCTTAAAACAACACACAAAATTTCAATCTTGAATGCTCAAAAGAAAACACTTGAATGTTTAACCACTTGTCTTTGAATTCATGTTGCTAAAATCACTCTTGAATGCCATGGATTAAAATCAAATTTTTCTTGAATGCATGATTAAAACAACAAATCGAATCTTGAATTCTAAGGATCAATTAACCATTGAAATATCAAACACTTCATTTGGAGCTTCTAAAAATTGAACAAAATAAATCTCTTTACCACATGCAATCTAGATAAAGTTTGATTTTTGGACATTTAAGAAATCTTGTTAAGTTAAAATACAAATTTGCAAAAATCAATTTGAGTAGTTCCTTGGACTCACCTCTTTTCTAATCACCCATCAAATATTAACCATTGGTTGCAATCTCAGCGCCATTTATGGGGATAGGTCTACTTGAAAAAGGTGTTAAATGTTCCACAACCTAACTCACTCACTTGGTCTTTGAATGTTTGCTTTAACTTTATCAAAATTCTTAAATGATCAAAACTCTAGATTAAATCGATCACACTTCAAGTTTGGGCACTAAAATTGAATAACAACTGATGTGGAGAGCCTCCAGGCGTGCGCTTGAAATCAAATCTCACACACTTTTGTTTTGGGCTTAAAACAAACTCACACTCAATCTTGAATGCCTTAAAGAAAATTAATCGATACTTGACGTGGAGGGCCTATGGGCGCGTGAGTTTTCTTTTGTTGACCCTAACTCTTCTTATTGTTTGCATTCTTCGATCAATTTACTTTTGTTGGCGCTTCAAGTTGGAATTGAACATTGTCTCTTAAACATGAGTGCTTGCAAAGTCTAGATTAGCACACATAAGAGTCAGTTGGTAAAAGAACAAGCGTGTTTTTTAGCCCAAGGTCATCCAAGTCTTCTCTCCCCTTGTCGTCTTTTGAGGCCATCTTGGGTGCATAAGATTAGGATCCAAAACCTTGTTTCTTTTTAGGAGGCCTGCTTGGGGATTTCATCACCCCTTGGACGACCTCAACTCTACCGTTCTGGCGGAGTATAAGAATCGGGAGGTGAATCGAAAGACACCTCTCTTGGGATCAAGATTTTGTCACTCGGGCTAAGCCTCAAGGAACTTTATACCCTTGAGAAGTGAAAGAGGAGAAGTGAGTTACCGCTCCTCTCGGCTGTGTGACATCTTTTTGGTCTCATCTACAGATTTGGGCCTCATGTACCTTGGGTATATCGAGGACTCCTTAGCTAAACCAACTGTCAGCCTTGTAGACAACCATCTAGGATGTTAATGTGTTTGAGGTGACTAATCAAAACATTTGTAGAACATACACACTCCTTGGTGCAAGTATCACTTTCTGAGAATCAAAAACTTCTATCTGGTTGTTTCTATCTATTGCTTGATCTTTTATTTGTTGAATGAATGTTTGCCAAACTTGGTCAATCCTAGCTTAGGGCATACTTAGCGTAGTCACTGCCTATTCCAGAAGTTGAACGAGTTGAAGCAAAACAACCAAGATCTCTCAAAGCCAAGCAGATTCAGGAATTGATGTCAGAGCAACCCAAACCCAAACAAAAGTTCCACAAAGTTAAACTCAAACCATCTCTAGCATACCAAGAACTTTCAGCCAAGAGAAAAGAAATAATACCAAGCCCACGAATTACCAAACTCCACAAAGCAGAGGACAAATCTACCAACGAAGCACTTCAAGAGGCCTGGTTAGAGTGCAACATCAAATTTAGCCAACATCCAGGAGTTAATCCTGCTTATGCCTTACCAACTAGGCATGATTTCTATGATTAGACACCCTTGTTTCTCCACATCTTCTTGGATAAGCTTCACTTTAGAGTCATCTTTGTAGAAAAGCCAGCCATCTTAGGTTATCCCCTTAAGCATTATTAGCTCATCCATCTCATTTAGAATCAAACCATCTAGCCAGCAATCAAAACATCACATCCAAGCCTTCAAAATTGTTGTCACTTTTGCCAAAAGTTTGCCACTCCTAAAATCTTCCAAATCCATCAATCTCACCAAGGTTATCCCTTTGACAGAGCTTTTTCTAGGGTAATCCAGCTTTGTCACTTGTTATCCCTCATCAACTTGAGCTAAAGTTGGGGATCCACAAGTGGTCAATCTCGTGTTCTTCCTAAAGGATCATCAGTCTATCCTTAAGTTGACACAATCACCACCAAGCTTGCACATAGGAAAGCAGACCTTTCGTGCTTTGGCAACATATCTTTGAAGTTAGAATATCCAACCCAATCCTCCTTAGGTTTTGTCATATAGCTTTTCCTTAACCTAGGAAATCATTTGCATAGAGAAGCCTTCCCCCTTTTGCATCCATCAGCATTATTGCATCTCATCCCTACGAGCATTTTTCATGCCACTCGTCACTCACTTAGCCAAGAAGAAAGAAACAATGGAGCCCTATCATTTGGATCGAACAGCCTCACCCCCCTTGAGCACTCAGCCATCCTTCAGCCCAGAGAAAGCTATGCCATCATGTAATGACATTGAAGCTTTTATGAACCAACCAGGAAATGCAGTATTGGTAAATGCCATTATAGACAAGAATAAAGAGACAATCATGGCTAATTTTTGAAGGGAAAATGTGGGAACCTTTGACTTTGGAAGACCCCCTCCATTATCAGATCCATCTCACCCATTGTTTGGGCAGCTACCACCACCTATAGGCTCTTATGATCCAAACTATCCTCAATATATGCCAAAAGAAGAGCCTCCAGCCAATCCATATGATCCAACAGACCCAAACATACCATCATCCACCCAAGTTGAAATCTCCATGCCGCAAGCCAACCCAGCCACCACCACTCCATCCTTGGTTCATACCTCTTCGCTCCAAACCCCCTTTACCCAAAACAGCTCACCGTTCACCCCCTTCACTATTGCTGCTGCTGCTCCCCGACCCAGCCTTCCAAATCTATCCATCTCCCAAATCAGTGCTAGCATCTTTGGCCAACCTCAGCAATATACAACAGGGATGCCACCCATGGGCCAAGTAATCAACCTTTCATCACCCCCAGCTTGTTCACTACAGCCCAAAGCACAATCCCATCATTTCCATTAGGTCTTGGGAGCTCAATACCATTAGCCACAAATCTACAAGCTACTACCCTCTCTCCACAAAGCTATCAAATCCCACAAGCTACTACCAATTTTCTACCAAGCTCCCAAGTGACCCCAGCCCCTGCCACCACTCTACCAAGCTTCCAAATCCAACCACAAAGCTATCAAACCCCATCAGTTCCATTCCCAAGCTTTCAATTCCCACCACCTCCACCACCAACTAATCCATTACCTCCAATTACCAACTACTTTTCAATGCCACTTCTAGGAGGTAATCCACCACCCCAGCCAACCACCAATTATTTGCAGATACCATCCCAAATGGGGGCACAACCCACATATATTGGTCAAACCCCACAAGCCCCCCGATCCTTTCCCTAAGCCTCTCAACCATATTATACCTTACCTCCATAAAGCAATCCATTTATCCCATAGCCAGCTTATGTTCCTCAATCCCAACCTCAAATCCCATATCAACAGCAAGCCTCACAACACATGCAACAATATGCGCCACCTCCCACTTAGCAACCTGTCATCCACCATGCAGCTGCCCAAACAATGTACAATCCCTATCAAAAAATCTCTCATAGCCATCCATATTCAGTGGCCCCATCCAGCACATACCTACCCCAACGCACTCCTACATTGGGGGCACCCCAGCCATCACCTATCAATTCAGAATGGGAGCAAATGAAGATAGCTCTGAAAGCCATCCAAGAAGGGAATGATCCGAAGACATTCAAGTTTGAGAATGTGTGTCCTTACCCATTTGACAGAGCCATTACCATGACACCATTTCCCAAACACTTTGAGGTACCCAAGTTTGACAAATTCAGAGGAAAAGGAGACCCTGTCACACATATCAAAGAATTTTACATGCACTGCTAGGACGTAGCATACAATGATGTCTTCCTCTTGTGCCTTTTTCCCAAAAGCTTGGCTAGACCAGCTCTTGAATGGTTTTATAGAATCCCCTATGGCACAATTAAAAACTTTGCTGAATTATCTGAGGCATTTGTAGCCCAATATGCCCATCTTGTTGAAACAGAGCTATCAATAGTTGATCTTGTCCACACCAAGCAAAAAGGTGGAGAAAGCCTTGCCAAATACCTGCAAAGATGGAAAACCATTACCACCCGCATATCTTGCACCTTGCCAGAACGCCATGTGGTGAAAATGTTTATTGATAATGCCCATCCTAGCTTGGCTCACCACATGACCATGAACTGTTTGCAGACCTACAAAGATATCAAAGAGAAAGGAATGATCCTTGAGAAAGGACTCATTAAAGATGGTGTGGTCAAGATTTACAAGGAAGCCAACCAAAATCAATCACATTCCAATGACAAGTCTAGGTATTGGAACAAAAACAAGCACATTGCAACAGATGGCGTCACTGACACCAGACATGTGAATATTGTTGGTCCTTCTCACAACCAGTCCAACCCACCATATCAACCAAACAATCAACAAGCTATCAACTACCAACAACAGAATAACCAAAGCTATCGAAACGACAATCCAAGACCCAACTTCCAAGGGCCTAGCAATCAAGCTAATGCCATCAATGTAGCTGCAGGACAAAAGCCTAGATTCCAACCTACACCTAGAAACTATACACCCCTTGGTGAGCCATTGGATGTCATTTTTGAGAAATTAGTCAAGGAAAACCTCATCAAATTTCCTCCTACCCAGCAAATTGACCCAAGCCAATCCAAAGCTGCATGGTACAAAGATAATGAGTACTGCAAATTTCATAGGGTAAAAGGTCACACTACCCTCAGATGCATGAAACTAAAAGACTATGTGCAGGACCTCATTGATCGAAAGGAAATCACTGTTGGTGCCCAAACCTCTCCCAATGCAGGCTTACAGATCTATCAAAATGCTTTTCCTCCACACCACAACCAAAATCCTAGAAAAGCACCTATCCAAACCAACAACAACAACACCAACAACTGTCAACCAAACCAACAACATCAGAAGAACAATGACCACACTTTATCCTATATAGACTATGGTAGCCTTATAGGTTGTATATCCAAGAAAGAGCCTTCCGTCAATGTTATCAATATCCAAGGACCAAACAATGAGTGTGCAGTCACCACTCGAAGAGCACGATTTAACATCACAGGCCCACCTGTTACACCAACACCATCAGCTCCATCAAAAAGCCAGTACAATATCTTGGAACACCTTGGGAACATGCCAGCCCAAATCTCCATTTTAGACCTTCTTCGCACTAGTCCTGTGTACAAGAACATCCTTGATAGTGCTCTCATAGAATCCCGTGTCCCTTCTAATATCAATGCTACTGATTTTCGTAATCTTGTTGGACACCTCTCATCCTCATGTGCCCTATTGTTCAAACCCACCGACATACCCGTGGTCAAGCCAAATCACACCCTTTCGCTTCGCATAGCCATCATGGTATCCAACTTTGCTGTGAAAAGAGTAATGATAGATAATGGATCAGCCTTGAATATTTGCACCCTAAAATTCATAAAACAAGCTAGGTATACTGAGGCAGATACCATCACTGAGGTTATCACCATCAAAGCTTATGACAACTTGGAAAGAACCACAGAAGGAACTATTTTGCTGCCAATCAAGGTTGGGCCAGTCATCCAAGAGACACTCTGCCATGTTATTGATCTAAACCTACCATTTAACATCCTCCTCAGTCGCCCATGGATTCATGCCATGAAAGCCATTCCATCCACTTACCATCAATGCGTCAAATTTTTGCATCAAGGCACTGAGGTAACCATCCATGCCGATCCAGAACCCTTTCCTTACTGCAGTACGGTTGAAGCTTCATATACAAACCATTGCCCTAGAATTGATATCGGCACATCCATCGCTAGCTCATCCCACACTTATAATGACCCAGAAACCATCCTCCCCTCTACCCTGTCTACCGTGAAGATCAATAACAAAGGTTGTGGAGAGTATAGTCTGTCAGATGCATTTGTTGTCGGGGCACTCCCACTTGATCCACATGCCCATGGATGACTGACATATCAAAAAGCTAAGGAGATTCCACCTCCTCGATACAAACAGTTTGGCCCAACAACCTTTGTATCCTCAAAAATCCCTCTTCATGAGGAGCTCACTCTAGATATCAACAAATGGTTACATAAGGATGCACCTCAAAGAAATCAAGCACACCTTGATCACTTCAGCCAAAAGTATCCCCAAGAACATAAGCTCATCACTGAAAAATGGAACTATCAAGGTGGTGGTCTAGGACCAGAAGAAAGAGGCATGCAGTGCCCCATCGACGTACACAAGTGGGAATCAAAGTCAGGTCTTGGATTTGGCATACCCACAACTAGGGGCACCAATGAGAATGGTCATGCTTTTTTGAACATTCACCGCAACCTTGTCGAAATCGAAGACATTCCTGAGGAAGTTGAAAAGAGAGCCTACGACAATATCCTAGACCAAATCTCCCTCGGAGACTCTGTTCTCCAAGAACTATCCATCCACCTCATTGACCTACCACTTGCCCATCCACAACTCATAGATTGGGACCAACCAAGTGTCATACACATCGATGAGTTCACATCAGAGGAGGCACTTCTAAGATTCATGGGAGCTGAAACTCCTCACAAGAAAACAAAGCCAAATTCTACCTATATCTACAAGCTAGATCCCAAGGGGTATTTTGGAGAAAATCCCCAACCTAGTTCCGATACACCCAAAACTGGAACTAAGGTGAATCTGAGACTAGCTAAGGCAACAAAGAGAACCTCTCAGCAAGAAAATCTAGAGCCACAAGAAGAACATGAGGATTTAGCATTGCCTCCTCAAGATAATCGACCAGAGGTGTCTTCTATTATAATTGAGGATACTCGAGAAGTCAACATTGGTTCTTCAGAGATCCCTAGACTTGTTCACATTGCTACATCCCTATCACAAGACCAAGCTAACCTCCTCTTTGAGGTCTTAAGAGAGAACATTGGCCAATTTGCATGGTCATATCAAGACATGCCAGGACTTGATCCAAAGCTTGTAGTTCATCATCTTGCAGTTGATCCAAATATCAAGCCCGTCAGACAAAAGCTTAGAAAAATGCACCCCAAGGTGGCATTATTGGTCAAAGCTAAATTAGAAAGAATGTTAGCTACTAAGGTTATCCGACCTATTGACTACTCAGAGTGGATCTCCAACATGGTCCCTGTCACTAAACCTTTCGGTGACATTAGAATCTGCACTGATTTTAGAGATCTTAACAAAGCTTGTCCAAAAGATGATTTTCCCTTGCCCAACATAGATATGATTGTAGCTCTTACAGCTGGACATGAAATTTTCTCCCTCATGGATGGATTTTCTGGGTATAATCAAATCACGATTGTAGAAGAGGATCAGCATAAGAAAACATTCACTACCCCTTGGGGAACCTTTTGCTACAACATGATGCCTTTTGGCCTAAAGAATGCTAGGGCTACCTATCAAAGAGCTATGACAGCCGTTTTTCATGATCTCATCCATAGCATTTTGGAGGATTATGTGGATGATATCTTGGTCAAGTCTGATACCTTCATGGATCATCTTGCTTCTTGCTGACCTGGAGAAAGTCTTTGATAGGTTAGCCAAATATCATCTCATGCTGAATCCCAAGAAATGTGTCTTTGGGGTCACATCTGGCAAGCTTCTAGGCTTCATAGTTTCTAAACGAGGTATAGAGATCGACCCAAAGAAGGTCAAGGCTATCTTAGACATGCCTCCTCCCTAGACACTACGACAACTTTTCTCTCTTCAAGGAAAGCTCCAATCTGTTTAGCGCTTCATCTCCCAGCTTGCAGATAAGTGTACACCATTTTCACATTTACTGAAGAAGGATGAGAACTTCAAGTGGGATCCTATATGTCAGTGCAGCTTCGACCATCTCAAGTAGTATCTCATCAATCCCCCTATCTTGGTTCCACCAGTTCCTGGTCGTCCCCTGATTTTGTACATATCAGCAACACCTACTGCTCTAGGGGCACTTCTAGCACAACTTGATGACTACAACAGAGAAAGAGCCATCTACTACATCAGTAGAACCCTAGTTGGTTATGAACTCAATTACACTCCTATGGAAAAAGCTTGGTTGGTAGTTTTTTTCTCAACTCAAAAGCTTTGCCATTACATGCTAAGTCATACCATCCAACTAGTCTCCAAGATTGACCCTCTCAAGTATATGCTCTCTAGAATAGCACTTACAGGCCGTTTGGCCAAATGGGTTATGCTCCTTAGTGAATTTGACATCCAGTATGTGGATAGAAAGGCAATCAAAGGGCAAGCTATAGCAGATCACCTAGCTGATGCACCTCTAATAGATGCTTATCCATTGATCACAGAATTTCCAGATGAGCATATCTGTCTAATTGAAGAATAACCCCCATGGAAACTTTATTTTGATGGCTCATACACATCTCATGGATTAGGGGCAGGAATATTGTTGGTCACACCTCAAGGAGATTACATTCCAAAAGCCTTCAAGCTACAATTCCCTAGCACCAACAATATAGCTGAATATGAGGCCCTCATAGCAGGATTAAAGATAGCTGTAGAATGGAACATTGTTGAGCTACAAATCTTTGGCAATTCTCAGCTCATCATCAAGCAAGCCCTAAATGAATATCAAACCAAAGATGAAAAGCTATTACCCTACAAAGAGCTAGTTGATTAGCTAACCCAACATTTTACAAAGCTTCAGTTTACACAAGTGCCTCAAATACAGAACAAAGCAGCAGATGCTATGGCTACTATAGGCTCGCTCTTGGAAATTCCCCAAGAAGCTACACAGTATGAGTTTTTAGTGGAGCAGCTCCTCACACCTGCCTATGCGAATGAGGATTCAAACCATGTTTGTATCTTGGTTGGTCCCCAATCCCCTTGGTACCATGAGATTCACGCTTACCTTAACGATGGTATCATATCCCCTCACCTCACACGTACCCAACGCTAGAACCTCATTCGAAAATCATCCCGCTATGTTATCATAGCCAATACCCTATATCGTCGGGGTTATCACGATACTCTCTCTCTCGATGTTTAGACCAAAATGAGGCTGCGATGGTGTTAAAAGAAGTACACTCTGGACTTTGCGGTGCCCACATGAGTGGTATTTTCCTAGCATGACAAATCCTTAGAGCAGGCTACTATTGGCCTACCATTGAAGAAGACTCCTATGACTTTGTCAGAAAGTGTCTCCCATGTCAGCAGCATGCAAATCTTGTGCACGCTCCAGCACAAGATCTACAGCCTATTACACCACCTTGGCCTTTCGCTTGTTGGGGCCTTGATCTAGTTGGAACTATCACACCCCTCTCATCTGATGGACATAAATGGATAATAACAGCTACAGACTATTTCACTAAATGGGTGGAAGCAGTCCCCCTAGTCTCAGCTACAGGAGTTCAGGTCTCCAAGTTCATCTTGTACCACATTGTTTGCCACTTCGGCATCCCATCCACCATCTTCACCGACCATGGAGGTAACTTTGAAAATCTCAACATGGAAGAATTATGCACTTCCCTCCACATCCATCACCGCTTTTCTAGCCCATATTTCCCACAAGGTAATGGCCAGGTAGAGGCAACTAACAAAACCCTCCTCAAAATTCTAAAGAAAGTTGTCAATGATTCCGGCCGTGATTGGCACCTACAAATAAATCCAGCCCTATGGGCCTATCGAACTTCCTTCCGTACATCCATAGGCACAACTCCATACTCCCTAGTCTATGGTGCCGAAGTGGTACTACCTATACAGGTTGAACTTCCCTCCTTGCGCATATCTTTGCAAGGGCAAATATCAGATGAAGAATATAGAGTAGCTCAACTCACCCAGCTAGATCTCTTAGACAAGAAGCGACAACAAGCCTATGATCATCTCACAGTCTATCAAACTCATCTCAAAAGAAATTTCAACAAGAAGGTGCTTCCACGACACTTTCAGCCAGGTGACATGGTCCTCAAAGAAAACATGAAAGTCCAAGTAGATCGAGAAAAGAAAGGCAAGTTTGAACCTACATGGCTTGGTCCTTATGTTGTCACTACTTCCTTTGGCTCTGGAGCTTATCAACTATCTACACCAAAAGGAGAACTCTTGAATGATCCTACTAACATCATTCATCTCAAGAAGTTCTATGCTTGAAGATCCTTGGTATACCCAGCTTTTGAAAAATACAAAAGAAAAAAATAGTAAAGAGAAATAAGCGTCCAATGGTGAAAACTTCGCAATTCAAGCACCTTGGATAGGTACCTTGGTGAAAACCTGATAATTCAGGCACCTTGTGTACTAAAGACTAATCCATTATCTATCACTATCCTATCCCTCATCCATTCACCCACCATCCCATAAGACACACTTGCTTGTTCCCTTGGTGTTCCAACCAAATATCCAAAATCTGATGAAGCTTGTAAATACCTCCTGTACAGCTTGTAAATCTTGTACCAAAGCTTGTATTATACCTTGTAAATCTTGTACCCTACCTTGTCTATCCTAATCTTGTCCAAGGTTTATACCATATTCCAGCCTCTAAATAATCCTGTATCCTAGCTTGTATATTATCATGTGCACACACAAAACCCCATTTTCACTTAAGCTTTTCGCAAACCATCTACCTATCCACCTATCACCTATTATAGACATCTGATCCTTCACAAAAATTTCCATCTCACAAAAAATAAAACATGAACAAACTTGTACATTTGTAACATATCTTGGTCCATCAGCTTGTACATCCTCTTTAGCTTAGTACCATTATATCTATCCAGCGTTCATGTCAGTTCATCCTTGATCAGCATCTTGCACCCATCACACATCTTGGTTAGCTATTCCAACACATCCTTTAGCTAGATTTCCTATCACCAAAGTGTTATCTTTCTTAGTTCAGCTTGCCAGACGCATCACTCATCCAAATCCACCAGCTTCGGTGCTCTCCGATAGGTCCTTGCAGGATATAGCTTTTCTCATGTCTGATCTTGGTCCGTTAGTACCTTGTCCTACCCATCTCATTGGCAAATGGCTCTCTTTTGGATTTTCACTTTCTTTTGATTTGGGATCTTCCCTTTTAAGTCTTGAAGTATCTTTTCCAAGCAATCTCCTTGTTCCCTCCTCAAGGTTGCCACGATCTTTCATATCATGGTATGCTGCGAATGGGGCAATTAGAGCGTAAGGTCTTGATCAGGTCTTTCGTTTGTTTTTCTTTTCTGCTTGTGGGTTCTCCAGTGTCATTTCCACGCTGCTTCCTCTAGGATTCATGTGTGATGTTGGGGCAATCCTTGCATGTTTGTTTTGAGTTAGTTTGTCAGTCCTTTGGACGGTTGGTGAAAAGGTCTTGATGTTCTTGGTAACCTTGGCAATTAACCAACAGTCCTATAGCAAATCTAGTGCTCAACTACATGGTGGTACTTCTCTTTGAAGTATCCCCCCGATCAAAAAGCTTCAATGGTTTTTCTTCATTTCCATTATCCCCCATCCATATCCAACATCCATCTCTCTTACCCCAGCTTATGCATCAGTATCTCTTTGAATCACTTTTCATCTTTAGCTTTAGGGATCCACAATCCTAGTCTTAGGGATCCACCAATCCAAATCAATCCACCAAGCCTCATCTTTCGAGATCCACAATCCTAGTCCTAGGGATCTCCGAAACCCATCTTTCGCCAATCTGACTCTTTGAAATCCTATTACATCAGCTTTATCATCCTATCATCCATCTCCCTATCCTAGATTCTTTTTTATAGCACTCCGCTCTTTCATCCTCTGCAATCCCTGAGATCTTAATCTTTCTTCCTCTTGTGCCTCTAATTCTCCCTTTATCATTCTCCCATAGTGAGAGTTTGAGCTAATTCAGCCCCTTCTCTTTGCCAATCTGAGTTTCCTTGCTCATCCGAGATTCTTGTACTTTTCAAGAAGCCATCGAGCCTCGCTTTCTCTCCCCAGTGCCTTCTTGAGGGGGCATCTTACAGTCCATTCTCTCCTCTTCTGCTCTAGCCTTGGGCATCTTATTTTCTTATCTTTGATGCCATGCCACTTGTGGCATCACATCAAAGAGGGGCAAAATGTAGACACCTAAAAACCTTTAGAAAATAAAGTATTTTTATTTTCTGAAAAAGTCCTGATGATATCATCATTTATTAATTAATTATTTAATTAATTAATTAATTAATTTTTATGCCATTAAATCCCTTTATCTTAATTAAAAATATTTAATTAAGGAATCCCTCTTAAAAATGTTTAAATCTTATTTAAACATTATTTTCTTATTTATTAATTATTTAATTAATAACTTCACCAAAAAACCCAAAATAAATAAAAAATTTATTTTTTGCCCAAAACTTGGCCAATTTCCTTAAGACCACTAACCTCTTCCAAAATCTTCTAATCCTTCTTTAATTTTGATTAAAGGCTAATCCCATCATTTCCTACCCCTAATCCCAACTCAAAATATTTAATTAAGATTAAATATTAATCCTTATGTTTATTAAAAAAGTTTTAATAAATATCTCCTCAATCCAAACCCTTGAAATAAATAAAACTTTATTTATTTCCTAAAAATCTAATTTATCCTCATCCTAAGAAGTTTTAGACTCTTCTAGAAAGTCTTCATCCTCATCCTAGGAAATTCTAGACTATTCTAGAAAGTCTTTATCCTCATCCAAAGTCTAGACTCTTCTAGAAGATGTCTTTAAACCTAATCCTAATCCCCTCCTAACCTTGTCACATTTCCTAAAAATGGGTTAAGACTTACTAACCCAAGCCAAAGTTAACAAATATCTCCTCCTTCACCCACCCTCATTAAATGCCATCCACTTGCCTATCCCTAAGCTAATCCTAAACCATCCTAATCCATCCTCTAATCATTTGCACAAGCCTAAGCAAGCTTGAAACCCTCCTAATCAAGTCCAAGTCGAAATTGCTCTCATCAGCCTCAAAATATCTCAACCATAAAACTTTATGAAGCCCGCTAGGTCATAAATGACTCTTACAAGCCCTTTTATTGCTCTTACAAGTCATTATGAGGGTCTTTATGAAGATTTTATCCCTTGAGCCTCCTTTTTTGACTCATCCTTCCCCTTTCCTCCATCCTCTCACCATGTGACATGTGCCACTCTTTGATTGGTTGTAAGGAAGCACAATCCATGTGCTCTCCTCTCATGCAATCTGAGCCCTCCATAAGCTTTTTCACATCCTTGCATCCTAGCCCTTTGCCTATTTAAGGAATCCTCTCCCAAGTCATTTTAACACAATCCATGAAGTAAAGTCATAATGCCATTTTGAGAAGCCATTTTACATCAAAACCATACACTCACATCCAAATTCCAACTCTATTTGAAGCCCTTTTTGAAGCATAAGCTTGAGCATACATCCTATCTATTTAGACAAAGCCACTCAACAAGAGAGCTTCTCATTGAGAGAGTCCATTAATGGCTCATATTCTCAATTGAGATCTCATCTTAGTCTATCTTGAAGTTTATGAATTTTGTTTAGTTTGTAGAAGCTTTATTTAAATTTGGTTTCTATTAGCATACTAACATTGCTCATATACAACTTCTACCCACATAGTGAAATAATCAGTAGTGGTAATTATTCACTTGTGTCCTTCTAAAGAGAGAGGTGTTATAACATCAACAAGGTCAAACCTCCAACATGAAAATGATTATGGTGGTGCAATAGGTTGAAGATCTTGAGCTAGGGCTCAGATTAAATTGGCATGTTGTTGACAGGTAGATAACTTTTGACGAAGTCACATGCATCATGCTCTAGAGTAGGCCAATAATATCCAACCCAATGTATCTACTTAGCTAGAACTATTCTCCTTATGTAAGCACCACAAAGTCTAGTTTTCACCTCTTTGAGAGCCATTGTAGCCTCATTTTGGTCTAAATGTCGAGAGAGAGTTTCATGATAGCCATGATGATATAGGGTTTTAGATATGATAGTGTAATAGGATGCTCTACAAATAAGCTTCTGGTGTTGGGTTCGTGTGAGATGGGGAGATATGATAACTTCTAGTAAGTAAGCATGAATTTTTTGGTACTATGGGGATTGGGGACCAACCAAGATGCATACCTATGTTGATTCATTATTCTCCTATGTAGACTTATGTAGCTACTCAACTAAGAACTCATACTATGTAGCCTCCTGAGGGATCGCAAAAAGTGAACCAATAGTAGCCATGGCATGTACAACCTTGTTTCGTAATCTAAGTATATACATGAATTAAATCTAGGTAAAATGTTCCTTCAATTTATCTATCAATTCTTTGTATGGCTAAAGCTTGTCCTCTTTAGTTTGATATTCCTAGAACTTGATTGATAATAAGTTGTGAATCTCCAAAGACCTGTAACTCTATGATGTTCCATTTAGCTACTATTTTGAGCCCTGGAATACAGGTTTCATACTTTAAGATGTTTTTGGTACATAGGAAGTAGACTTTAAAAGATTTAGGAATGTAATCACCTTGAGGGGTGACCAAAAGTATGTTGGCTCCAAAGCCATGGGATGTGTAAGATCCATCAAAATATAACTTCCAGGATGGTTGTTCATCAATTAGGAAGATATTTTCATTTGGGAACTCCATAATGAGAGGGTGATAAACAACCAAAGGTGCATAAACCAAGTGATCTTATATAGCTTGACATTTGGTATCCTTTTTGTTGACATATTGGATGTCAAATTCATTGAGCAGCATGACCCATTTAGCTTGATGCCTTGTGAGTACTATGCATAACAACATATATTTTAATGGGTCAGTCATGGATATTAGTTTCATAGTGTATATTAACATATAATGATAGAGCTTCCGATTAGTAAAGACCATAGAGCTAAGCAAGCCTTTTCCATTGGTGTGTAATTAAGCTCACACCCAAATAGAGTATGGTTGATGTAGTAAATAGCCCTCTCTTTCCCTTAATCATCAAGTTTTGCTAAAAGACCACCTAGTGCCATTGGGGTAGCTATGATGTATAATATGATTGGGTTTCTTGGAACTAGAGGAACTAAGATAGGAAGATTAATCAAGTATTACTTGATCAGTTCAAAGCTACATTGGCAAACAAGATCTCACCTAAAATTTTGATCCTTTTTTAGTAAATGTGTAAATGGTTGACACTTATCAATGAACTGGGAGATGAATCTTCTAACTGATTATAGTTTCCCTTAGAGAGAGAAAAATTTTCTAAGTGTCTTAGGAGGAGCCATATCCATGATGACCTTGAATTTTTTATGGTCAACCTCTATATGACATTGTGATACAATGAACTCCATGAGCTTTCTAGATGTAACACCGAAGAAACATTTCTTAAGGTTGAGCATGAGATGGTATTTAGCCAATTGATCAAAAACTCCCTCATGGTGAGATAAGTGATCAAGGGGATTTATAGTCTAGACTGGAATCTCATCCCTATAATCTTCGAGAGTTTTGTGGAATAGGTAATGGAATATGATTGTTATTGTGCATAAATATAGTGCTCTAGTGTTCTTTAATCCAAACGACATCATGTTATAACAAAATGTCCCCCAAGGGGTGTTACATGTTCTCTTATGTTGATCTATCTCTACTATCTATATTTGATTGCATCAAGAAAAACCATCCATGAGTGATAAGAGCTCATGGCCTACGGCGAGATCAACAATAATGTCTATGTTTGACAATGAGAAATCATCATTTGGGAAAGATTTGTTGAGATCTTTGAAGTCTATGCAAATCCTAATATCACTAGAAGTCTTTGTGACAACTACCATCTTGGATATCCATTCTAAAATCCAATCAAGAAAATGATCTTTGCTTCTAGTAGTTTTTCTAGCTCTACTTTAACCAATAAAGCAACTTTGGGATGCATCTTGTGGAGTTTTTTCTTGATAGGCTTAGCCTTTGGATCCATGATTAAATGGTGTACCACTAACTTGGGGTCCAACCTCAGCATGTCTTCATAGGACCATGCAGAGTGACTAATATTTTCATGAAGGAATTGGATGAGAAGTTATGCCTATTTAGGTGGTAGAGATGTCACAATGTATGTGATCTTTGGTTACTCTATTGGACTAATATTCATCAGTCTTGTTTCTTCTATCAAGATTGATGATATTGTGGGCCTCTTTAGGTGCCTCAAAAAGGTTTTCATTTTTTGATGCATGCTTTTTTTTCTTTTCTTTTTACAATTCATTCAATGGTGCTCCAGAAGATTTTTTTGCTAGAGGATGCCTTTTCTTTACTTTTTTGCTTTTTAGTTTCATTTTTCTATTCAATTTGGCAATTGGATACTTCCTCTCTCTTGAAGTAACCTTTTGGATCCAACTTCTAGACATGTGTTCATTGTGGTGGTAGCTTTTTATTTGGTGTTTCTGCTCCTATGAATCTAAGGAGTGCATGCTTTATGGATAATATATCAACATCGAAAACACTTGGTTGGTCCCAATCAATGAGTTTAGGGTGAGCTAGTGGTAAGTCTATAAGCTTTCTTTTCTACATCCTTAGCAATGTCTTCAACCTCAATAGGACTATTTTGGATGTTTACCAAGGCATGACCCTCTTTTGTGGTGCTCCAAATTGCAAGGAGTCTATAACCTAAGCCTTTCTTTTTCCTTTCTTTGTATGCTTCCACAAACTACCTAATGCTAGAATCTTAATGACCTAGACCACGTCCTTGATAATCTCATTTCTTGGTAGCAAGGCAATGTATCCATAGGTATTTTTGTTTGAAGTGATCAAGAAGTTCTTCACTTTTGGAGGTGGCCCTCTGTATAGTCATGTACTAATGTCAAGAGTTGTTTCCTCTCCGTCGAAGATACCTTTGGCAACAAATGTGGTAGTGCCAAATTTTCTAAGCTAATGGTTCATACTTGACTTTAGCCCCTGATATGTCGGGCACCCTTGAGTATGTGGATCAAGTGGTAAAGCATCGACAAAAAAAGCATCTTAAAGACTATATTCTCTGTAACCTTGGTAGTTGATCTTAATCATGGAAAGGGTGGAGGCTAAAATGGTATCTGGATCATGATAGGTGCATGAGGAACTAGCCATGATGTGGCAAAATTTGATTCCAAGATAATGGTTGGTGTATGAAGCTTCTACCGCATTGCAATAGGAAAAGGGTTCATGATTTGCATGGATGGTTATTTTAGTGCCATTATGTGGAAACTTGATGCACTAATGATATGTTGATGGAGTAGCCTTCATGGCATGAATCCATGCTCAACCAAGGAGGATGTTGTATGGAAATTTAAGATTTACTACATGCCAAATTATTTCTTCAGTGGCTGGGCCAATTCTGAGAGGTAGCAATATGATTCCTCAGTGGTGTGCTCTAAGTTGTCATATGTTCTGATGGTGATGACCTCAGTGAGGATATTTTCCTCAGTATATCCTCCCTATTTGATGAATTTTAAGGTACATAGATTCAGAGCTGATCTATTATCTATCATGACCCATTTGATTACAAAGTTAGAAACCATGAAAACTATGTGAAGTGGAAGTATATGATCAGGCTCAGTTGTTGGGATGTTAGAAGTTTTGAAGGATGGAGCACATGATGTGGATAGATGGCTGACCAAGTTGTGGAACTTGATGGCATTGATGTCAGTGTGGACATGTGACTCATGGAGAGTATTGTTGAGGATCTCTTGATAAAATGGGCTTGTGTGAAAGAGATCTAAAATGGAAATCAGAGCTAGCATATTTACAAGGTGTTACAAGATGTTATATTATGGTCCTTAAGGGGGTGGTCCTAATGAAGTTGGACTTGATGGTGTAGATACATATGGGCCAGCTATATTGAGTTGATCTCTTTGAGTGGTGGCCACAAATTGGGCTTCTAGGCCTTTGATATTTATAAGATTTATAGAAGGCTTGACTTGTGATATGCATCCAATGAGGTTTCCATAGTCCAAGTATTCTGAGGTATAATTATGAGACTTGTCTTGGTTATCACCTTATTTTTTTAAAGCATTTTTGGGTTAGTTATTGATAGGAATGTTTGCATGTTCTTTGTTGGTGTTTGTGTTCTGTGGAGGGAAAGCATTTTGGTATATCAGTAGCCCTACATTTGATGAGGCTTGTGCCCCCACTATTATGTATTTTTTATAAATAAGGTCTTGGACATAGTCCTTGACTTGCATGCATTTGGTGGTGGTATGCCCCTTGACATGGTGGAACTTGCGAAACTCATTATCCTTATACTAGGATGCCCTAGACTAACTATGTTCTGAGGGCTGTGTTTGTGGATGTCAAATAAGGTTATCCTTGGCTAGTTTCTCTAAAATTGCATCAAGGGCTTCACCCAACAAGGTATATACATGAGGTTTCCTATCAATGCATGTTTTGGGTCCAGCTAGAAGTGTGATAGTTTTAGTCTAATTTTTATGGTTGGGTACTAGGACATTGTGTTGATTATTTTGTATAGGTAGTTACTGATAGGTTGGTGGTTGTTGCCAGTAAGGTTGTCTTTGACAAAACATGGTGGGGGTGTTAGATGAGCTACTTCAATGACATAAAAATGTCCAATGTTAGTGACTCCATTAGTAACTACACTCTTATTTATGTTCTAGTATCATGGTTTTTCTTTGCTTGGACTGCAATCTTGGTTGTTTTCCTTGTAAAGCTTGATGACACCATCTTTGATGAGCCCTTGCTCAATTCCCATCCCATTTTCCTTAATTTCTTTGTACATTTGTAGGAAATTCATAACCATGTGATTGGAAAGACTATGATGCGCATTTTTAATGAACATCTTGAAAAGGTGACGTTTAGGGATGGTGCATGAGATCTGGGTTATGAGAGTTTTCCATCACTGTAAGTATTCTACGAGGATTTTTCCTCCCTTCTATTTGTTATGAACTAGAGCTACTACAAATAACTTAGTTTTTACCAAATGAACATACTAAGACAAAAAGGATTTAGAGAGATAGGCAAAAAATTTAATGGTGCTCTAGAGTATAGAATAAAACCATTCAAGGGAAGGCGGGGGGCTCCTAAGCTATTTAGAAAAAGGCACATGAGGAAAACAAAATTATAGGCCACTTCTTCGTAGTGAACATGGAACTCTTTGGTGTGTGTGAATGGATCACCTTTCCCCCTAAATTTTAAAAAAAATTAGGGTTTCAAAGTGTTTAGGAAAAGGCTTCATCATAATGGTCTTGTCAAATGGGTATGGACAATCATTTTAAAGTTTGAAAGTTTTGGATTTTGTTCCATCTTTGAGGGATTTGAGAGAATTTTTCATCTCTTCCAATTTAGTGTTCATAGGCATGATAATGGGTGTCCCCAATCTTGGTGCCCTCGGTGTGAGGTATGTAGAAAATGGCAAAGGTTGATCTGGAAAACCTTGACTGCCATATGATGATGGTTGAAATATGGGTTGTGAAACTATTGGGATGGATTCTATTGGTTGTTGGAATAGGGTTTGGGCATATTGTTGCATCTATTGGGTAGACTATTCATGGGGGAGTTGTGGTTGGGGGACATAGGTGTGGAGTCGATGCCTAACTACATAACTTTGCATAGGTGCCCAGACATATTGTTGGTGTCATGATTGTGGCTAAGAAGGTGGCAATGTGGATAGTACATGGGCCATGCTCTAAGAATATATACCATAACCAATATATATTGGTTGTGTTCCTTCTTGAGAAATAAATTGAGTGTAAATGGGTGCTAGGTAATTAATGTGAGGAAGGGTGTTAATAGTAGTCTTTTGAAATGGAGGGATGACTTAGCTATTACCTAAGGGTGGCATAGAAAAGTAGTTGGTAATGATGGAAATGAATAGACTTGAGGTGGAAGGGATGGATGTGATTGAGGTATAGGCATGGATGTAGTGCTAAAAAGAATATGAAATGTCCCTTTTCTGATTTTATATGATATTTCAAGCCTCTAATCAGATTTTCAAAATCAAACAACCAATATCACAAAGATCCACCAAATTTCTCAATAAACCCCAAATCGAGTATGCCAAAAATAGTGCCAAAAACTTCATAGCTTCACATATTATTAGTAAATCCTAAAGTGGAAATTTTTATAGAAATTTCAGCAGCATAATAGCCTATGAAATGACATTTTCAGATCTGTATAACATTTACACAACAACTCCCAAATGGAGGATAAAAACAATGCTCATTAGGCTCCCAAAAACAACATAGAATAGCCCGAAAACACCACAAAAACACTAATAATATACCATAGAATTATAATCATGACCAAATAAATATATTCAGCTCTATTTTAACATCTAAAATTCTAAAATAAAAAAGCAACCCAAACTGATATGAAATACTCAACCGAAAACATCAAACTCTTACAAAAACACACCCGAAAAACCACAAATCTGCACTGTTCAGCACAAAGGAAAACTCTGCATGAGCATGCACATGGAATGGATTCAAAATCCCATCCTTAGCCTTCCTAGAAACTTGAAAACTCCCATTCTTGGGTCTCCTTCTCCACAGGTTTGGCAGCCTCTGAAGAATAACAAAGAAATGAGCAAAAATCAAGTTCTGGAATCAGCCCAAAATGCCTCCAAACCCCATTAAAAGAGGGCATAACCCTAACTAAGTTCCACGAGGGGCTAATAAAACATATTTTAATAATAATCTTCATTTATTAGTCCATTAGCTTCCAAAGATTATCCCCTTTTTCCAAAACTTCACCTTTTTGGGCCTGCCTGCGTTAGCAAAGATAATTATTTTTAATTATTTGAAAAGGGGACATGACAAGTCCTCCCCTTCCAAATATTGCTTGTCCTCAAGAAATGGCTAAAAAATAAACCAATCAATCCACCTGGATCCCAAATGTAGTCATGAACTATATTATTGTCAATTAACACAGGCTCCTGCAATATCCTCTACAATATAACCAAGAGGAATCTATAATCAAACTGACAATTACAGCTCAACCAAACTCCAAAGTCACAACTTCCATAGTTATAAACCCACGAGACAAAAACTCTTAGAATGTCAAAACCCAAGTAAAGTGGACAAATCAAACTGTCAACATAGTAAATACCATCAACGCATCCCACTGGCCTATATGGAATGTACAATCCAACTCTGCAACAATGGTGAATGCTCCTGAATGAAACTGTACCAAGTATGGAGAATCCACACACTGTACAACTCCTACACTCAACACAACTCTACAAATCACTAGCCACTGTCTCATAACCATAACTCCCATGCACCCATGATGGTGAAAAGCCATCACAAGATAAATAGCAAGAAATGGAACCCAAACCAAATTTTCCATGAACAAGTGATACAACCCACTGTGACTAATCATGAGCTAAGTGAGGAGATGTCATAGCCAAAGGAGTAGAATCAATAACAACACCCACTGAAGCATCACTCTAAAACTCATACTCTAAGTCATGTATTATCAAGCTATCAACTGCAAAACCTATCACCATGTCGTGCCCATCTCAACTCTCATCCCGAGGTGTCAAACTATCCCATAACTGATGATAATCACTAGGAACCAAAGTACATCTCTGTATCATCATCTCACCAACATGGTCATAAAAGGTAAATTGATGAGCATACCTCACAATGTAATGTCGATAGAATGCACCAATCTTAGTCAGTGGCTCAGACTACAATCCAGATGTAACTAACTGCAATCGATCACTAATCAAGTTGGAACTGACTACTATGTCTGAAGACATCACCAAGGGAGTAGTATTACTAGTAGGAACCATGCCAACTGTCGACTCACCAACATCACACATGGTCTTTGATGAAACATCTCTAGTCTTCGTGCCATTAGTACTAGAGGTCACCACCATGTCAGGCATACCACAACAATTTGTTGCAACACCCAACTCAACTGATCCTAACTCTAGTGGGGATGAACCCGATATGCCAATGTTAGTATCAAGGATGGATGCATCCCCATCTCCATTGTCTTTGACAATCTTGGCCATGGACATCCTCAGATCACCAGACACCACAGCTTATGACTGTACAGAATCTAGTAATGATTGTAGTTGCTCTAGCTCCATGGTCACCTTAGCCAAATGAAACTATGACTCCTTGAAAGCCAACTATGTACTCTCAAGAATCTTTGAAGTCACCTCAAGCTGCTGAGTAAGCTCACTCACCTCATCTTCCTTGGCCAACAATGCATTGTATGCTGTACTATCGCACTCCATAAGATAATCACTATCGGCTACCAACTGCATATAATCCTATCTCAGAATATGGATAGCCTCCCATAAAGAGTGGAACTCTGTCAAGGAAAGATAACTACCTCCCTGCTCATCACTAGCAGGAGAATCCCATCCATAAACTGCTAACAACTGACGAGCAGCATCAAAATGCTGGCAAGCGATAGAAATGTCTCGCTCACTAACTCTTAACTGATTAGACACATGATGGCACTGGCTAGACTGTCTCCTACAAACCTCCTTTGATGCACTATCTAAAGGAGTATCCTCAAAGTCACTAGTCTATAGAGTATTACCATCCATATCCTGTGAATCAACTCCAAAGCTCATATCAACATATGGACTATAAAAAACTGTAGCACTGATGTCTAACTCCTCTGTACCAAAAGAAACTTCCAAGGAAACTAAGTCTTCAAAACTACCCACTGTATCCTCTTGGATGTCATCAATGCCAATATGATCCTGGGACTCATCTATACACATTGCCAAATATGAAAGATCATCAACACATTCTAGCAAGTATGGTCAACTGGATATATGAACAGAGCCCAACACCGGTGTATAAAAAGTAATACTAGCATCAGACAAGCTACTAGCACAAGAAAAGATAATACCATACAATCTGCTAATCAAATCCATGATAGCACCCAAACAAACACTGCTACCAAAAAGTGTTAAAGATCTCCAGTCAACTGAATCCCAAATGCCAATATAACAATCTTGAGTCCATATCTGTAAACTAGAATCAGCTGCTAACTCAAGAAAACTCCTCACCTGAGTAATATGACCAATACCAACTAACTCTACATACCTGTCATGATGAGATAATGAAGTCACAATACTGTCTTTGTTCACTTTCAGCCAGCTGGACAAATCATGTAAAGTCCTACCAACCTCAACCTCATGTGTCGAAGCATCTAACTATGCCTGGTACTCTTTCTCAGCAAAGTCATGAATGCTCAATGTCTGCTCATCTCTACCAGGTATCTCACCATCATGCACAACAACATCCTCATAATCATCATCTGAACCCACTACGCTGTAGTCACTACCTATTGTAACTATACCATCCTAAATACCTATGACATCACCCTTTGATAACCTATATACAATTGTCTCAATTTGAGTATCAAGTTGACAATTACTATCAATCTGTGTAATATCCTTTCTCACTACCTCCTGTGGTGGAGTAGAATTTGAGACCTCAGCCTGGCTATAAGCTAGTTTCTCAAACTCCTCATGCAAGTTCTTGGTAATTGTGTCATCTTCCTTGTGAGAAAATTTGCCAAATAGAAATCCAGTCAACTTATCCACTTTAGCTGGGTCGAACAACATGTCATTTGTTATACAGTGGTGCTCAACCAACTGTTCAAACATGTCATGGCTTATTTTCCTAATTTTATCTTAAATGTCTAAATAACCATCCTTCTTACTATTTTGACTCTGGCTATCAATTGTCCAAGATCGTGTCCTCTGAGACTCTGTACTATACATGTCCATTTTGGATAAAGTAGAGTGTAACCCCAATAGGTTATAACTTCTTCAAATACCAAGAACTAACATGCAAATGACTAGAAGTAGCATGCAACCATAGATTTTGACATGCAGTTGATTAGAAGCAACATGCAACCACCAAATTCACCAAGAACTAGCATGCAAATGATTAGAAGAAGCATGAAACCATAGATTTTGATATGCAGCTGATTAGAAGCAACATGAAACCACCAAATTCACCAAGAACTAACATTCAAATTATTAGAAGTAGCATGCAACCATAAATTTTGATATGCAAGATTTGGGTAGTTGTCAAAACTGACATGCAAACTTCTACAAACCCTCAGGCTAGTAAGATCATAGCTCTAATACCACTGAAATGTCCCTTTTCTGATTTTATATGATATTTCAAGCCTCTAATCATATTTTCAAAATCAAACAACCAATATCACAAAGATCTACCAAATTTTTCAATAAACCCCAAAGCGGGTATGCCAGAAATAGTGCCAAAAACTTCACAACTTCACATATTATTAGTAAATATGAAAGTGGAAATTTAAAAAAAAATTCAGCAGCATAACTGCCTATGAAATGACATTTTTAGATCTATATAACATTTACACAACAGCTCCCAAATGGAGGATAAAAACAATGCTCATCGGGCTCCCAAAAACAACATAGAATAGCCCGGAAACACCACAAAAACACTAATAATCTACCACAGAATTATAATCATGAAAAAATACATATATTCAGCTCTATTTTAATATCTAAACTTCTGAAATACAGTAGCAACCCAAACTGATATGAAATACTCAACCGAAAACATCAAACTCTTACAAAAACACACCCGAAAAACTACAAATATGCACTGTTTAGCACAAAGGAAAACTCTGCATGAGCATGCACATGGAATGGCTTCAAACTCCCATCCTTGGCCTTCCTAGAAACCTGAAAACTCCCATTCTTGGGTCTCCTTCTCCACAGGTTTGGCAGCCTCTGAAGAATAACAAAGAAATGAGCAAAAATCAAGTTCTGGAATCAACCCAAAATGCCTCCAAACCCCATTAAAAGAGGGCATAACCCTAAGTCACTTCCAAGAGGGGTTAATAAAACATATTTTAATAATAATCTTCATTTATTAGTCCATTAGCCTCCAAAGATTATCCCCTTTTTCTAAAACTTCACCTTTTTGGGCCTGCCTGCCTTAGCAAACATTATTATTTTTAATTATTTGAAATGGGGACATGACAAAATACTAGTGGAAAGCCCTTGTTCTTGACCAAAAATCCAAGGTCCTAGTGGAAATGAGGGAGAGGTACTTTGGCTAGTGACAAATGGATTGATTTTGATGTTGGGTTAGATGGAAGATGAAGTACTTGACCCTAATGGAGTCATTCCTATAGTGTACTGGGAAGTGGATTGGATGTGTTTTTTGATGGAAGGGAAAGTGTAGTGTTGCTAGGTGAAAAAGGATTATATTGTAAAATGGGCATAAGGGAGGTAGAAGTAGATATAAATGGTATACTTATGGTTGGTTGGGATGTGGTACAGACTAAGGGTTGAGTGATGATGGGTTTATTATTTTGTGGAATAGGAGCATTGAGGACTTGGGTTCTGTTAGGATAAACCACAGACATAAATAAAAACTACATGAAAATATAACCAATAACATAATATAATAGATCACACAGAAATGACCACAAGGCACCAAGATTTAACGTGGTTCACCCAATCCCTGGGCTATGTCCACCAAACAACAAGTTTGATCTTATTACAATCCAGTGATTACAACCTGATTACAATCTGTAATCCCTTACAGCTCAATACCGTCACAAGAACCAATTTTGCATCACAACATAATGAAAAATACCTAACCCTACACCCTTTTATACAAGTATTTTATCTATTTTAGGGTTACAACATGTCGGCCATATGTTAGCCATAATATGTCGGCTACAACGTCAGCCACAGCCCACAATTTTTTTATGTACAGTACTTTCTTGATCAATCACCATAATCTAACAATCTCCCACTTGAAGACTGATCAAGCTCCACACTAAACAAAAATCTCCCACTTAGAGATTGATCCTGTAGCAATACCACTACCACATGGGGCTCCCACTGGATCAAACCACCCTAGACTCTACTATTCTTTGATTCATGTTCAGTCTAGAAGACCAACAGAAGCTAAAGAGGAGTTCAGCTTCTCCCTTGTTACAACCTTTGTCAACATATTTTCTGGATTTTCATTTGTATGTATCTTTTTCAACTTTAACCATCCATCCTCCAAAACTGACCGAATGAAATGGTACCACAACTGTATGTGTTTGGTTTTAGAATAAAGAGCTGAATTCTTTGCAAGATGAATGGCACTCTGACTATCGATGAACAAATAATTATCCTTTTGAGGATGTCCCAATTCTTCCAAGAAGAACTGAAGCCATATCATCTCCTTGGCTGCCTCTATAGAAGCAACATACTTTTCCTCTGTAGTGGATAGAGCATTAATCTTCTATAACCTAGAAACCTAGCTCACAGCTGCCCCACCAACAGTAAAGACATAACTTGTAGTACTTCGCCTAATAGCAATATCCCCTGCCAAATCTGAGTCAACATAGCCTTGTAAATCAGTAGTAGAGCCCCCAAAGTGTAAACACTTATTGTATGTTCCTTTCAAATATCTGAGAATCCACTTGACAACATTCCAATGCTCAAATCCTGGATGACTCATATACCTGCTAACGACTACCACTTCATGTGCAATATCTGGCCTAGTGCATACCATAGCATACATCAAGCTTCCTACAATTGAAGCATAGGGTACCTTGGACATCTTATCCTCCTCTTCCTATGTCTTAGGACACATCTCCTTAGTCAACTTCAAATGACTTCGTAAAGGTGTGCTGACAGCTTTAGCATTCTCCATAGAGAAATGTTGCAACACCTTCTCAACATAATCAGCCTAAGATAGCATTAATGTTCTGTTCTTCCTATCTCTACAAATCTTCATAGCAAGGATTTGTTGTGCTGCCCCCAAATCCTTCATAAAAAATGCATGTGCTAACTGGCATTTCAGCCCCTTAATATGATCCATGTTAGACCCAACTACAAGCATATCATCAACATATAAACATAAAATAATGTAGCTATCATCATCCAACCTCTTAAAATAAATACAATAATCTGAATGACACCTATTATAGCCATGCCCATGCATAAACTTGTCAAATTTCAAATACCATTGCTGAGGTGCTTGCTTCAAGCCATATAAACTTTTCTTCAATTTACACACTAAGTTCTTACCTTTGACCTCAAAACCATGTGGCTGAGCCATATATATTTCTTCATCCAAATCACCATGAAGAAGAGTTGTTTTAACATCCAACTGCTCTAAATGAAAATCTTCAGTAGCCACAAGACTTAAAATAGTACAGATAGAAGTCATTTTAACAACAGGAGAAAATATCTCATTGAAATCAATTCCCTTTTTTTGTACAAATCCTTTTACAACTAACCTAGCCTTAAATCTTTTCTTACCTCCTTCCTCTTCTTTCAACCTATAAACCCACTTATTCTGTAAAGCCTTTTTACCTGGAGGAAACTTGCATAGATCCCACATCTTATTCTTCAGCAAAGAGTCCATTTTATCTTTCACTGCAGACTCCCACTGAATCTTGGTATCCACCTGCATAGCTTCATCATAACTTTCAGGTTCACCAGCATCAGTAAGTAAAATAGAATACAAAGTAGGAGAAAATCTTTGTGGAGGTCTAATTTGCCTCGTTGACCATCTAACATTCACTGGTGTGTGTGGTATTTGTTGTTTTGGTTGTTGCACATCATAAGGAATGGCTAGAACATCAACTTTTGGAGTATCATCCAGCACTACATAATCATCTTCTTTCTTCTCATGTTGCTGCAACAGATCTTTGTACAACACTTTCTCATTGAATATGACATCCCAACTTCTAAAAATTTTATGATTTTCAAAATCCCAAAGCCTATAGGAAAATTCATTAATGCCATATCCAACAAAGAGACATTTCTTTGATTTAGCTTCTAGCTTGGTTCTATTTTTAGAGTCTATATGAGAAAAAGCTTCACAACTGAAGGTCTTGAGAAAAGAATAACTCACCTACTTACCAATCCATGCCTCCTCTGGAATACCACAGCCCAAAGGAGTAGAGGGACCTCTATTAATCAGATATACTAAAGTATTGATAGCCTCCACCCACATGTGTAAGGGCAACCCAGCATGCAACCTCATGCTCCTTGCATGCTCCATTATAGTCCCGTTCATGCGTTTAGCCACTCCATTTTCCTGTGGAGTCCTTGAAACAGTTTTTTGTCTACAAATACCATTAGTGGAGCAATAATCTTCAAATTCATGATTGCAATATTCACCACCATTATCAGATTTGAGACATTTTAATTTCTTACCAGTCTCATTTTCAACCAAGCATTTCCATTTCTTAAAAGTTTGAAATACATCAGATTTTTTTCTAAGGAAATAAATCCATACATTTCTAGTTGCATCATCAATAAATGTAACATAATAATGAGAGCCACTAAGGGAAGATACCTGAGCTAGTCCTCATACATCTGTATGCACAAGCTCTAATTTCTCCTTTTTGTTTTCCTTCCCAGTCTTTACAAAACTCATTCTCTTTTGTTTTTCATACACACAACTTTCATAGAAATCTATATTAACACATTTCAGACCTGGTAAAACTTTCTTTGAATGAAGTACTTTCATACCTTTCTCACTCATGTGCTCAAGTCTATTGTGCCACAACGATGTATCAGAATCTACAACAGCTATTTGTTCTCCTTGCTCAACTACAACAATTGTTCCTGAACATTCATTTTTCTCTAAAAAAATCAAAGTAGAAGGAACAATATGTCCTCTACAAAGATATAAGGTGCCTACTTTCACACCTATTGCTACTACAAGGGAACTTTTGAAACCTTCCAATTTTTATCATTAAAAGTAACTACACAACCCTCATCACCGAGTTGCCTCGCTGAAATTAAATTCCTACTCAACCTTAGAACATGTCTTACCTCATGTAGTAGCCAATGATTCCCTTTCTGGAACTTAATCTTAATTTTTCCCTTTCCAACAATTTGACAGGGTTCATTATCCCCCAAATAAACAAACCCAAAATCCCCCTGGACATAATCAATGAAATAACCTCTATGAGGTGTAGCATGAAATGAAGCACCAAAATCTAAAACCCATGAATCATCAACACTTTCTAAAGATAGAAGCAAAGCATCCTCTTTAGATTTGTTACTTACCACATTTTCCTCCTTGTCTCCATCCGATTTATCTCCTTCATTTTTCTTTCGATTCCAACAATCTTTCTTTTTGTGCCCTGGTTTCCCACAGTACCAGCAATCCTTTGGTCCTCTCAATTGAGACCTCCTCCCCTTTGACTTTTCTCTTGATTTCCCATGATTTCCAAAGTTACTTCCTCTCTCAGTCGTTCTACCCCTGCTTTATGCATTCAAAGCACTTCCTAATGTAGATCCACCTGAGGATTTCCTACGAGTTTCCTCACTCAAAACAACACCAATTACATCATCATATTTTAGGGTACTAGATCCAAGAACATAATTACTCACCATCATTACCAAGCCATTCCAACTTTCACGCAAAGAACACAAAATCAAGAGAGCCCTGATTTCTTCATCAAAATTGATACCCATAGAAGATAACTAACTAGTAATAGTATTAAACTCATTTAAATGATCTACAACAGATCCACCTTTTTCAATTTTCATATTAAATAAATGCTTCATGAGAAATACCTTGTTTGAAGTGGAGGGCTTTTCATACAGTGTCACTAGGGTTTTCATCAAATCTACTTCTGTCTTTGCTTTTGTAAAATTAAATGCCACTGATGGTGCCAAGCATAATCGAATGCTTCTGAGTGCCTTTCTGTCCAAAAGATCCCATTTAGCCTCTGACATAGTTCCCTAATTCTTGGCTTAGCCTTCCAACAGCTTACATAAATCCTTTTGATATAGATAGTCTTCCATTTGCATCTTCCACAACTGGAAGTTCTACCCATCAAACCTATCAACCCTCAACTTACCCTCATCTTCCATCACTCCCACTCAATAGTGAGACTCCCACTTAACCGTGAGACTTTCTTGCAGAGAATAACTGAAAGAAAACCTTGCTCTGATACCCCTTGTTAGGATAAACCACGGATAGAAATAAAAACTACATGCAAATATAACCAATAATAGAAAATAATAGATCACACAAAAATGAACATAAGACACCAAGATTTAACGTGGTTCACCTAATCCCTGGGCTACGTCCACCAAACAACAAGTTCGATCTTATTACAATCCAGTGATTACAACCTGATTACAATTTGTAATCCCTTATAGCTCAATACCGCTGCAAGAACTAATTTTGCATCACAACATAATGAAAAATATCTAACCCTACACCCTTTTATACAAGTATTCTATCCATTTTAGGGTTACAACATGTCGGCCATATGTAGGCCATAATATGTCGGCTACAACATCAGCCACTAATTATGAAGTATGTATAGTACTTTCATGATCAGTGACCATAATCTAACAGGTTGAAGGGCTATTAGAGTCTATTGGTTCTATTTGTGTTGGTTGGTATCCAACACTTGATAAAAAGAAGGGATCATGAGGGCTAGACAACCCTGTGGATTGTGGGTGCCATCTAAATAGAGGATGTGTAAGATCTATAATGTTGGTACGTGGTAGTCTTCCAAAATCAAAGGAACCGACATTATCCCTTAATAATTTTGTGATGATGGTCTTCATGTGTCAATCTATGATGGCATTAAAAATAGTTGCATGACTAGGCTAGTTCAAAAGAATAAATGTCTAGTGTAGAACTTGATTCTTCCAAAGTTTGCAGTGGTGGATCTAATGGTGTTGTGTAGACTACAAGGTATGGTTTTGCCCAAGCTATACTACTACTAAGACTAGGATCCATGTCCTTCTTATTCTATTTGTTCTTACAAAGATGTGTAGTAGGTGGCATGAAATGATGACTTCCCTAAGGATGGAGTGTTAAAATGATGGAGGGAAGTATATGCAAGGAGGTGATTTGTCTATGTATACCTAGGGTGGAGGGACTTTCTAAGATGAAAAGGAGAATGTATGGGAATGATCCTAATGATATGGTGCTCAGTATTTAAGAGAGTATATTTCCCTTATGTGTGAACTCAAAATGTTATGGTGATATCAACCCTAAGTTAGTCTTGTGACCTTTTGAAAGACAAATGATGATTCAAGTGTGTAGCCCAACATTTTTCTCAAGGTGATGAGGGATACAAATGAAAATGACAACTAATCCTAAATAATGCTTAGTTCAAGGATACCTATGATAGTATGATGGATGGAAGTTTCTAGGGTAAACAATTCTTAATGAGGTGATACCAAATGCTTAAGCAATGAGTAAATAATGGAGGATGTTTGGACCTATGATGCTTATTTTGGATGATTTTTCAAAACCTAAGATTCGTGAAAAAAGGGAGGGGATGAGCCTACAAAAATTCTTAAGTAAGACGAGGAGATATATGTAAGACTAATAATGTGAAGGGATAAGTGCATAAGTGTGTGTGGAAAAAGAAGGACCTAATTAGAGTAACACTAGAGTTGTTGATAAGGATTTGGTTGACACCGCATCTAAGAGTTAAGTTCTAAGTTTTGTAATCCCACTCAATTTTTAGTGATGTGTTAGCACCATCTTTCTCAAATTGATCTAGTTTCGTGAGACTTGGGCTAGGGGTATGCCTCTTGCATTATGTTTGTATTTATTTATAAGCTAGTATTTAGGGAAGTTTATCCTTTTTGAACTTGGTCTTGGGTAGGTCTGACATGAGATATCTTTACGGGGTTTATCACAATTGGTGGTTTTAAGGTAGTTTTGAGCTATTGTTTTTCATAATGCTTAATGATATGGATTCTTTCAAACTCCTCTCTTGAAAAGATAATCCAAGGATGAACTCCAAGGTTTTGAGTGATTTTGCAACCTACTAGAATCCACTTAGTTGAAGATAAATGTGAATGTTCATGAGGAGGCCTTCGCTAGTTCTAATAACTTCAAATAAGATGGAGAATATATTTATTGCTTCGAAAGAGTAAACATGTAAAAAGAAACATATTTTTGTACTTTTCTATTTTATGATGAATGCAACCTAACAATGCAGCTATATGAATTCCTAATTTAACCAAGGGGTTAGTGAAGCGAATAAAAAAGATAGGGTAACAAGAAGTTTAAGAAAATAACATGAAAGTAAAATCCTAATGGACATAAACTATGGTAATAGGATGTCTGAGAGTTAGGCTTTCAAAAAGATCAGTAGTAACCAATGAAAATAGCAGCAATTCTTCCTTAATTACACTAATGCAATCATCAATGGAAATTCAGTCTCTGTAAGATGTTTCACTTTTCATCAAATCACAAGGCCACAGAAAGTGCACTCATGTGATGTGAAAAGTTATGTAAGAACAATATGATGATTTCTTCTCAAACTAAGTATGTTGGTGGAATTTGTAAAACTATAGCAAACACCAAAATTTAAAGATCACACAACAAAAAATAATGTAATAAACTTTTGGCTCAATTAGATTGCATGAACATACATCCAAAAAATATAACACACTTAGGCAAGAATCACTACACTCCAAATGCAAGCACCAAAAGCATATATTATTGCAAAATAATGGCAGCCTAGAATACATGTTACATTCTTGATTTTATAAGAAATCTTCTCCTCAATTTGTACTGAGAGTGAGAGATATCTTTATGCAATCATATGCTTCTAAACTAATAGAACAAATCTAATTATATACAAACTGACTCTCTAACTAGTGCTTAATAGGACTCCATCCATCTTTCTATCATGAATTGGATTCATGAGCCCTTGCATGTCTTAAAATAAAGAAAATAGGTGAAAACCAAAAGAAGAGAGCCTTCAGTTGATGCAAGAGTGTTTGGAAGTATTGAAAATAGAAGCTCCATCTTCATGAGGCATTTGTTGGAATTAAATTACTATCAAAATGCACTTCTAATGCATGGAAAACTCTAATTTTACAATGGTGGACGTTTGAGTTCTTTAAAATCTTCTAGAACACTACTGGAAAAGTGCACTTGTGCACCTAGTACACCTATGCACCTAGCATACCTAGTGTAGCAGCATACCTTAGAAGCAGGCTCCAAAAATACAAAATTTCACTAAGTGTCAAAATTGAAATTTTGACATCTGGGGTTTGTTCCCATTTATACTAGAGCTATGTCTGGATATTTTCCCTTGAATTTCTCAATTATCTTAGTGACTTGAGCTACATGTGGCATATCTAAGGCATTATATTCTTCCTTTACTTTCTACTTGTAGTCATCCACTTCTATACAGGTTTCTACAAAATCTCCAAGTTTTACATCAAGCTCTAATAAAACTTCTTTTGTTCTAAATGCTTATTGGATATCCTCATCATTATAAACTTCATCAAAAGTTTTCTAAAATTTCTCAACTACTATCTCTACTAGTATTATCTTTTCCTATGTATCATTTTCAAAAATGTTCAAACATGTATAACTATAATATTTCTTACCTTCCCGAATTTTCTCTTGGGCTTGGTCCTTAAGCATATGAATCTCCAAATGTAATGTTTCCATTACTTTATTACTATCTACAATCTTTTCTATCCAATCATCTATCTTATCTAATTCCTTAGCTATATATACATCCATCAACATTTGATACCTCTGGCCTTTTATTGCCTATAATACTTGCAAGTCTTTTTCCCTAGGTATGCACTTCATCCATCAAACCAAAATCTTGATTCAAAATTGCTACTAACTTATCTGCATTCTCCTACATAACATGTAATAACTTAAGATTTCCTTGAATAATTAATACACCTTTCTCCTCAAAACATTATCGCCATTGTTGATAAGCTCTAAAAATGAGTCCAACTATATTGCATCCCTATCACTTCTTTCAATTGTTGCATTTAAGGTTTCCTCGAGGTTTGTGGGATCCAAGGGACCAAAGACTTTTCTCAAATATCCCTTTAGGATTTTTTTTTCATTTTGAAGTGTTATCAATTCTACCCCATCCTATTCTAGGCTCCTAAACACTTCCTTCATTCCTACTGTTACCATCAGCTTTTCAGTTTTCAAGGTTGGCTTTCCAAGCACACCTTTCTAGATCTAATAATCCTTTGGAGTCAATTATTCAACATTTTATTGTAGAGGAGGGATATCTAAATGAACAAAAAGGTCTTTATTTTGATGACTAATAACAAAGGCTAGAGCTCATGCATTCTTTGGAGGTGAATTAGGTTTCCTTCGAACTACTATGAATTCCATTCTATCCTCCTCCTCAGTAGTGAATTGTTGTTTATTATTTCTTATTACTTCTTTTCTAAGCTACCTTGGGATATGTTGTACTAGTATTTACCTTTAGAGGATGAATAAGTTTTCTCATCTATGCTCTTCCACTTAGCACTCCTTTCTAGAGTCTATTCCCTTTGTAAGAGATCTACACCAGGATTCTCTATATCTATGGAGCCTATAGTTCTCACCTTTATGTCTTCGGAAGTTTGCTGAGGTTGTTCACTTATCTACCCTTCTTCTGAAACTTCATTGATGGATACTTGTTTTGGTTCTTCTTCATGTTTTGCATACACCTATTTAGCTTCTATACCTAGAGGAAGAGGGGTAGTTGATCCCTTGTCTATACAGAATGTGACTTGTACTTGGGATACCATAACTACCTCAGGTCCTTGTGATTTGGGGGACATTTGACTCCAATCCTCCTATTGAGGTTGATTATTTAGAGTGTCTCTTATCTTATCCCCAACCAACTCAGTACCCATGGGCATAAAGGTAAAAACTAGCATCTGAAAGACATCAATGCCCATCACATCCTGCTCATTTATCCATTGTTGCATTTCACCTTTTGATATAGTAGTTTGAATGGGTTCATTAGGGATAGATGGTAGTGTAACCAGAGAGCTTCCCCTTCGTTCCTCCTTTGTGGCTCTGGCCAACCAAGTTCTCCAACTCAAAGGTAGATTATCCTCTTCATCCTCATCATCCTCTTCTTCTACCTCTTCTGTAATATGTTTAGGGATTAATGGGAAAGGAATTACTTTCTTGATCACCTTTTGCCTCCTCCTTACTAAATTCTTAATCTTCCTTCTTTTAGGTGTGGAGGGTAAGGCTTACTCTATCTATTGAGTCAAGGAAACCTCTTATACCTTAATTTCTTCTTCTCCTTGGCTTTGTGAAACTGGTGACACTTGGGGATCACCTTGGTCTTGTTCAGCTTCTACATTCTCTAGCTCTTGTATATTTTCCCCTTCTTGCTGTGGAGGTGCTTGAATTTCACCCTCTTCTAATTTTTCCTGTTGAGAAGAATCCCTCTTCCTTTTTCCTTTACCTTTACCTTTCTATGCCTAATAATAACCAACTTGCCTATCAAGTTGATGCATTGTTTCTAGTTTTACTAGTGACTAGACTATAAACATGGGCATCATGACCTTTACTCCTTGACCTTTGGCTTGGTAGGATTGGGCATGAAAAACTACTATTTGGGGAATTGGATCAAGTTTGAATGGTTTCTTGATCCAATCTTGCATCAATTTGATGATATGCCTCACCCTATGGTTGATGTCCAAGTTTTCTTCTCTATCTATCTCGACATTCATGATAGGCCTTTTGCCAATCTTGTACTTGTTAAACAATGGGTGAAAGAAACTCCTCTAAGTCTTGTTGCACAATCTTTAATGGGATCTTTATCATTAAATCCCTCTCTACTAAATATAGAGTCATCCTACAATAATCCCTTATATGGACATTGTAGTTGTCTATTGCATTCATCTAGTGATCTTCAACTGCATCCTTATGTTGGAATGTTTTACCTGCTAAGTGTTGCACTCTCCCAATATTGTCAAAATAAGGTCGTGGAGAATTATACTCTTCCAATTTATATTGATCTCATTAACATTTAAAGGATGGAATGTCTTACCTCCAATCCACTTGAAAAGGTCCTCTAGTCATCTTCCCCATCCAACATGTTTTGTGTTGCTTTCTATCTCTATCATATGTAGACAAGAGTTTTTGGGAAATCTCCAAGAGGATAAGTCTATCATTGGGATACCTAGGGAGCTTCATAGGGTTGATAGTTCTACCTACTACCCTCAAATATGTAAAGGTCTAGAACTGGATATAATAAGCTCCAACTAGTAATAGCTATGCAACTACCTCCTCTGATATTCTCTTCACACAATCCTGTTCTATGAATTGGATTATTGAAAAGATGAAAGAATCAGTCACTATCTTGTACTCCTTGCTTTGCTCTAAAATATTTTTCTTTACTAGCTAAGGATATACAATATATGGTCATGCATTAGCATCTTGCATACTGCCCCTTATATATAGCCCTGGATAATCTATCACTCTAGGAACCAACAAATATAGCAAATATGAAGTTATATAAAATTTCTTGTTATTCTTCACCACTATCAGTTGATCACCCAAATTCTCACTGAGAGTAGAATCCCAATATAGTGGCATCTCTACTTTCTTTATTGTCTCAATAAAGTGCACCATAAAAATATTTAAGTGTCCAGCTACTAGAAAAACCATAACTCTACTCAAGAGTATAATTGAATATCCAATGTCTTCCTTCATGTATCCTCTTGCCATGTCTGCTTTGCCCATGTATCTAATATCCAATGTCTTCCTTCATGTATCCAAAAACCAAAGTTGTTTGTGAATGGGTTTGCTAACAATTGCTTTTGAAATAACAAGGATAGTTTTAAAATGTTAAAGTTGAAGCAACGAGAATAAAGTTGTTGCAAATAGACTTACTAACAATTGTTTTTGAGATAACAAGGATAAGACTCTTTTGGACATGATAGATTATGAGGAAATAGTCTATCAAAGGACAAAGAAACTTTGAGAGGGAAAAACAAGTGATCTCTTTAGTAAAAGGATTTAATAGTAACCATATAAAATGTTTATGTTTTACAAATTTTCTTCATGGGTCTTTTGCACAAATAAGACTTGAAACACACTCATTATCCCTAAGGTCAAATTTTGGTTGCAATATGTCATTCAATGGCCCACAACTTGATGTCTCCTAATTCTAGTGCAATATGTCCCTCTACTTGAAGAGGTGAGTTGATATAAGAGTCGATCAACAAATGATACACATCACAGAATCTTTGAGGCATGGCAAATAGAAGTCCCCCTTCTACAGGGACAATGACTCTTGGAGATGAAACCCAAGTAGCCTTACCCCTCTACTAGGGGAGCATGATGGTGAGTAGTCTTGAGGGATGTTGTTTCCCTTGCAATGTGAATTAACATATCAAGGATAAAATCATGATAACTAAATTGGGTTATAAATAGGTTTTTGGAGTCAACCAATCAATTTTTACGTATGTGATCCACTTAAGGATACATTTTGGACATGCTAAAATCATTAGAAAGTTTTCCCACCTTAGGATATCCCTAGAAACATACCAATTGAATTTTCCTAATAGAGTGAGAAAGTTTACCTTTTCCCCTCATTTATATAGAGGCCATATTTTTAGTAGTTTGAGCTCCTCACAAAAAGGGACATGCTTCCCAGAGGTGGATGAACTCACTAGAAGCACTCCTAGGTTGTTGTAAATTATCTTGCCAACAACTTTTTCTACATGCATAAGGTAATTTAAGGTCTTAATTTATAGAAAATAGAGAAGACAAAGATGTGCTAAAGGGAACAATCTCAAGACACATAAGGAACTTGGTTCATTTCTATTTTGGACACTTAGTGTATCTTAACAGGTAATCTTGAAAACAAATGTGATTTTAACATATAGCTTTCACTTCCAACTTATAGTGTAGACCAACAAAATAAATCATGTCAACAAAAAGAAATCATGTGCAAAAGCTTTGAAAAGGAGGGAATAAGGATGAGTTTGTTTTTAGAGCATTCGAGATTGAATGAATTCTTTTTAAGCCCCAAAGCTTAAGTTTTTTCATATAATGTTTATTTGCAACTTAAAATAAATGTTCATCACATTGGTTCATTTTTAAAGCTCAGCGCTCAAGATTTGGTTTTGTAAATATCTAATCAAGCATTCCAATAAAAATGTTTGAATGCATAAACATTTATTCCATCAAGAAAAATTATAAGTGTTACTTTAAACATTCAAGAGTAATTTTTTGATGAGTATATGAAGAAAACCTGCTTGAATTCCAACAAGATGTCTCAACAAAAAAAAAATCAAAGGTCAGATTTGGTTGGTCAAACTAGAAAACCTGCAGGTGTTAACTTACAATCTTGCAGTGCAGGAAAGAAGTTTAAAATACGTGAGATTGTGGTACATAAATTTGGTGAAATGTTAGGAAAAATGGGCCCAAGGTAAGAAAAATCACAGGGTAGCGCTGTGATAGCATGATCCCATAGGTTTATGGGGTAGTGTTCTCACTAATAGGTGTATTTGTGGGTTTGATGATGGGAGAAAAATTGAGATTTAAGGGTTTAGTTATCTCGGTCAAGCATTCTCACAAGTTTTTACAGTGACCTAACTCATAAAAGTTTGTATTTTCATGGGAAGAATGACCTATGGGAATGTTAAGGGGTGGTTATGATGCCATGTGGTGGAGGGGTTTATGGTAAATGCAATCCCACTTGCATAGGTTTGCAATCTTGTTGGGGCATGGTATAAGATTGCAAATTCACAACCATGGGTTTGCAAATAAAGGGTGTGATCAAGGTGATTTAACAAGGATTTGATTGAATGGGTAGGAGTGTGCTTCCTGGTTGGGGATTTTTGGTACCTGCAAAAAATGTTAAGAAACCAAGCACCTACACAAATAAGTGCAATGCATCAATTTAGTTAGTTAAAAAAATTAACAAAAAGCATGATTAGAATGACCCAAATGTGGGGTCACACTGAGCGAAACAAAATGTAATGCTAAAAAACTAGCATGCTACAAATATTAATAACAAATTTAACATTTACAATACCGAATAATAGCAACACTTATTATAAGATGAGGTGAACACCAAGAAGGAAGGCAAACCAAGAATGGTAACCTCCTTGGGTGTGACCTATGATAATATAGAAGTGTCTAGAGAGATAGAGGATCTATGCTTGGTTGTGCTCAAGCTTCAAGTGATCGGTTATTGTCAAGCATGGAGATGAGTGGAGGATTTAACAATGAATGTGTAGTTGGTTTTTTTGACATGGAAATGGTTTTAAATGGCTATATTGTAGTGGCTAGTGGGGCATTATAAGTTTTATTTTGGTAGATGATGGTTTTTGAGAGGGGAAGGGCTCAATTTATAGGCTAAGGGGTAGTGATATGGAGGGTCAGGATGTGAGGATTGAGAGAAGGTAAGGAAGGGCTAGGATGTAATGAGAGGAGAGCACATGGATTGTGCTTCTTCAGAGTTCTAGCCTTGTGAAAAGTGTCACAAGGGGATTGGGTGGTCAAAATGGAAGGCCAAGGGGAGTAATGAGGGAGAAAAAGTGTGTAAGATGTATGTAAGAGGCATTTGTGGCATATAAAGACATTAATTCTCTTGGATAGGGATGGAAGATGACAAGGGAGACCATTGACTTTGGCCTGGGTTAGCAAGTCTTAACCCTTGCTTAAAGTTGTGTACATATTTAGGAGGGGGATTAGGGTTACCTTAGAAAGGGGGTTAGGAGGTAAGATGCTTAGCTTTGATGGGATAGATTGGTTCACTAGTACAAAAGAAACAATATGTGACTTAAAAAACCACTAAATTTTTTATTTATGTGACTAAAATTAATCAAATGACTAATAGTAGTTAATATTCAGTCATTTATAACACTACTAAATATACTACTAAGAAATTTTAGTCATTGATTTTAATATGTAGTGTATTTAGTAGTGTTATAAATGATTGGATATTAACTACTATTAGTCACTTAACTGAATTTTAGTAGTATATTTTAGTCACAAATAAAAATTAGTGACTAAAATCACTTAGTAGTATATTTAGTAGTTTTATAAATGATTGGATATTAACTAATATTAGTCCCCTGACTGATTTTAGTCATTGATTTCGATTGATGAAATAGTCACACATTGAGTTATATAGTTAGTATATTTAATCACATATTTAGTCATAAATTTAAAAGTTGATTAAGTCATATATTTAGTGTTATATTTAGTGATCTATTTGGTCACATAATTAGTATATTTAGTAGCATATTTATTAGTATGTTTAGTTACAATAGGGCATGATGGAATTTAACAACCATCCTCCTACTTTAAAAGCAGGTTCTCTTTCATTGAGCTAATACCCTTTGAATAATAATCATAAAATGTGTGCAACATTGTATGAAAACATTTAGTAGCATATTTACTAGTATATTTATTTATAATAGGTTATGTATAGCATTAAGAGTTCTAGAGCTAGATGACTTGAAGTCATTTTCGTTCCAATATTTCATTAGATAAAGTATTGTAAGGAGTGCACTAGAATCTTTTCCTCTCTCATATCATTTAGCTTGCAATATCTACATAGTCAAGTGCTTGCATTCAGGTACAAGCATTGCTCTTCCACTTAGGATTTTAAGTATTTCCTTAAATTTTGATGCAACATCACCAAGGTCATGCATCAAACATGTAGTTGTTGCTACAAATTCTGCATCCACCCTTTGACCATGTAGTTACACAAAATAAATGCTTATTTTTTAAGGCAAGAATAGATGAAAAAAATAGATTATATAGTATTTTTTCATTTCAAAATAAAATGGTGACTACAGAGCCCACATGACATTGCACATAGATAAGGCACAAAATAATTTATTTTCAGAAGTAATATTAGCCAAAAGGAAGTAAGTGAAAATATATCAAGAACACTAAAAAAATAATTACTTATATAGGAAAAATCAAAATAGATGATTTTTCATCACTTAGGCCACTTCATAAGAGCCATAAGTGCATGACTTAGGCCAGCTCATAAAAATAAAAGCATTAAAGAAAGAGTAAGTATACTTGTTTCGTAATGATGTTAGTAATTTCTCCCATCTCCCTTGTGAAGTATTGAAGAACACAAACTAAAGGCATCATAAAAGGGTCTATAAAATATTTATGCTCCTCAACTCTTTATAATAGAAAGTATAAAGCTTATGATTGAATTAGTTGAGCTTGTCTTGAGATATTTGAGGTGTAGTAGCTGCTAAAAGATGTTTCTCTATCAATTCATCAACCTTGGAATGATATCTTAACATCCTATGTTGTATTCATGACATATATGAGAAATACATCAAACATGGTTTTTAATAGTGTGCAAAATGACTTCCCTATACCTAATAGATTGTTGTTAAAACAAAGCTTGTTTAATTGAAAAAAAATAGTAAAAGATAACTATAAGAAAATAATGTTCAAAATTGAAGTTTGATGTATAGAAAGTATATAGTTTCAACATATTTGATTTGTTTGCACATAGTTGAGTTATTTTCAGTACATTGTTTTGAATGAATAGATGTGGTTTCTTGTATAACACCTTATTCATAACATCAAGGCCCTATGCTAAAGCTATTGAGGGATCTTTGCTTTGCCTTGAAGATTATAAGCTACTAAGTAACTTTTCCAAATAATTGTAATTTATATTAACTGTAGTTTAGGGTTCTAATGCCTAAGATAGGAGCTATATTTTGTAGACATTTCTTTATCCTTAGGCTCTATTACCAATGCAACTTGCATGGTGTTAAACAAAATAGCATTTAGATGCCACATATCAATGGTTATCTAGGAAATATGTATACAACACTCAGTTTTTCCAAAATAAATGTGGAATGAATATATTCAAATTTAGCATAATACTGTATCCTTGAGTCTATCTTACAAATTTGTGAGAGTAATACTCTACACAAGCATAACCATATTATTTCAAAGTCTTTGCAAATGACATTTAATTCAACTATACAAGACTATAATGTACTAACCACTACTACTACAAAAATCCATTATAAAAAATGAAAGCATGACCATGTGCTTTTAGGGATACAGTTCCATTTATAGAAAAAAAAAATTAGGAAAGAAAATAAGTATACGATCATCTATAAAATATTTGTTTAAAATTAACCAAATACAATGACCAAGGAATAATGAGAAAAACTCAATCATGTAAAATCCTTTAACATGTAGTTGATGTGAGTTCTAACCAAGAAGATATATAACATATCAAATAGAACCCGTACTTTAGTTTTATCATGTCTTAGATAGTTTAGAGAAAACACTTGACAAGCCTCTGGGTCTCTATGACCCACCTTACTTGAACATGATCTGCTTTGAAGGTTGTGCAACTTAGTCTACATATCAAAAAATGACTCTTATTATATCTACATATTTAGATTTTAATTCTCTATTATTCATGTGCATGTTGTATATATTCATGTCTTCTATTATTCTACTTTCAATTCTATAGTATTCATGTGCTTGTTGTAAATACTCATGCTGACTTTGTTGTATATATTCATGTCAGCTTTGCATTCTATATATATACATATATATATATACATATACATATATATATATACATATACACATATATATATATATATACATATACATATATATATATATACATATACATATATATATATATATATACATATACATATATATATATATATACATATATATATATATATATACACATATATATATACATATATGTATATATATATATATATATGTATATATATATATATATATGTATATGTATATATATATATGTATATATATATATATATTCATGTCTACTATTATTTACTTTCCATTCCATATAATTTGTGTGCCTTTTGTATATACTCATACTTTGTTGTTTTCTTTTTCTCAAGGAAGCTACAACTTTTGTCTTAATGTTGTAGTCCTATGACTATCTTCCTAATGGAACTTGCATGGCTTAAATTTTCCATGTGTCATGATACAGGTTGTCCTTTGGTTTATAGAAATTGTCCCTTTTCATAATGGGATCCTCTCATAGAAGAACACTAAAATGTGAATCTCAATTAGTTGACCTTAGAATTAACTCCAACCTAATGCTAAATAATAGAGAAAATCTTGTTTATCAATTTTCAATATCTATAGAAGGAAAAAGTTCAAGAGACTACAATGATAATTAATCTTTCTATTACAAGATGTGTCATTGATTGATTGCACCATGTAAATATGATCAAATCACCTCATTTTATATTTTCCAAATTAAAAATATTTCTTATGTTGATAACTACTTACTTGTGATGCATGTATGCCAATCAACATTGCAACACCAAACACAAGGAGAAATTCTATGACTAAAAATGCTAATGCGCTAGGATACTAAGTTGCTAAATGATTCGTCCATGGCCTGAAGGAGGAAGGAGAACTTTGAGCTATCCTTAGTCCTATGTTTCCAAATAAATATTATAACTACAAATTGTCTAAACCTTAAACATGATCAACAATAAAAGTAAATTGATAAGTTGGTCTTGATTTTATTTGGTAGTGAAGAAGACATACATTGAAAAGTAACAATCCCACTAATCAACATTGCAAAAGTTTCCATAAACAAAAATAAGAAAAAATGCCATTTATTCTTCTACGACATAAGTACAATAACCAACTCAAATATCACTTCTTGTTTAAAGATAAATGTCCAACAAATGAAACATTATACTAAGTTCCAAAGGTGATAACAATTGCAAATATCACAATTAGATGAATCTCGCCTTACAACATAGTTGGATATCCAAAGAAAATAATGATCAAATTGCTCAACACAATGGTTGGAAATAGAGAAATTCTTAGAACACAAAGGTTTGACTATCTAAATATTGGAAAATAGAGTTAATAATAAGAATAGAAAACAAAATAAATAAATAATAAAGACATAATTAACTTAAAGATATAGGAACCCACAACTTTTAGCAAACTTAAATCTATGTAGGAATTTGTACAAAAGGATATAAAATGAAGCACCTTGCAGGTCGGGCATAGTTGTGACAAATGCCCTACCAATAAAGTAGGATTGTTTGCATCAGGATCCAAAAAAACTTCCTGCCCCATGAATACCAATCAAAAATCTCAAGAAAAAACTTTAAAATACATATCTAAACACTATTTTGATTGAAAAGGAAACTAAATCATAAAAAGGATAGACTTATTTTCACCAAATATATGAAGCAAATGAACCCGAAAACATATCACTACTAAATTATTTAGAAACAAGTGTTCCGTCTCTGCATTAGAGACTTCATATGATAAAGGAGAAACAAAGCAACAATATCAAGCAAGATTAAGATATGTTGGAATCACAAGTGGGAAAGGTAAACTTGTGAGAGGGGGAGTGAATCAAGAATTTAAACTTAGACCCATAAAAATTTCACCATTTATACATCACATGCATTAACATATTGAATTAACATGTAAAGTAAATGCATCTAAAACATATAAGTAATCAAACACACACACTTGACATCGGATTTGATTACCCAAAAACCCTCCAATGAGAAGGTAAAACTAGGGTGGGGATGACACAAAAAAAATTCACTACTGTAATAATAAAGTGTAGCCAATTAAGGCTACAATAGTTTGACCATGAATCGTGATCTTTCCTAAGAAAGGCCTACCATGTTAAAGGCTTACAAAGATTATTAAGTCCCACCTTGTTAGAGAATTTCAGCACCCTATTAGAAGTGTGCCTAGTTAAAGGACTTTAGGTCATTCACTTGGAATGACACCCTATTAAAGGATTTGTTAAATCCTGTTAGGACTACTCACACTAGGAGATTTAACTAAAATCACCTATCAAAATGTCTTAGCATGGATCTTGTGGTTGGCACTTTCTTGCTTGATAATAGATCACCTCTATTCAATCTTTGATTTATCCTTCATGATCTAATGTATCAATTGTTGTATCCTCTATCCTCTATTCTTCACATAACTAATTTTGCAATTCATTCTTACTGCTAAGTCACCTTAAATGTTCTGTAAACTATCTTGTTTGCTCCTCCAATTTGATCATTCACCCGTTCACAATGCTCTCAAGTCTCTTTAAAATTTGGGGCTTTTTCCTCCTTAAGAAGACTAAGGTGGCTTAGAGTTAGGTATGAATCTATGACTGAGATTCATCCATTTTTCCACTTAATCCTTCCCATTTTCTGATTGGCTACATGTAACTACATAAGGAATCTCCACATAGATTTGTCCTTATCTCTAAAGAATCAAAAGCTATCCTTAGATCAGTTGAAAAATGGTTTACATAGTTGTTTGTGCCATAACAAAAAAATATGTCCAATATGTGTTACACAGCATATGTAGTTACTGATGGTCAACATACACTATAATTTTTATTCTGAATCAACACATGAACTTCTTGGCATCTATTATTCACTTGGTACTTGAATCACTTGGCATGGTTTATCTGCTCAGCACTTGAGTGACTTGGCACTCATTGCAACTCAGCATGGTCTTATATTTACATATTATACTCGACATGCATTACTATTTGGCATGAACTAAGTAAATGACTTAAGTGTGTTGACACTTAATTGTGAAAACCAATATGAGATCAACAATCTCCCTTTTTGACAAGAGTTTCAAAAACACTTGAATATACATAATTAATCTGATCTTCACAAGTATAACACATCCATGACTTGACTTATATATAGAACTTCAAAATTTTCAAAATTTTTCAATAATCTATGTACCTCAAAGTGTATAACTCCCCTTGAGCTAATTTGTATGTTCTATACCCAAAATATGTTCTCCATTTTGAGTAGATTTATCTTTGTTGACTGATACTCTTTGACTTCAATGGACTTATACTCTTAATGCTTTGCATTAGCTGATATCTACTCTACTCTGTTTCTATCTCTGCATTGTGTTTCTCAAAAAATGTATATCACTGGGGTCAAAAAATTTCATAGTTTGATATCTCCCCCTTTTCTTTATTCACCTCTCCCTTTCTTTTTGCATATTTAATCCCCCTTTAAATCTATCTCCCCCTTTTTGACACTTATGTCAAAGGGGCTATACACTTATAGTGTATTTGTCCAAAAAGGATTTATGGACTTCCATGATTATTTTTAGAGTTGTATCCAAATTGTCACATGAAACATCTAATTATTTGACTTGGATAGCAAGCTTAGCTGCAAGGTGCACTAGGCCATCTAGTGTAGAAAGATTAGGATCTTTCTTTAACAATGTTTCTACATAGCCTAATTCTTTATGGAGGATTCCCATGTGTGGAGTAAGAGAGGCCTAAATTTGTGTCAATTTTTCTCTTATGTTAGCCTCTTCTACTATTAACACAACTAATTGACTCTAGGATTGAAGCAATGTATGGAAATGCTTCTCACTTTGAGCTAGGTTCTTGGGTATCTGTGTACCTGATATTCTTAGATTCCTCTCTAGGCTCAAAATTCTATGTCTGTTTTCTTGGCTGAAGAGGTGTGATCACACAATTTAGTGTACAATGAGAATATATTCTCAAGTGCCTTCTTCACATCCTCAACCTTGGTATCTAATGCAACTTGTGTCAATGTTATGTCACTAGATATCTTTTCATTTACTTTCCCTTGAAACATTTTCTCAAACCATTCTAAAAGTTTAGCATTTGTATCCAAGCCTTCATTATTAGCCTTCTCCATAATATCTGACAATTGTTCCACTAGTGGCTTGGTTTCTTCAAGTGTAGCCAAGCTAAATGCATCTAAAAAGTTGTCTTGAATTTCTTGTAGTGCTTGCTTTTGCCTATATTCTTCCTAAGCATTTCTTGGTGTTTTTTTTTCTCTAAGGCTTGTTGTAGAATGCTTATTTGATCAATTGTCATTATGTCATAAGAAAATTTTGGAAGCACTATCTTTTCATCTAAAGTGATATCACCATAATGAATTACCTTTTCAACCATAGAAGAGCCTGAGCCTGACACTAAGATTTATAGGGGTATAGCTTTTGTGCTTGGCTTCTAAAAATGTTTTATAGGTGAAGAGCTTGATGTTGGTAAAGTTACCAATGCTTGGATGGCCTCTTGCTCCTTTACCTTTGGTGTTTGTTCACCTTCTTTAGACTTATCTTGATCTATGATAATGACATAACTTGCACCTTGTGTCTACGCTTTAGGTATAGATGTACCTATCTATCCTATTTGCTCTATTAGTGTCTCTTTTTCTTCTATGGTAGTCTACCTTTACTCAATTGTGTCCTCTTTGACACTTGTGTCAACCTTGATAGATGTGTCTATTGTTGTTTGAATCAAAGGTTGATCACTAGTAACTGAAGGGATGATAGAAAGTGGTTCTTTTGTATTCACCTTATCCCTTGTAACCTTAGTTACTACCTTTTGAAGTTCTTCTATACTAATAAAAATTGGATTTGTGCATAGTAGTGCTTGCAATGTAGATTGATCTAGAATCTTCTTCAAATCTTCTACAATTAACGGGTTTCTTTTTTGAGCTAATGCATCAGAGAAATCCTTAACAATGATAGTTTTTGCAAGTGTACTTGTATCATGAGGAGGACTGGCACTCAACATTTGTGTGTCTTGCACACTATATTCCTCATGCTATTGTTCAACTGTTGCCATGTTAGTATCCATCTTCTCAATCTCCTCCTTTGTATTTCTCTCTTCCTTGCTATCATCTTTTTCATCATCTTTTTTCTCATCATTTCTACACTCAAAGGGTTCCTTCTCTTCTTGCTTCATAGTTGTTAACCCTTAGATTAATTTCCACATTTGAGTGGATTTCTTAACAACATCTTCACTGTCATTTTGGAGAATGTTGAAGGTTCTATATTTTGGTGTGAACCTTCCACCAAATTTCTTATTTGCCTTAGAAATTTTCCCTTTTGTTAGTTCTAGCATTACCATGGCCAGATTAGTTTCCCTTATTGATTTTCTAAACTTAAACAATAATGCCATTTTTGCTCAACTAAATCATATAATGGCTTGGGTATTGAATTAGAAAATTCTAATGACGTTTTCTTAAGTTTACATAGCATTGTGTATAGGGCTTCTTCTACTAAATTTTTCTCCTCTTTTCCCAAATTATCAAAATTTACTTTCTTAAGACCAAACAAATCTGCATTATTTTTGACATTTTCACACATATTTTCAAGATTAGAAAGTAATGTATGACTTACCACTTTGAATTGGATTGTATCTTCTAATTTAGTTCTTTCCTCATCTAAATTAGGTTGAGCAATATATTTTCTTCTTTGCTTCTTCTGCTCTTGGCCTCATGGTTCTATCTACTTGTTCTTCTCCTTGGCCTTTTGTGTGGTTGCTTGAGTGCTTGCTCTAGTGGCTAGAGTTGTTGGCTTTGTTGGGCCAGGTTTTGTAACCTTCTTTGCTTTAGCCACAAGCTATGCCTTGGCCTTTCTTTTCTTTGGCTTGGCATGTGTTGGTGCTTCCTTGACTTCTTCTTCTTTGGCACCCTATATTTTCTCTTTTTCTTTGTCCTCACCCATGCGTTGGGTTAATGCAAGAAGTTCTATGGTTTTTCTTGTTCTTCCTCTTCACCCTCTTCATCTCCTTCCTCTTCTTTCTCTTCAGCACCTTCACCAAATTTTGCCTTGAGTTTCTTTACTAATTTGTCCTTTCAATACTAACTCCTTTTGGAATTGATGTATGATATAATATTTTAAATATAAGTCCAACATGCCTCTTGTTTGCTTAGTTTGATGAGGTGTGACCACTTCACCCATTGGGTGAAGTGATCCCTTCTACATTTGATGTACTACAACTATCTTTCTTCTTCTATGTCTTATTCATTTCAATCCTGATGTGTTCAACATCTACCTTGCCTTTACCTTTATTAAATTCAGAACTTGATGCTTTTGACCTAGTTAGACAATGCTTACTAATATGACCAATCTTCAAACAACTAAAGCATGTGGTTTGACTCAACCACCTTTTGTAGTTACTAGTGAAGTGAGTCCGAATACAATTCTCAAGAACATTTCCATATTATTGGCAATAGTGGCAGCTATATCTTGTATTGTAATCCCAATTATAAGAGTTTCCATAGCTTCTTAGCTTTGTGGCTTATTTGATGACCACATGGACTTGGATCTACATTCAAAGGCTCTATGTCCATACTTCTAAAACTTGTAGCAATATCCTTCAAATTTTGGTGCATGCATGGTTCTAGTTCTGCATTCATGTGCCTGATGACCTTATTTATTGCACTTATGACAATGAGTCATGTTCTTAGGTTTGACATTCTAATTTACATTATTACTCTTGCACATCTTAGTGGTATGTTCTTTCTTTTTATAATTATGACAAGTAGGTTTAGAATTCTTACCTCTATTGTTCCTTTCTTCAACAACTTTGGATGATTCTCCTTTTTCAATGCTTGTGTAGCCCAATCCTGATGTATCTCTATTGGATCTAGGGGATCTTTTTAATTTCTCAAAGTATTTGATGACTTCATTTGGCTTGTTGAAACTTTTAGTGAATTTCTTTCTCTTTTCAAGTCCTTCTGCAGTTGTTCATTCTACAACTTCAAGTAGTTATGTTGACGTCCTTGACATTCAATTCATGATGAGCATTCATTCATCATTTGGATCAAGGTATCCAATTCAATGTTTGAGATCCTAGATAGCTCTCTTGACTTCTCTTCTAGTTTGTTTGCTAGAATTTTTTCTTCTTCTTCAATCATGGCTTTGTCTTCCATGGCTTTCTTCTTTTGTTCAGTCACCTCACATAGCAGTATAGCTTGTGATTCTTGCTCCAACTTGAGATTTCTAATTTCTTCAGCTTGGATTCTATTCTTCTCCATTAGATCTACAATTTTTACATCAAATTCACTGGAGTTACCATCTACAAATAGCTTTGTGGTGTTAATCTCTTTGTATTGTGTGTCATTTCTACAATGGCAATTTCTTTCTTTCTCTTCAAGGAACTCTTCAAAACATCTCCAACTTCATTCAATTGATGTATTATAATAGGTATCTCAATCTCCTAGTTCTCAATGGTCTTTCCCAATTTGTAGACATCCATTTCAAGATCTTTCCTCTAAGTTGCAAAGATTCACCTTTTGAGAACTTGGTTTTGATACCAATTGTTGTAATTAAAAGTGGGAAAGGTAAAGTTTTGAGGGGGGTGGGGTGGGTTATCAAGAGTTTAGACTTGGACCCATAAAAGGGTTATCAAGAGTTTAAACTTTGACCCATAAAACGTTAACCATTCATACATCGCATGCATTAACATACTAAATTAACATGTAAAGTAAATGCATCTAAAACATATAAGTAATCAAACACACACATTTGACACTAGATATGATTACCTAGAAACCCTCCAATGGAGAGGTAAAACTGCGGTAGGGATGACACCCACAAATATTCACTACTATAGAAATAAAGTGTAGCTAATTAAGGTTACAATGGTTTGACCATGAAATATGATCTACCCTATGAAATGCTTGCCCTATTAAAGGAATACAAACACTATTAAGTCCCACATTGTTAGAGGATTTCAACACCCTATTAGAAGTGTATGTGGTTAAAGGACTTTAGGTCATTCACTTAGAATGCCACCCTATTAAAGGATTTTTCAAAGCCTGTTAGAACTTCTCTTCCTAGGAGATTTGACTAAAATCACCAATCAAATGTCTCAACATAGATCTTGTAGTTGGCACTTGCTTTTGCAATAATAGATCACCTCTATTAAATCTTTGATTAATCCTTCATGATTTGATGTATCAATTTTTGTATCCTCTATCCTCTATTCTTCACATAACTGATTCTAAAATTCATTCTTACTACTAAGTCTCCTTAAATGTACAACAAACTATCTTGTTCACTCCTCCAATTTGATCATTCACCACTTCACAATTCTCTCAGGTCTCTTTAAAATTTAGGGTTTCATCCTTGTTAAGAAGACTAAGATGGCTTAGGGTTAGGTATGAATCTACGATTGAGATTTATCCATTTTCCAACTTAATCCTTCCCATTTTCTAATTAGCTACATGTAATTGCATAGGGAATCTGCATGTAGATTCATCCTTATCTTTGAAGAATCAAAATCTATCCTTATGCCAAATAAAAATAGTTTACATAGTTGTTTGCTCCATAACAAACAAATATGTCCAATCTATGTTACTCAGCATATGTAGTTATTGATGCTTGGCATACACTGTAATTCTACTTCTAAATTGGCAACTAAACTACTCGACATCTACTATTTACTTAGCACTTGAATCACTAAGCATGGTCTATCTAGTTGGCACTTGAGTGACTTAGCACATGAGTGACTTGGCACTCATTGCAACTTGGCATGGTCTTATATTTACATATTATACTCAACATGCATTACTAGTTTGGCATGAACTAAGTAAATCTCTTAAGTGTGTTGACACTCAATTGTCAAAACCAATCTAAGGTCAACAATATAGTGCAAGGCTCCATATAGACCCACTAAAAATGAAATAAAATATTACTAAATAAAATAATATTATGATTTCCCACCATGGATGATGAAATCTCTACTAGCCTGTCTATCTCTGGACACTCCCATTTTACAGAATTTTGAATATGCCTAGCACTATCCACTTAGGTATCCTTAGCCTAATACATACTCCTATAGATATTATTATATTGTCCACTTAACTTGTGTGGTGAATGATGTTACCAATAGGGCATTCTAGATTATGTCTAAGAAAATAATAATCAGTGGTTAACTTAATGGAAAGTTTGTGGTCTATAGATATGTTCCATACGCTCCTAAATCATTTATTTTAGTGAGTGATCAGCTAGAATGAAAAATTGATAAAGGTCAAGTTATCCTTCCTCTATTCAATGAGAACTTGACCTGACATGAACATGTTGACCTAGAAAATAAGGATAAGGCCCCTCTTCTAGAAGATCCTAGAAAACAAGGATAAGGTACTCATAGTCTACCTTCCTTATCTTGCACTTTATATTATTACTAAAAATTATTGTTACATCTTGATTAAGCCCCTTAAACATGCCCAACTAGGGCCCATATATAACATTATCTCTCATTGCAAAGGCATATACTCTGACAAGTTTTTTAAATCAACATTTCTTACAATTTCTTCACTAGGTGGATGGGGTAAAAATTTACATGTGACTACATATGGTTCTATATGAGATTCAAAAGGTGGTAAATTAATAGTGAATTCACAAGGACATAGTTGTAAAAGTATGTCAATAGTCTTAGGCCTAGAATAATAGTTGGATGGGATCAAAGAGAGTACTGAGAACTTTGGGTGAAATAAGATCAACATGTTGCTTGCGATTAATGATAGGGAAGTATGAGTTGGATTGAGTTAAAAAATAATAGTGATTGGGAAAATAATCCTAGTTTTATTGAGAATATTAGGATTGTGTCAAAGGATATTTTATGAAGAATGCCAACATCAAAACTTATAGTCTCTGCAAGTTTTATCAAAGCTATATGTAACTCTTTCACAATGTTCACAAGGACTAGAACAACAATCATCAAAATCACCCCTCTTCCTAATTATAGATTCCTGAATAACACACATAATTTAAAGTTTAAACCAAAAACTTTCATTCTTATTTTTTGAATTGCATAGAACTTGTGCCAATATTTTTTTTCATGTTTTCTCTTCCTAATGATGGATCACTAGTTTCAATCCAATACATGTTGCATTATTACTACATAAACTATGGAAATTTTATACCAATAATTATTTAAGTGACCAATTCCACATATTCATCTTCCTAATGACAGATAATTGGTTGTAATCCAATATAGGTTGCATTATTACTACATAAACTATGGAAATTTCAAACCAATAATAATTAAAATAAAGAATCTAGAAGGAAGACACATACCTAATCTATCTTCTTTGGGTTTCTTCTATAATTTTTTACATCTCTTGTATACACTTTTCATATGTTTCAAGGTCAAGAGGCTTTATATTTTGTGTTGAATCCCCTTGCACAAAACTATTGGAAATAGAGCATTTCATGAAGTATCTCCACAACATCACATCATTTGTGTGTGTCTAAAGAGCCACACATATCTCTTCCCCTTACAAAGTAATAGAGAATGCACAAGCTTGAATAGGAAATAATTTCAAAAGTTCAAATATACCTTGGATCTAAAGCCTTCAAAAATTGATTCTAGATTTATCAACATGGCATAAACCATCCATACTTTAATGGATTAGAAAATTCAAGGAAGACATTATTAAGAAAGAGTTCTTTCAACAACCTACTTAGTTTGAAACTAAGATGTGTAAAGTACTCCTACAACTTGCATCTTGAAAAATACTATTGTATTACTAATACCAAAGTACATAATATCTCTCAATTCAGTAGAATGTAGTTACTCCTTTGGGACCGGACAAAGAAAATGAACCTACTCATTATGAGAAGAAAAAACCTATGACTGAAAAATCCAATTAAGAATATATAAAATATTATGTATGAAGTTGAAAATATTTATTACTTAAATTCCTTCATTGAGCTCATTATTAACAACAAGCTTGAGCTTAGGATAAGAATACATAAACTTTAAACTAATTCTAGATACAAACCACATATAATAAAAATACAAGTTTATGCAAATTGTCATCTTCAGATATTGAAACCATGTATACTTGCAAACATCAAAATATTGATCCATGAACCACAAAAGGAAATAATAGGACTAATATGTATATTCATGATAATATTCCATGACTGAATATAATTGCTAGCAAAATACATAACAAAACAATAGAAACAATGTGTAAACAAAGATTTATAGATTTTTAGCTTAGTTGTCGATTCATGAAATGAATTTGATTTGGGCACGTGAATCAGATTCATGGATTTAGGATCTTTTTCCCAATTATGATTCATGGAGGATTCTATGTGTGTGTGTGTGTGCACGCATGGGCGCATGCATGCGCATGGGTGTGTGCGCACATTTGTGTGTGTGTACTAAATAACGAGAGAAATATACATCATTCTAAAACTAAATCATTTCATAGTATGAATCTATGGTTCTAGTATGGATATATGAATCTAGTACACTTAATAATTGATTTATTTTCACACTTATAAATAAAATCAACACATTCACATTGAATTACTAAATTACAAAATGAAATTATGATCATTTAGGATCATCGAGCTGTGGTTTGGATCTTTGAGGATCTGAGCAAGATCCTTAATTCTGCCTATGGATCCTTAGGTTGTGGGTTGATTCCATCTTGAGGATTTGTGACCTCTACAGATCCTAATAGATACATAGGAAGAATGAAGGATCCTTCCTGGATCCTTAATGATTCTATCTGAATATGAATTTGGCGTATCTAGGATGAATCCAACAACTTAGTTTTCTAGCTATGGGTTGTACTTTACACTTTCTTATATGGGATTTGGCACCAATGAAGGTAAGGTATCACAAAAAAACAACAACATTGCTAATGGAATATAGTGATATAGCAATATAATATGTTAAACATATTGACACCAATGAGGAATATTAGTGAATATATGCATTTGTTTTCAAAAGCATATTTGTCAAATAAAGTTGCATGTATAATGACACCAATAGCAAAAAAGAAATCATTATGAAAATTTTGAGTTGCTATGCATTACCATTCATGCCTTGAAACAAGGAATAAATATTATAGTTTGGATTAGTAAATCCTATAATAGATGGCTTGAAAATAAATCTTAAGATATAGATTTGATTATTGTTACCTTGTAAGGATGCATTTACTAGTCTTGTCACCATAGCTCATTGATAGAGCACTTATAAAATCTCAAGAAAGAAAATTCTTGAGTTTTGTCTTACATTATGAAACATTGATAAGTAGGAGATAATTTCCATAGCAAGTCAAATCAGATATTGCTATCAGGATTTAATAGTGTGATTTTGAGTCAAACTCATTGACCATGTTTCATGAGTAGTGGCTCAACATGAATCCATCTCTCATGAGAATAAATGGAACACTTAGCACTCATTAGTTCTAGGTGATTCTCATAGGGTTGAAGCATCGAGACTTCCCAAGAGGTCACCCATCGTAATACTACTCCAGCCTAAGTGCACTTAACTATGGAGTTTCCTTCATGATTAAACCCAAAGCTTACAAGCCCATTTGCAAAACCTTCACCAAGTTTTGCAAATGGGGTTGCAAGCTTTGGGTTTAACGATGGAGGAAACTTTGTGAAGGTTTTGCAAATGGGGTTGCAAGCTTTGGGTTTAACTATGGAAGAAACTTTGTAGTTAAGTGTGCTCCGGCTGGAGTAGTACTGGGATGGGTGACCTCCCAGGAAGTTTTGGTGCTTCTCCCCTATGAGCATCACTTAGATCCAATGAGTGCTAAGTGTTCCATTTATTCTCGTGAGAGATGGATTCATCTTGAATCACTACTTGTGAAACATGGGTCAATGAGTTTGACTCAAAAATTACACAATTAAATCTTGAGAGCAATATCAAAATTCTATGTCTATGTTTTGATATTATACTTGTAGTGAGCTTATCTTGAGCTAACAAATGTTGGTTTTATACCACTAAGTGTTGTATCTCATGAACCATTCATTAGAAAGTCCCTTAAGCTCATCAATTGATAAGTAGGAGATAAGTATGGGTCAATGAATTTGACTCAAAATCACATAATTAAATCCTAATAGCAATACCACATTTGACTTATGAAGGTTTAAAAAATGGGGTTGAAAGCTTTGGATTTAATCATGCAGAAAACTCTGTAGTAAAGGATGCTTAGGCTAGAGTAGTACTTAGATGGGTGACCTCCTAGGAAGTCTCGGTGCTTCACCCATGTGAGCATCACCTAGATCCAATGAGTGCTAAATGTTCTATTTATTATCATGAGATATGGATTCATGTTGAATAAATACTCATGAAATATGTGTCAATGAATTTGACTCAAAATCACACAGTTAAATCTTGATAGCAATATCACATTTGACTTGTTGTGGAAATTATCTCCTACTTATCAATTGATGAGCTTAAGGGCTTTCTAATGAATGGTTCATAAGGTACAACACTTGATGAAGGTTTTACAAATGGGGTTTCAAGCTTTGGGTTTAATCATGGAGGTAACTCTGTAGTTAAGTACACTCACGTTGGAGTAGTACTGGGATGGGTGACCTCCCAAGAAGTCCAGTGCTTAGCCCCTATGAGCATCACCTAGATCCAATGAGTACTAAGTTTTCTTTTTATTCTCATGAGAGATGGATTCATGTTGAATCACTACTCATGAAACATTTGTCAATGAGTTTCACTCAAAATCACACAGTTATATCCTAATGGCAATATCACATTTGACTTGCTCTAGAAATTATCTACTACTTATCAATTGATGAGCTTATGGAACTTTCTAATGAATGGTTCATAAGGAAAAAAACTTGGTGAAGGTTTTGCAAATGTGGTTGCAAGCTTTGGGTTTAATCTTGGAGGAAACTTTGTATTGGGATGGGTGACCTCCTGGGAAGTCCTAGCGCTTCACCCAATCACCTAGATCCAATGCATGCTATGTGTTTCATTTATTCTCATGAGAGATGGATTCATGTTGAATCACTGCTTATGAAACATGGGTCAACGAGTTTGACTCAAAATCACACAGTTAAATCTTGATAATAATATCACATTTGACTTGTTACAAAAATTATCTCCAACTTATCAATTGATGAGCTTAAGGGGCTTTCTAATGAATGGTTCATAAGGCACAACACTTCGTGAAGGTTTTGTAAATGGGGTTACAAGTTTTGTGTTAAATCATAAAGAAAACTCTGTAGTTAAGCATGCTCAAGCTAGAGTAGTACTGGGATGGGTGACTTCCCAAGAAGTCTTAGTGCTTCACCCTTGTGAGTATCAACTAGATCCAATGAGTGCTAAGTGTTCCATTTATTCTCATGAGATATGGATTCATGTTGAATCACTACTCATGAAACATGAGTCAATGAGTTTGAATCACAATCACATAGTTAAATCCTAATAGAAATATCACATTTGACTTGCTATGAAACTTATCTCCTACTTATCAATTGGTGAGCTTATGGGGCTTTCTAATGATTGGTTCATAAGGCAAAATACTTGGTGAAGATTTTACAAAAGGGGTTTTAAGCTTAGGGTTTAATCATGGAGGAAACTCTATAGTTAAGTGTGTTCAAGTTAGAGTAGTACTGGGAAAGGTGACCTCCCAAGAAGTCATAGTGCTTCACCCCTATGAGCATCATTGAGATCCCAATGACTGCAAAATGTTCCATTTATCCTCATGAGAGATGGATTCATGTTGAATCACTACTCAAGAAACATGGGTCAATGAGTTTGACTCAAAATCACACAGTTAAATCCTGATAGCAATATCACATTTGACTTGCTATGGAAATTATCTCCTACTTATCAATTTTTGAGCTTAAAGGGATTTCTAATGAATGGTTCATAAGGCACAACACTTGGTGAAGGATTTGTAAATGAGGTTGTTGCAAGCTTTGGGTTTGATCATGGAGGAAGCTGCATAGTTAAGCATGATTAGGCTAGAGTAGTACTGGGATAGGTGACCTCATGGGAAGTCCCAATGCTTCACCCCTATGAGCATCACCTAGATCCAGTGAGTGCTAAGTGTTCCATTTATTCTCATAAGAGATGGATTCATGTTGAATCACTACTCATGAAACATGGGTCAATGAGTTTGACTCAAAATCACACTGTTAAATCCTTATAGCAATAGCACATTATGAAATATATTTTGTGCATAAAGCTATGGCATAATATTTGTTTTAAATGAAAGAAAAATAAGTATAGCAATTTCATAGAAGAAATAGATTGGTTGGTTCAAAATTGAGCAGCCATCAAAGCAAGAAAATGGCATAAGTAATTTACCATGATCATGTAAATTCTATACTTTGTTAAATACTCGGTCAAAATTTTCTAAATCAACATTTGCTAATTCTTCTTTTTCCTCTACAAGGGAGGAAATCAAATCTATGACTTCCTCTGAATGCATTATAATTTTTTCTATGTATTCTAATGATAACAAGCCTAAAGTGTTACATGTTGATCCTTACCAGCAATCAAAATCTTGAGGCTGCCATATTTGTGACTCAAAAACTATCATTCAACCATCGTCTGATTCCCTTCTTGTGGTTCTTTATCACAAAAAGCTTCTCTTCTTGTCTTGTGACCGACCCTTCCTCTTTGAAGGATGTAGCATTTTATGACTGAATTCACCACCATTTGTTCTTGACTTGTAAGCTATACCTCTAGTCATATTCTCTGACTGCCAAACATAACATTGAATTGATTAGAGCAAAGATGGTTCCCAATAGTGTATATAGAAACTAAAAGACTTTAACAAAGATTTTTTTTTGATTTGTTGAAAATAATTTAAATGAGAATAAGACAACAATGAAAATATAGATTCATTATCATTCAATATACCTATATGGACACTTTCATACTAAATTATTGGATTCATCTATTTAGATCTAAATCTTAATTTTGACTAGATTCCCTAGGTTTTGCCAGAATCCATGGGAATCTATAGCTATTACTGGCATTTTTTTATTTAATTTTTTTATTTTAAAGGAATCTAAGACCTAAATTCAACCAATAATTTAGTCATTTGATGATTATTTATTCATCTTTCAAATATTTTTCACCATTTTTTCTTTTTCTTAAGCTATAGCATTTTTCTTCAATGGTGAATGCTATAGAGGACTAAAATGGATTATAGTTTAAATTTTGATTGTGAAATGACATTTTGAGACTTTTGCAAAGAATGAATATACATGATGAGGTTTCTTTATTTATAAATCTATTGGCAGTTATATACTTATGAGTATCACACTTCAAACTTGTTATTATTATACAATTCATGCCCATGGTATTGGAACTCACACCAATTTTTTTTTGCCAAATCTAGGAATTGGAATCCAAACATGAGTCTGAATCTAAATCATAACCATGATTAGCAACTTAGCTTTCATATAAAAGCAACAATTTTATCTTTTATCTCTACAAAACTTTAAAATAGAGGATCAAGTTCTTCATTCTCACAATACAATCTTCCAAGTTTCCATTGTAATAGATTAAAACACATTACGTACTTCCAACTATGAATTATGAAGGTCTGTGGAAAATTGAATGGGAAAATTTCGGCAATAAAATTGTCAAAAGCTCCATGTGGAAGAAAATGACATTGAAGTCTATATCAATAGTAGTAATTAAGCTTGACTTATTGAAATCCAAACATGATGAGATCTCCCAACCAAGAATTATCATCCAAGTAGATGTAGATAATTAGAAATAAAAAACACACCCCTTTGCTAAGTAATTTTAAGCTCTAGCTACCATTTGATTGCAATCTAAGCTATCTTCACTACATCCAAAAGAGTAAAGAACCAAAACCGTCAACCCATGGATCTTTTGAACCCCAATAATGTTTCACTATCAAAGTTGTTCATCTTGATATCAATTTTTTTTTGTTTACATAGTTAGGTTATTAAGAGTTCTACAAAAAATGTTAAAGATCATTAGCAACTTATAGTACATAATAAAGTCACTAAAAGTTAAAGCTTCTATTTTAAAAGTTGGGGTAGCTAAATATTTTAGTTATATGAATCATGTTAAAAATAATCTTGATAAATTAAAAAAAAACTCTTAGCATTTGTAATGCCATGTCTCTTCTATTTTAAGCCTACAAATTTATCAATAGAATTTTATTTGACAATCACATCCAAATCAAAAAGAAGGAAATGAAGAAATTATATTAATGGCCACGAATGACCATGGAAAGTTAATGGACTACATGTCTTTTTAATGCAACTACTGTTGCCTTTTAAGTACTTGTCACTCTCAAGCACTACCTAATCTCTAGCACATCCCCTATAGGAAACTCCTTAGTTCAATCTCTTGGTGGGGGGATATCATCAGCAATAGAATAACCATTTTTCAAAGCACCATCACTACAATGAAGCATCTAAGAACATAATTAAAATAATGTTCTAAATGCAAGCTAGGTTCTCTTAGCTCTTTGACCCAAAATAACTTATCTTTGACAAAATAGAACCATGTCTCTCTAAATTCTCCAATCGAGAAAATGATGGTTTCTCAAGAATAAATCATTATGAAAACATTTAACTGAGTAGTTTGACCTCCTAGACTTGTCCACTCAGGTCTAATCTAGCTTAGATTTGAAGTCTATGTTTGATATGCAAAGGGGTTAGTTAGTCTAGGGTACTACAAAACCTAAGGCAAATTTAAAGCCAATTGGTCCTATCACAACGAACTCATCACCATTTTTAGAACATTTTCCCATTTTCCCATTTTAGTTTATTCATATGAATAATAATGCCTACCAACCAAGGGCATTAATTGTATGGAGTATGGACAATTCCAAACACTATTTTTTTCTAATCAAACCCACAAACCCAAACTAACACCAAGACTGATTAACATAGGAGTGTTAATAGCTACATGTCTCAGATGAAGCTTCCTCTAATTTATATAATCATTTAGAAATAGTAGCATACAACACATCACCTTTACATGCAAAGGTTGGAAAATTCTTCCTTGTAATACTAGGGATATACTAAAAAAAAGTTATAGAGCCAAAATGAAATTGCTAGCTGAAAAAGTATGAAAGAGAAATCACGTTTTTGTATCAAGAGCTTTCATAAATGTAAATGGCTTTCAATTTCATTGTTGAATGCATGCAGAAAATAAGGCACAAAATTCATGTTACATAGCTTTTGTATTATCAAACTTACAACATTGCAAACAACTGAAAAATGTATAGAACCTTGCATAATACTAAATCTCACACCTCTTCAATAATCTCATATATGTTATTCTTAAAGAAAGACTTGTTTTCGTATCTTACACTAAATAGTTAATTTCCCTCATGCATGTGTGAGTTGTAGTTTACATGTAGAAAAACCAACAATTCAAACATCTTCAAAGATAACACATAGAATCTTTACCATAAACTACATTATTAGACCATAAATTTTGAGCCAAGATATTCATGTATGAATTTTCTTGGTTATGTTCTCAAAAATCTCTCATAAACTAGGCCTTCAAGACCATCATTAACAAATCAAACCATCACCATGAAAACCATTAGCCATTCACTTTTGTTCATTTTTTCATTTTCTTGGTTGCTAATTGGCCCATTTGTGCAAAAAGTACTACTTTTTGGCTAAGAGGCTACTAGTTGGTCTTAGTGGCTAGTACCATTGTGATGCCCACAAATTCTCCTTTGAATCACAACATGGAAATTCATGCTCACTAATCACCAAACAAGACCTATGTTATTGGATTGAAAGTTCCAAAGGGATCGGTTATGTAAGTTGGAATAAAAACATTACTTTGACACTTATTGCATTCTACAAATACGTACTGAAAACCTTATTAAGATTTACTCCTTGAATGAAATTTTAAAACTCTCTTATTTTAATGGGGGAATGATGAATTTGAGTGTAATAGAAGAGTTAATCGGTGGGACACATATGATCTATATCACTATGTCAATTGGAAGAAAAATAAGATCATGGTATCCTAATTGTGGGATTGAGTTATCTAGCAGGGCATGAAGTAATGGCCACTGCTAAAATTAAGGAGACTAGAAAAGTGAAAGGAGCTCATAGTTTTTTGAATAATTTTTTTTTCTCTTCAAGACCATCTAATTCTACTTTTAACCAAAATTCCAAGGCTAGCAACACACCTCAAGGAAATCATGGTGCTCAAGCTATTCTTTAGGTGAGTGCCAGTGTTGTTACAAGTAATCCACTACTAGAAAATACAGAGAATATTTGTAATGATAGGAGCTCTATGGAAGGGTCTATTGATATTTTAAATAAACAAGAGTCCATTTCAACATATGAGGTTGTTAAGGTAAAGAAAGAAAGCATTCAAAGTAAATGTGATAGAAGTAATGAAGGCTAAAAAAGAATGAAGAAAGAGGAAAGAGACTATAGGAATTGATAAGGCATAAGGTAGGGGAAGAAGTTGAGAAAAACTATGGCAATAAATAGGATAAAGATGTTGAGGAACCTCGTAAGATAGAGGTTCAAGTAATTGGAGAAGGAATGGCCACTAAATTAGACCAAGAAGTAGAGCCAAAGGGAGAATAAATGTCCAAAATAAAGGATAATAATTGAACTTGGTCTTATATAATCTTAGAGGCATTTTTGTTTTGCCTTATTTTAAAAACATGAGTGAGTAAAACAACATTTTTGCTTCCAAGCAAATATTATTTTGAAGGTTGCTGCATTTTTTTTCAAAAGTGAGACAATGAGAGACTCGTACACCAAAAGGGAAGATCTTAGATTTATTTATCAAATTTGAGGGAAAAAATAAGGTTTTTCATTTTTTTCCTATTGAGTTTCAGTTTATTTAGAAAATTTATATACATAATAAAAGAGATCAGTTGTAGTTCAGTTGACCCGTGTTTAGAGATCATGTAAATTTATTGCAGCTTCACCTCATTGTTGGCCCTAATATTTGGATACTAGCCCATATAAATTTGTAGGTGGATCAATGCATATGGGTTTTTTCACCTACTACAATAATGATTGAATAATTTTGTAGTGCTAGGGGTTATTCTTGGCATTCTAGCCAATGTAGCAATGAATGTAAGACCTTTTATAGTCAAGTGAAAGCTCACCTATGCACCATTAAACAATTGAGATATAAGAATTTATTCAAAAAATATAAAATTATTTTCCAAATCAACAAACACTAAATACATTAGGATTATAAACATGTTGGCATGGTAAGTAAAATATTAAGAGAATGAATGCAATGATTTAGAAACCTTGGACTAGCTTAGCATATCTTGTTGGCTTACATCCTTTCATGGTAGTAAGCTCTATTGAAAGAAAGAGAAAATGATGATGAGATTAGAGAGAAGAAACTTATGTTTCCAAATAGTAGTTTGGGTATAGAAACTTTAGGAGCAAGCAAGTCACATCCTACAAGAATATCTAATCTATGTAACTATCTAAAATTACATAATCTAGTTAACATTAGTAAAAGGGGTAGCTTTTAGCCCAATGGTCTCATCTCAATATCTATTTCAGATCATTCTAATGTTGTCATTAGTGATAAATAACTATGTTGTGTCATGATATGAGTCATTTCTCAATTGTTACTTTCACTGTAATGTTCATTATATTTATGATTTAAGCTTATCACATTGTGATTTGTATTATGCTATCTCCAACCATTTTCAATGAAAAGAACCTCTGTAGACAAGACAAAGGATCCCTAATGAAAATTGGAATTTATCATAATGGTTGAGAGTTTCCTACCTCACTCTAGTGATCATATTATATAAACAAGACAATTAAAATAGAGGACCCTTGAGGCCTATACAAAGGAATGGGAGCTCCATTAGCTATAGTAGAGACATGAATGTAGTTCTCTTTACTATAAGAGGATGGATGGAATCCTTAATTAGAATAGCACCTAGGGTTCCCCTTTCTATGGAATAGGAGGTAATTTGTGGAGTAGGGGTGGGCATTATTGTGTCAACTCTAGCATGCCCAACTGAGCTAGTGAAGTGTAGATTGCAAGCTTGAAGTGCTCTTTCCACTAGAGAAGCTACTACAATTACCACTGCTAGGACAACAACAACTAAAGGATTTTATTTTCTAATATTGTTGTTTAGTAATTTCTTTGTATGCTTCTATTTTTTCACCTTCAAATTTAACTATATCTCAATTGGTTGCATTTGTAGAATCAACAATAATGCATCACAAGGACTAATGTAGTTGTATTATGATGTGATCGGTGTAAACTTCACCATTCTTGATAATAAATGATGGCATACATTAGCAGGCTTCAATCATTAAGATAAACTATTGGTGTTTTCTTTATACAATGGGAAGTAAATCTATAGTATTAAGCATCCAACATGGTGCATAGAAATCTTGAGATATTTTTCAAAGTTCAAACCCATTGGAATCAACCTTGACATTGCATGAAATCATGGACTAAACCATAACAATCCAATGCAATTCATTTGTACATTATTTGAGCCCTACTAATGCATGAAATAATATATTATTGATAAATTAGTTGTTTTTCCTTAACCATTAGAACATTCTTAAGAAACCCTTTCATTTCATCAAATTTTGGTGAAAAAAAAGTCATCGGCTACATGTTTGAAGTAAAAACCACATAAAACTAGGCCAAAAGCACATTTTAAGGATATTTTTTAAGTTGAATATATAGGTTTGATATCAAAAGATATATTAGATGTTATAAGATATTAGTTGTTTTCATTTAGTATTAGGGTGGATGGGAAAAAATTTGAAATATATTTTGAAATGGTTTGAGATATTTCAGAACTATAGATTTTTTAGATCGCCAATTTTTGGCACACCATGATCCTGCACATACCTAGTACTTAATGTGAAATACAAGAAAAAAATCAAACAACTAAGAATTATCTTATAATATGTAAGGACTAACATCCTACTAAGCATTCCACATCATCCATTTCAATAAAGCTTGTAAAAGTCAAAGAGAGTCAAGGTCAAAACACACATTTCCCTGATCAATGAAAAATAAATTTCATAAAAGAGCTAAAATAGTTATGAAATTACCCATATTGCTCAAGTAATCCAAAATGTCATGTATCATAATATTTCATTAATTAATCAAGTACAATGATATCAACATACTCATCGAAAAAATTCCAACATCATAATAAGTTATCATTACATAAAAGTGAAATGCATCATGGAGAAAATTACATCAAGATAAATGTACACAATAGTGCCCTCGAATGGCAGTCCATCTACAAGTCGCAGTCTCATAGCCCTTGAACATGAGCTCATTTTCATCTCAAGATAAGAGTGTGGCCCAAATGATTTTACCACCCAACCATGAAGTGGTTAGCTCCCCCTCGGTTCTTCCTAATATGAAGAACTCCTTGACCCTACTTGAGAAACTTAGCAACCTATAATGATTGGATTGGATGGATCTAGTATAGTAGTGAAACTAATTACAATTAACATATGCCTAACATGTAAAACATAATCATAGATGTGGTTATCACAAATGCACAAAGTAGCTGTGGCCAAAGCACTTAATCACATAATTTAAAACTAGTAGATAGAATGAAATGCTCATCATTTCCAATTCTACCCTTCCCTGCTATTCCACATTCAACACCTCTCTCATGTAATCACTAGAATGAAAAGAAGTAACTATGAACCAACTCTAATCCATTCTTGAAATTTTTTAAATAATAATTTATTATTATCTTTATAAAAAAAACAAAAAAAAATCCTAAAGGTATGTCATAAGAAATCATTTTAGTAGTTTTGACATCAAGCAATTAATAGAATTATTTCTAACCTTCTCAAAAATAACTACTTCTATATTCTAATTTATTTCTACTTCTAATCAAATTATAATAAATATTATCTATAACATTCATTTTTACTATTTTAAAAATTTCTTTTTAATAGAGATGTGCTACCATCTTACAATAATGAAATAAATTCACTATTTCATCTAATCTACTAAGATAGAATTAAGTTGCCATCTTCATTCTAGTTCATTAAATATCAATAAATAACCAAAATTTAAATAAAACTTTAAAAAAAAAATCTAATTTTCCAAGAATAAATATAATAAATTTTAGATTAATTAAAATAAAAAATACAATAATTTCGAATTCAACATGCATTTCACATTCCTTATTTTTCTATAAAATTGTTATAACCTATATCCCTTCCCTTATCCATTTTATTAACCAATGAACTCTAATGAATAGAACTACTTCTAAACCATCACTATCACAAGCAAAATGTTCATTTCAAAATTCATTTAGCCAAAGGCAAGAGCCTACAATGTATTGGTAAATTGCGAGCCTCTCATCAGGGAGATCTTGGGTTCAAATCTATTCGAGATTAACACATAATAATAATTAATCTAACAATAATAATAATAATAATAATAATGAATGATAAATAATCTAGGCTTTGACTGATTACCTATCTTAAACAAAATTCATTTAGCTAGAAAAAGGTATAATTTCATGGACAAAATGTCCTCAACTTTAGTTGCGATAATTATTGAAAATGAAGTTTATATGATAAATTTGAGTAAATTTTGGTCGGCTATGACTTATTTCATTGAACTATCCTAAATTAAACTTTTCATGTAAAATGGTTACAATTGTCTTAAAATGTACTTCTTATTGTTGAAATTGTATGAATCAGATTAATTTTTGTTTGCATCACTATGATCCATTTATCATAATTTGTTTCAAATTGACTCTAAATATAAATTCATGAGCATGAGCTCAAATTTACTACTATCCCTAAAATAATATTGATAGTTGCCTCAAAATATAGTAAATAAAATTTGTGCAATTTTAAGAAGGTAGTTTTTTAAACTTCTTCCATTTTATTCTAATCATTTTGAATTCAATAGAAATATAGTCAAATTAATTCTTGTGTAAGAACAATTGGGAAAGAAAAAAGTAAAAATATTTGATAAATACATATAGTCAAAATTTATTTGAAATTTAATTTTAGAGAACAAAAACTCTTTCATTTTTCAAGGAGTGATATAAGAAAAAGAGTCATTCAAATGTCTATGACAAAAACTTGAGTAGAGAAACGAAGTTGGGTTGAAGCTCACAAGTCTCTAAATCTCCCAAATTTTTCATTTCTCTAATTTCAATGTGTGTGCTCTCACTATCTTTTTTTCTCATTTCTCACCCCCCTGAATTTAAAATAAAATCCCCAACACCATTAGAGGAACTAAATGTAAAATTTAAGAAAATGGTTGAGATAGGTAGCTTGGGTGGTTGAAGGAAATGGCTACCCATATTTTAATAAATGAAGGAAATGGGTGCCCATGCTTAATAAATAGAAAAAAATGGCCACCCATTTTTTAAATTCATGAATAGAGCTTTCCTATTAATTAAATAGTAAAGATACATATCCACAAAAAAAGGGGTCAGGGGATACAAGATCACCCCAAGAGTTTACTCGGTATGTAGTCAAATAAGATAGCTATTCATAAAAAAAAGACCAGCATAATAAAGAAAGCCCTCAAATTGTAAGAGCAGTGCCAACTAAGGGAGGGTCTTTATCATTAGAACCTCAAAATCTTTTAGGGTTGGAAAATGGCTAAGGGGGAGCCCAACCATCAGCATGGGCAACAAAAAAATCATCTATTTTTTTCACTCCCTTTGGTTTGGGTAGGGAGATAGCTAAATTGGGTTGAGGGAAAGCCCATTTAGGGTCTTTGTGTGCAGAAGGCCAGCTTGTATCAAAGGCAATAGGAGGAGCCACTAGGGACTAAATTGAACCCATCCTCCATGGACACAACCATCAAAACCACCAATGGGAGAGTGATGAGAAGGCTATAGCCTGGGAGTATGTGAGCTACACCTGGAACTGCTCCATCCTCTTTGACAATTGTAAGGAGGAGTACAATCACCAGATAAAGTATCTAGTGGTACCTAAGCAACCATACATTGGGCATTACCCCAATGAGCTAAAATCTCATTGAGTAAGCTACCTCTAGTGTCATTATATTTGTCTGTAGTTGAATCTACATCATGACATTATTACAAATACATATTTTAGAGTACATAGAAACTTGTATATCATGAAAGCTGTGATAGAATAAAACAACATTGTGGTCTTTCCAGATAGTAAACAGAATTTCCATTCTAAAAGCATGCCATATCTGGGAGTATTTAAAAGAAATTCTAGTCAAATATCCCACCATAACCATAGGCCAGGTAAAAGCCTATGGGTAGAAAGACTTAAAAAAATCATGAATCTAGAGCCAATAATTCTGGACTCGCCTGTAGAACAAAAAAATATGCAAAAAACTTTTTGGCTGGTCACAAATAGGACATCTAGGGTTCAAGATGCTTGGATATTAGAGCTGAGGGCCCAATGGCAACCCCTGGGAAAGTAGACACTAGGAAAAGTTGGCTATTTTTGGCTCAGTGATATTTTTCCAAACTGTGGCAAATCTAAGACTACAAGTCTTATGAGATGATTACAAATACCAACACTGGTTAAAAGTGTTGACCATCAAAAAGTGGGGAACTAGCCATCAATAGCCCAACTTGGCATTGTAACTGGTTAAAGAAGTGTCAGATACCACTTCCAATATTTCCACCATGGGTGAGATGAATGAATACCAAGCTTGTGGAATAGATGGGGAGGCACTGTAGAAACTAGAAGATCAATTGTCTGTCGATCTAGATAGATAAGCTTAAACTACACTTGTAGGTCCTCCCATTTGAGAAGACTCATAGTAAACTTGGAAAAGATATCAACGGGTGTCTTGATTTCCCTTGTCAATATGTGTAATGTGCTAGCTCCTTGAGTCTTAGCCAATTGAACACATTGAACAACAAACAAGGGAGACCACCAAAATTTTTCCTAGTTCATAGAGAGCCCATCTCTAAACCCAATGCCTGCCTAATGAAGCCACAACTTGATGGCTTCCTAGGCTTTCCAAATGCTTTTGGAAACAAAGGTGCCCTAAATCTACACTAGTTCAATAGTCACAAGAAGGGTTTGAAATAAACTCCCCTTCTATGATGGATAATTAACTGAAAAGCCCAAAGAAATGCAATGACACAACAAGATTTTTGAGGACTCATTGCCAGTGAGAGTCTGAATGATCTACTTATCATAGAGGGCAATCCCCTATTTATGAGTGGAAAGTGTAGACACCTAAATTTGATTACACCATTAGGTAATCTTATTTAGTCATCTTCTAGGTCATTATTGATTAAATATTAATTAATTAATTAACTATCATCCCGTAGTTAATTATTTTATTTTATTAACTATAGTCCAATTAATAAAATCAAGTGATAACCCAAAATCAATTTATCAATTAAATCCCTATTCCTTTATTAAATTAAATAAATGTAAAAATTTATTTAAATTAATCCCTCAACCCCCTTTTATTAAATAGATTAGTTAATAAATCATCCCAAACCTCTAAACCATCCCTAAAACCTATCTTTACCATTAATCCAACCCATTAACCCATACTAACCTCACTTAGCCACCTAAGCACTAGTACATTTTAGCAAATATGTGACTATGTGACTAAAGCTATTAGTCATACCACTAAAAATTTTAGTCGTGTGACTAAAACTAATCATATTCCAGTATTTCTTTATAGCTTTCTAAACCATAGGTGAGTAAATAAGTGACTAACTTGATCACCAGGTAAAATCACAAAATCAATCAAATACAAGTGACTAAATGGACTACAAAATACATGAATAAATGATTAGTTACCAATAATTAGTCACCTAAATACAAACAACTAATTAAACTACCAATTAAATGACTAAATAGACTACAAAATAACTGATTGGATAATTAGTCATTTGTACTTCCTCTCTTCACTTTCTATAAGGTTTATTTATTAATGGATTAGGTTAATTTTTTTTCATAACTCATTCATAGCCCTTGTACTTTCTCTTTCTCATACTAATCATGTTATTGCTTTGTATCTTCTAGGATAATGCTTTGTTAAATGGCTTGGGTGATTTATTCACCATTTTGGGCTCTTTGATCAATATTGTGAACTGATTCAATTTTCACCTAAGAGGTATATCAATAAATGGGTGGATTAATTTTCATCTACTACATGTTTCACATTTGATCTAGAATGTGAAATTGTAGTAGCTTCTACCTCAAGGGAATTTGGTTTCTTATTCCATTTGTCAATGTCTCTATTTATCAAGGGATTTCCCTTACAATAAACACAAGAATAAATTGAAAATATGATTGGTATACAAAATTTATAATTTGATTAGCTTACATTTAAGATTCATTTGGACCACTATAATGGGCACCTTGAAAATTCCCAAAAACTAAACCAACTAATGATAAATATTTTAATGTTTTTGCATAGATTTTGAAACCACATAACATGAACAAGAAGAAATTTATGCAAACTAAAGATTGAACTACTGCTGAAATAATATTAGTTTTCAAACTAATAAAATTTAACACATAGAAAACTTACTAATTACTCCAACATTATAACATGAAATTCCAATAATGACTTCCCATCTTGCTGCTATAGTAATATGAATAGTACCACACTACAGTGCCGCTACAATAAAGAATTGCATTCAATCAGTCCAAGACCCTCATAAAATCATCCCTCCACAATGGTATAAGTATCAAACAAGGAGTGAGAATGATATGAGTGAACACCTAATCTGCCTATAGCTAGAAATGCACCCACGTTGCTTGTTAATGGAACTGATAGCAATTAATTCCAAAGTCCAAACCCTAAGGGAATGACATCTAGAATGTCACAAAAGAGGATAGACATCCTCTAATGCCTAAAATAGATCTGTAACTCACACATCTATTTTCCTTTCATATCCAACCTTGCCTAAAAATAGCCACAAGCTCTCCTTTTATTTCTACTTCATAGGGTTAACCACTTTTCACAAGAAATGTGGGATAAATAAAATAAAGAAAAGGCTAACGAATGCACAACTAGACAACTATTAAAGTGGGGACATTATAGTTTGCCCCCTTGAAATTGCTTTTCCTCAAGTAATCTAGTAACACAATGAACTCCAACCTCCACATGGATCCAAAATGAAGTAGTATCTGACATCCTTGTTGGTATTAAACCAACTAAAAACTAGCATCATTAGGACCAAACACATGTCCCCCAGCCTAGCACCCAAAACTTGTGCTAATGATGTAGAAGTTAGAATGTCACTAGAAGGAAACTCCACAGAAGATCTTTGAAATCTCTTCTTCCCTGAATCCACCCACATAATATATATTGGATGGGAATCCTAATCATCACCAATGTGCATTAAAAAATATTTAGCTATAGGTGAACCATATGCACTCATGCCAACTGTATCAACAATAAGTGTAACCACATCAAAATATATGGACATAGGAACAACACTAACTCCCACAACGAAAAACTAAACTAAATCTATAGTTGATGAAAACTCATAATCATCAACACATGTGTCATCATTAGAACACAATCAACAACTGCATGCATACTACTAAACTACTTGTTGGATGGTTCAACTAACACAGATGTGGTTGTTGATGTGATAGTGTCCTCGCATTCTCCTAATCCCACTATTACTACATCACCATCCCTTAACAAAGCCTCATTTGTGGACTCCTGAATTTGCACACATGACTCAATGCCAAATTGAAAATCAATAATAGTTGAGTGTAAACCCACATCTACTAACTCCATTGAAACACCCACATCACCAACATCATAGTTGGGTGGCTCTATACATGTCTTGATCCCACCTAAGGAAGCAATTTAAAGTTCCTACACTATAGCAACACCATGAGATCTCACATAAAAATATTCAATAATAATCTTTTCCTCAAGAGAGCCAAAATTATTAGTGGTAACAATTGCATCAACTATCTCTGTAGTAACTATAGCAAGAGTTATGGGAGCCTCAACCTACTGAAGCTTGGTGTTGTTCTCCTTTTTTACCACTAATACAACCACATGTCCCTATGAAATGAGTTCATCATCAACACTATAGATAGGACTAGTAGGTGTCATACTAAATATAGGTACATTTGCATTAGGGACTTTTGTTAGGGAAAACTCAAGCTTCCTTCCCTGCAACCCCGATGTTAACCTTCTAAAGGTGGAAATCATATACCTTGTTGCCCTTTCAATTATTTCTAGATCCAACAAGCTCTTTGTCAATCTTTGTTGATGAAACTTAAGTTTCTCCATACTCTCCTACAAAGTATTCATCTTTGTGCTAATTCTGTTATTATACCACTTACTTCTAGAGCTACCAGTCCTCCTATGTCTATCCATGGCTAGAATTTGCTAGAGATCTAGTCACTTTGAATGTAACTGCAAATTTAAAAATAATAAAAATTTCCTACCCCACATGATGGTAGGAACTAGGCTCTGATAACAATGTAATAGGCACCTTGAAAATTCCCAAGAGCTAAACCAACTGCTGATAAAGATTTTAATGTTTTTGCATAGACTTTGAAACCACATAACATGAACAAGAAGGAATTCATGCAAATTGAAGTTTGAACTACTACTGAAATGGTATTAGTTTTCAAACTAATAAAATTAAACATATAGCTAACTCACTAATTACTCTAGCATTATAAAATGAAATTCTAGTAATGACTTCCCATCTTGCCGGTATAGTAATATGAATAGTGTCACACTATAGTGATACTATAGTAAAGAATTGCCTACAATCAATCCAAGATCCTCATAAAATATCCCTCCAAAATGGCATAAGTATCAAGCAAGGAGAGAATGATATGAACAAACACCCAATCTTCCTATAGCTGCAAATTCCACCCATGCTACCTATTAGTGAAATTAATAGCAATGAATCCCAAAGGCCAAACCCTAAGTGAATGACATCTAGAATGTCACAAGAGAGGATGGATGTCCTCTAATGTCCAAAATAGATCTGTAACTCACAAATTTATTTTCTTCTCATATCCAACCTTTCCTAACAATAGCCACAAGCTTTTATTTTATTCCTACTTCATAGGGTCGCTATGCAATAAATAAAATAAAATAAAATAAAGAAAAGGCTAACAGACACACAACTAGACAACTATTAAAGTGGGGACATTACAATCCACCCCCCTTGAAATTACTTGTCGTTAATTAATCCAACAACAAAACAAACTTGAACATCCACCTGGATCCCAAATGAAGTAGTATGTGACATCCCTATGGATATTAAACAAACTACAAATGAGCATCATCAGGACCAACCACATGTCTTGCAGCCTAGCTACCAAAACTTGTGGTGATGATGTAGAAGTCAAAATGTCACTAGAAGGAAACTTTTTAGAAGATCTATGAAACCTCTTCTTCCCTTTTTCCACCCACATAATATATATTCGATTGGAATCCTGGTCATCACCAACATGCATTGAAAAAATTTAGCTATAGATGAACCATAGGCACTCATGCCAATTGTATCAACAATAGGTCTAATCACATCAAAATATATTGACATAGGAACAACACTAACTGCTGCAACAAAAAATTGAACCAAATTTGTAGTTGATAAAAACTCATAATCATAAACATGTGCACCATGATTAGAACACACGTCAACAACTACATGCATATTGCTAAACTCCTTGTTGGATGGTTCAACTAACATAGAAGTGGTTGTTGATATGATAGTATCCTTGCATTCTCCTAACCTACTATTGCTACATCACCATTCCCTAACAAAACCTCATATATGGACTCCTAAATCTAAACACATGACAAAATGCCAGATTGCAAATCAATAATACTAGAGTGTAAACCCACATCTAATGACTCCATTGAAACACACACATCACCAACATCATAGCTAGGTGGCTCTATACATGTCTCGATCCCACCTGATGAAGCAACTACCTCTTACACTATAGCAACACCATGAGATCTCACATACATATCTCCAATAATAATCTTGTCCTCAAGAGAGATAAGAGTATTAATGGTAATGTACTACATCAATTATCTTTGCACTAACTATAGCAAGAGTTATGGAGCCTCAACCTACTAAAGCTTGGTGTTGTTATCCTCTACTGCTACTAACACAGCCACATGTTCCTATGAAATAAGTCCATCATCAACACCATAGATAGGACTAGTAGGTGTTGTACTAAATATTAAACATAGGTACATTTGCATCAAGGACTCCTATAGGGAAAAACTCAAGCTTCTTTCCCTACAACCTCAGTGTCAATTTTCCAATGGTGGAAACCATATGCCTTGCTACCCTTTCAATTGCCTCTAGATCTAACAAGTTGTCTATCAATATCTATTGATAAAACTTAGGTTTCTCCATACTATCCTGCAAAGCATTCATCTTTATGCTAACTTCATTATTACAACACTGACTTCTAGAACTATTAGTCCTCCTATGTTTTTCCATGGCTAGAAATTGTAAGAGTACTAGTCACTCCAAATGTAATAGAAAATCTAAAAATAATAAAAATTTCCTACCCCATAGGATGACAAGAACTAGGCTCTGATACCACTGTAATGGGCACCCTGAAAATGCCCAACAACTGAACCAACTAATGATAAGGATTTTAATGTTTCTACATAGATTTTGAAACCACATAATGTGAACAAGAAGGAATTCATGTAAACTGAAGATTGAACTACTGCTGAAATAATATTAGTTTTCTTGAAATAATAAAAGTAAACACATAGCAATCTCACTAGTTACTCCAACATTATAACATGAAATTCCAGTAATGACTTCCCATATTGTTGCTATAGTAATATGAATAGTGTCATGCTATAGTGTTGCTATAGTAAAGAACTACCTTCAATTAGTCTAAGACCTTCATAAAATCATCCCTCCACAATGGCTTAACTATTGGGCAAGGAGTGAGAATGATATGAACGAACACCCAATCTACTTATAGCTAGAAATGTAGCCACACTACTTGTTAACGAAACTAATAGCAATGAATTCCAAAGGCCAAACCCCAAAAGAATGATGTCTAGAATCTCACAAGAGAGGAAAGACATCCTCTAATTCCCAAAATAGATCTAAAACTCACACATCTATTTTTTTCTCATATCCAACCTTGCCTAACAATAGCCACAAGCTCTTCTTTTATTTCTACTTCATAGGATCGGCCACTTTTCACAAGCAATGTGGGATAAATAAAATAAAATAAAATAAGGAAAAGGCTAACCGAAACACAACTAGACAACTATTAAAGTGGGGACATTACAACTACAATGGGTACCCTGAAAATGAACAAGAACTGAACCAACTCCTGATAAAGATTTTAATTATTTTGCATAGATTTTGAAACCACATAACATGAAGAAGATGGAATTTATGCAAACTAAAGATTGAACTACTACTAAAATAATAATTTTTTTTAAACTAATAAATTAAACACATAAAAAATTCACTAATTACTCTAGCATTATAACATGAAATTCCAATAATGACTTCCCATCTTGCTACTATAGTAATATGAATAGTGCTACACTACAATGCTGCTACAGTAAAGAATTGTCTTCAATCAATCCAATACCCTAATAAAATCATCTGTCCAAAATGGTATAAGTATCAGACAAGGAGTGAGAATGATATGAATGAACATCCAATCTGCTTGTAGCTAGAAATGTGCTCACACTGCCTATTAATGAAACTAATAGCAATGAATTCCAAAGGCCAAACCCCAAGGGAATGACATCTAGAATGTCACAAGAGAGAATAGATGTCCTCTAATGTACAAAATAGATACATAACTCACACATATATTTTCTTCTCATATCCAACCTTGCCTAACAATAGCCACAAGTTCTCTTTTTATTTCTACTTCATAGGGTCGACCACTTTTTGCAAGTAATGTGGGATAAATAAAATTAAAATAAAGAAAAGGCTACAGGCACACAAGTGGACAACTATTAAAGTGGGGACATTATAGTTTGGACCCCTTGAAATTGCTTGTCTTCAAACAATATAGAAACAAAATGAACTCCAACCTCCACTTGGATCCCAAATGAAGTTGTATGTGACATCCCTGTGGATATTAAACCAAATGCAAACCAAAATCATCAGGACAAACCACATGTCTTGTAGCCTAGCACCCAAAACTTGTGCTAATGATGTAGAAGTCAAAATGTCACTAGAAGGAAACATTGTAGAAGAACCTCTTCTTCCCTATATCCACCCACATAATATATATTGGATTGGAATCCTGATTATCACCAACATGCATTGGAAAAGATGTAGCTATAGGAAAACCATATGCACTCATGCCAACTATATCAATAATAGGTGTAACCACATCAAAATATATGGACTTAGGAACAACACTAACTATCACAATAGAAAATTGACCTGAATCTATAGTTGATGAAAACTCATAATCATCAACATGTGTGTCATCATTAGAACACATATCAACAACTGCATGCATATTGCTAAACTCCTCATTGGATGGTTCAATTGACATAGAAGTGTTTTTTGATATGACAGTATCCATGCATTCTCCTAATCCCACTATTGTTGCATTTTCATCCCTTGACAAAGACTCATATATGGACTACTAACTCTACACACATGACTCAACACCAGATTGCAAATCAATAATACTAGAGTGTAAACCCATAACTATTTACTCCACTGAAACACCCACATCGCCAACATCATAGTTGGGTGGCTCTATACGTGTCTTGATCCCATTTGAGAAAATAACTACCTCCTACACTGTAGCAACACCATGAGATCTCACATACAAATCTCCAATAATAATATTGTCCTTGAGAGAGCCAAAACTATTAGTGCTAACAACTACATCAACTATCTCTACACTAACTGTAGCAAGAGTTCTAGGAGCCTCAACCTGCTAAAGCTTGGTGTCATTATCCTTTGCTACCACTAACACAACTACATGTCCCTATGAAATAAGTCAATTTTCAACATTATAGATAGGACTAGTAGGTGTCATACTAAATATAGGTACATTTGCATCAGGGACTTCTATTGCAAAAATCTCAAGCTTCCTTCCCTATAACCTCGATGTTAGCATTCTAAAGGCAGAAACCATATACCTTGCTACCTATTCAATTTTATTTGGATCTAACAAGCTTTCTGTCAATCTCTATTGATGAAGATTAAGTTTCTCCATACTCTCTCACAAAGCATTTAGCTTTGTGCTAACTTCATTATTACACCACTAACTTCTAGAATTACTAGTCCTCCTATGTTTGTCAATGGCTAGAAATTGCTAAAGTGTTGGTCACTCCAAATGTAATAGAAAATATGACAATAATAAAGATTTCCTACCCTATAGGATGGTAGGAACTAGGCTTTGATGCCACTGTAATGGGAACCCTAAAAATACACAAGAATTGAACCAACTACTAATAAAAAATTTAATATTTTTGCATAGATTTTGAAACTACATAACATGAATAAGAAGGAATTTATGCAAACTAAAGATTGAACTACTGCTGAAATAATATTATTTTTCAAACTTATAAAATTAAACTCATAGCAAACTCACTAACTAATCCAACATTATAACATGAAATTCCAATCATGACTTCCCATCTTGTTGCTATACTAATATGAATATTGCCACCCTATAGTGCTACTACAGAAAAGAACTACCTCCAATCAATCTAAGACCCTCATAAAATCATCCCTCCACAATGGCATAAGTATCGTACAAGGAGTGAGAATGATATGAATGAACACCCAATCTTCCTGTAGCTGCAAATGTGCCCACGCTGCCTATTAATGAAACTGATAGCAATGAATTCCAAAGGCCAAACCCCAAGGGAATGATATCTAGAACGTCACAAGAGAGGATAGATGTCTTCTAATGCCCAAAACAGATCTATAACTCACACATCTATTTTCTTCTCATATCCAACCTTGTTTAACAATAGCAACAAGCTCTCCTTTTATTTCTACTTCATAGGGTCGACCACTTTTCACAAGCAATGTGGGATAAACAAAATAAAATAAAATAAAGCTAATGGACACACAACTAGACAACTGTTAAAGTGGGGACATTACATGATTGGTTTATAAAATTTATAATTTTATTATCTTACACTTAAGATGCATGAGAATCATAGATTGATTATATGTCTAAAAATTGTAGCATTGACACAAAATGTATATGCAACATAATATTTTAAATATCTAAGGATATCATCATTGTGTGCATATAAATTTAACACAACATACAATGTGTCATCATGTAAATATATGACATATGTTTCATACATATTCTTCATGTTGAACTTAGAAAATAAAGAGAAAGTTAGCTTGTATGATAGCAACAAAGAAAAAGTAGATTTCATATGATTGAGGATGAAGGGTATTAAGAAAAACAATTGTTGATAAGGTCGAGTGAATTTGGAGAAAATGAGGGGATCAACTTGCATAACCTACAATCATGGATCATACTAAGGATATTGTAATTTATAACACCCCACCATGTGATCCAAAAGAAGTTAACCTAAAGTTTTACTAAGTTTTTCAAACATTTTCTTTTTAAGTTAAAGAAAATAACTTAACAATAATAGTTATAATATAGCATAAGCAATTAACATTCACATAAACACATACGATAAAATAGATTAAAATTCTTAAGGGTCCCATGACATTGAATCACATTTAAATTTAATTAATACTAACAGAAATAAATAACACATTCACATTAAAGATTAACTACAAGTTCAAATCCAACTAAATAATATACATTTGTTTTGAATTTTACTTGGCAATAATCAAAATGCACAATCATCCACTGTACAAGTCACAGGGTATAAAACACAAAAAGAATATACATCATAAAATAGATTACGTCATTTTGTAAGATTTACGAAATCAAATACAATACACTAAGTACAACCATCTAGCATAGAAATACAATGATAGATAGAAAGGAAAACCTGCACAAACACATCCAGCAATGGCATTCAATGGTCAGATCTCAATGGTATAAGGAAAAGCACTACCACCCAACCTCGTGGAACCTAAATGGCCCACTCCCACTATGCTAAAGAGACACTCTCAAGTCCCAAATAGGATAACAAACTCAACAATTAAATCCAACATCTAGGTTCAAGGAATCACCTAAAAGCAATCTAATTCAAAGGTACCAAGATACAAGTATCAACTAATCCCACAGGAAACATAGACATGTAGGAAATCTACTATGCAAGTGGGAAAGTGTCATTGCACAAACCAACTCTAGGGTTACCTCACTACTATTTCAATCCTATGGCCCCCTAGTGACTCTATGTGGCACTAGTATCCTTTCATACTAACAAGGCATACTAACGAGTTAACTCTACGGTTACATGACTAGTCTTTTAATCCTTTGGCCCTTTAGTGACATTTTTTGGTACCAATATCTTGTTAATTCATTTAAAACCCATTTAATGAAATGTTATCACTTATTAAATAACCTACAATGGGTTACCCTAGCAACACATTGGGCCCCAGCCTCCATTGCAAGCCATTTCCCAAGTTAACATACAGATAACCTACCCTAAGCTTAGTAAAACCATAAGATCAGAAAAGACCACATACCATACATTAGTTTTTAAACAAGCAACTGACAAGTATTGAAAAACATTGATCATAATCATTGATTCCACCAATACGATCATCCCAATAGGATTGATCCCAAAATAAAGTATACATAAACCAATCCATGTCATAACATGAAATCACCAAGAATAAATCATACAAACACCTTAGTCCTATACAAGTGACTAAAAATAAATTCAAATACAATTGATCGAAGAATTAAAGGTTATATCAGATAGATTACACCATTCACCTCAGTTTCACACAAGAACATTGGAAAGCAATAACAATAAATACATCAAAACATCTCATAAAGCATACCAGACACATTACTGTGGTTGAGTATAAAATATTGACATCAAAACATCATCATTACAACAAAAAATAGAACTCTTGAGCCTCTTGTAAACACCCTAACTAGCCAAAGCTAATTCAAACCCAAAAACCCCAACACCAGTAAAACACACGTTACATAAAGTGCATAGGTTTTGAAAACCCTAAAGTTCAATATTTACTAAAAGCTTTTAGATTAAATCACAGACAATTCTATAATCAAAATCAATTTTCTCAAACAAGAGTTTCAACCCAAACAACTTTTTGAAAATAGAAACACAACAGACATGAAGAAGACAAGAATTTGAAGAATGAGAAACTATTGCACAAACCCACAATGTCCTATCTGAATCTGATGCTAAAACAATGAATGCACAAACATGCAAGAATCTTCCTTTTCCTTTGAAAACCCTCTTCAGAAATTGGCTCCTCCAAACTTATGTATCTAGAAATGAGCTCTAATTTCCTTAATGAAGAGTTTTTCACCAAAATCAAGGCTTTGATCATGCAATCATGTGAAAACCCTTTGTCTTTAATTACTATATTTTACTTTTCATGCACACTCTTTATGCAATTTAATTAAAATAAAATTTATTAAATTAAAGCTTTCTCTCTCTTATTAAATCATGCAACCTTTTTAATATAATATTTATTAATTTAACTAATAATATTATCTAGAGCTTATTAAAAATAAAACTCCTAAATAAATATAAATACGCCTAAGTTAGAACTTTAATCAAATTTTTCATTTATTTCTTTCATGCAAATCTAAAGAAATTTTTAATTAAAATATTCTTTTATATTTTCTTTTCCTCCACTTATTAATTAGTGTAAGTATTATTTAAAGCATAGTTTATTATTTAAATTAATAAGAATAATTAAAGCTCATTATTTAAATGGAACTCTAATTTAATAATTATTAATTAAATAATCATAATTAAATAATATTTTAAATTGAAGTACATATTTAATTAACTTCTAACTAATTAAATAATATCATATTCTAATCTTTCTTTAACCAATTTTCTAAATTTAGACCTTTAAATTCAGACCTCTAATTTAGACTTTTTATTTAAAGCATAAATTTAATTAGTTTTTAATTCAAAAAATATTCACTTTTTTTTTTTTTAATCAAATAATATTTATTGCTCAACCAATAATATTATTTAGAGTTTATTATTAAAATAAAACTCTTAAATAATAATTATTAAAATGAATAAATATAAATATGCTAAAATTAGAACTCTAATTTAATCTTTTAAATTTAATTCTTTTATTTAATTAATTTTTCAATTAATTGAGTACAATTAAATATTGAATTTTTTATGTACAATTTTCATGCAATAATTTTAGGCAATTTAAATTAAAATATCTTTATTAAATTAATTTTATTTCTTACTTTAATTAATCATGAGACATTTCTAATATCATATTTATTAATTTAACTAATAATATTATTTAGAGTTTATTAATAAAACTCTTAAATAAATTAGTATTAAATTAAATAATTATAATGTGCCAAAATTAGAACTATAATTTTATCTTTAAATTTCTCGCATATGCTTTATGCAATTTAATAAAAATAAACTTTATAAATTTTATGTTTTCTCTCTCAAGTTAATTACAAAACATTTTAATAATTTATTTAATAATGCAAATAATAATATTATTTAGAGTTTATTATTAAAACAAAACTCCTAAATAATTATGTTTTATAACATAAAAAGAAATGGCAAAAAATAGAAATGCAAAAATTGTGCTAAATTTTCTTTCACAAGTAGACTGTCAACATCTTCGTACATATGAAAAGGTTTAAAAATTAGGGCTTTCAAAATTTTGTCTAGGAACATGGCCAACCAAGAGCTCAAATTGTAGAGGCAAGTAGGACACGAATTCTCAGGGTGGCCGTGATCAAACACCTCAAGCCTTTGCAGTTAAGTTGTCAAATTTGTGTGGCACCTTAACTCACATTCAGGACAAGGAGGTAAGCAACGCTCCGTACTATGAACCCCAGTCTCATCTACCACTAAGATATGATCCTCCTCCAATTAATTCAACTTTTAGTCTAGATAGGCAGATTTATTTCTTTAACTAAACCAAATATGCCAATCATAATCTTAACCCTTTTTTTAGACAACAGATAGATTTCACCTTTAAACCTCCTTTTGACCCTCAAATTTAGACAACCCTTATTCCTCATTCACTGAAACCCTATGTCCCTCCCCATCAAAGGTTGCCTTTCTTGACTTCCCCCTTGCCCTGTAGGTCTCTTCCTTAGGATGATGGTGATGAAGTTTTGATTATTAGTAATCAAGATACTGAGGATTGCTGGCAGGAATGCCAAGAGGTTAGTTTATTCACTTTCTGGAATGGCCCTAAATCTGAGCTGCAAAATTTAATTAGTTGGTTGAAAGATTTATGTGGCTATCAAGTAGGTATCTCTCATTATTTTAATAGATTAGTGTTTATTCACTATAGTGAGGAAGATGTGAAAAAAGATTTTCTTTCCAATTTTGTTTGTTTTTTTCAAAGGTCATGCGGTTAAATTTTTTGATTGGATACCCAACTGTAATGAAGATATCTTAGATTTTTCTATTCCAGCCTAGTTTTTATTAAATGCTATACCTCTAGAATTAAAACTAATAAATATCATCAAAAGGATAGGACATTCCATGGCAGATCTAATCATAATAGATGCATCTTTTGAATGTTGTAATACCATTAAGTTGCTAATTAAATGTAAGGCAAACAATATAACTCTCGAAGCACTCAAAATTATCACCAATAGATTGGTGTGCAAACTAAAATTTTAGAGGTATGAAGGAAGAATCATAGAAATTATTAGACTTGATGATCTCTCATAGAATTCAACAAGCTACTTTAGATCTAAATGCCACCTTTCCCATGATCAGAATAAGGTATCAAGAACTAGAGCAAGAGGAATGTTTGGCTGAGGAAGATGTCCCAATAATCACAAGAAATAACTCTAATGAAAAATGGGCAAAAAATTTAAAGAAGGTCCTAAGAAAAATAACAATATCCCAAGACCTCAAACCAATCGAAATCAAAAGGAAAATACGAGGAAATCACAAGAAAGAAACAAAGGAAGGCCTCTACTGGATAGATCCATTAATATAGATAGGGGTAAAGATAAATTGCATATTATAGATGCAATGAATCAGAAAGAATACAATCATAACATGGAGAAATCCCTTAAGTCATACAAGCAACCCAAATTACAGAATTTAGTAATAAACAATAAAATAATCTAAAAAGAAAGAAAAAAGAGATAAAGATTTGGAAGATTATATGAAGGAAATCAATAAATAGAGGAATTTGGTTTCAAAAATTATTATGGAAGGAGAAAATATCATAGAGAACTTATTCAAAAATATTAAGGATATGGAAGATTCAACCTTATATGGAGAAGCATCAGAAAATGTTGAAAATAATCATAAGGAAGATAAGACTAAGGTACAGAGGTTGCAGGATGAAGAACCTTCTTTGGTAATCTCAATTTTTGACAAAAAGACTCTGAAGTTGATATCCAAATTCTAGTAGACTCCTACTCCCAGGAGAGAGTCTCTTGATGATAATCTTAGAATAAACTTCTCTAAAGGAAAGGTAGAAAACATTATCCCAGTGCTAGAATTTTAGAATTTTTTAAACAAGGAGGTGGAGGAGAATGAAAACTTTGAGGTAGAAGCATTAAAAGAGGAAGATAAGGATACAATGGAAAGGCTCTTAGAGGAACTAATTTGGGTATTTGGTTTAGAAAATAAAGAAAACTATAGTATTTCGCAAAAAGAAGAACTTCTGCAATAGGTATTACAGTTGGGAGGAGACAATTATACATTTGAAGACCTCAAAAGGGACCTTCTATCTTTTGAAGAAGAAAATAAGTGGAACAAAAAAATGGATGACTCAGTAGCCAAAAATTCATGTGAGACTAAGGATAAAAATACCTTGGTGTACTAGAGCATCTCAGAATAGATTCTACAAGAGCTAGTTAATGAAGAAAAGGAGAATAGGGAAAGTAGCAAATCAGAAATAGTTATAGGAGCTCAAGAAAATTTGGAATAGCTAGGTTTAAGAATGAATCTGGAAGGGCTTAAATCACCTAATTTTGGTAAACCAAAACCCAAAAGGGGAAGAAAATCTATCAAGCAACTTATAGAAGCGAAAGGTCAGGCACGTGAATAACAAAAGATCAGTCAGATTTTTAACACAAGGAAGGGGAAGATCCTTCCCAAGGATCAATGAAGATCACCACATGGAATGTTAGGGGCTTAAATGCCCCTAACAAAAAAAGACTATTAAAACAAAATATAAAATCTTTTGAATCTAAAATCATCTTACTTTAGGAATTAAACTAGGCAAGAAGTTAGGCAATTGGAGTATCACTATGTAAGAATCCGTAGGAGCATCTCAAGGTCTAAGGTTTATTTGGGATCACAGAAAAGTAACCTTAGATATCTTAAGTAAAAACAATAATTGGATTAATGGTATAGTTGAAAGCTTGAAATCCAACCTAAACTTTATTTTAATAAATATTTATGGACCTAATAGCAATATAGAGAAAAAATTAGATTGGGAAGAAACTAGTCAATTTATGGAGGTCTATCAAAATAATCTAATCTTGTTAGGAGGATATTTTAACACCATTTTAAATTTTGAAGAAAAAATAGGGGGTTCCCAATAGATTCCCCAATCCTCTAAATATTTTTAAAAATGGTTTGATTTCCATAATCTGAGAGACAATTCTTTTAAAAATGGGAACTTTACACGGAATAAAAAATGTAAGGATTTTGCATAAATAGTAGAAAAATTAGACAATTTTTTCATTAAAGGAAACCTACATGAGGACAATCTAATTATTCAAACTTCAATTTTTCCTATTGTTGGTTCTAATCATTGGAGTTCATTCAAATGTGAGAAAATGTGGTTTTTAGATTCCAATTTTTTCAACAATATTAAGACTTGGTGGTCACAAAGTAATTTCAAAGGATGTAAGATGTTTATTTTTGTATCTAAAATGAAGATGCTCAAAGAGAAAATTCTCAAATGGAACAAAGAACATTTCAATGACATATTTAAAGAAAAATTGGACATTGAAAATAAATTAAAGGAACTAAACTTAGAAATCATCAAAAAGAGGATGAATAATGAAAGTTATCTCCTAGAAAAAGGATTCCTTGCTAAACAATAGGATATACTATCCAAAGAGGAAATTTTCTAGAGATAGAAGTCTTGAGAAAGGTGGCTAGAAGAGGGAGACTAGAATACTAAATTCTTCCATAACTCGACTCTCTACAATAGAGCCAAAAGAAAAATAACAAGCATTAGGAATCAACTAGGGATTTCAACCAAAAAGCCTAGCAAAATCTCAAAAAAAATTGTGGACCATTTTCAAAAAACTCTTAATAACTTTAAAGGATCAAATTGAGAGGCTCAATCCAACTTGCTTGAAGTGATACCTAAATTGGTTTTAGTAGAGGATAGTAAAGTATTAAATAAACCTATCACATTAGAAGAAGTCAGAATAGTCATTTTAAAAATGAATCTTGATAAATCACCAAGTCTAGATGGATTTCAGGCATTTTTATATCAGAAATGTTGGGATATAATTTGCATAGATATCTAGAATGTCATTGAAGACTCTAGGAAGGGTGGTTCCCTACTATCTGAAATTAACCACTCCTTTCTCACTCTGATCCCAAAAATATAGAGCCAGATAATCTGGGAGACTTCAAGCCCATTGCACTTTGTGACACCATCTATAAAAACATTTTGAAGATATTAGAAAATAAGCTAAAGTTAATCCTTCCAATGATCATCTCCGAGGAACAAACAGGTTTCGTTCTAGGAAGGTCGATCCTGGATGGCATTCTTATCATTCAGGAAACTATTCACTTGGCCCAAAAAAATAAAGAGGTAGGTATTTTAATGAAGCTTGACATCCAAAAAGCTTACAATATGGTGGACTAGCAATTCCTCTGTAAAACCCTTGAAGCATTTGGTTTTTCCCATCAATGGGTCAATCTTGTTTTCAAATGTATCTCCACTACTAAAATTTTAGTTTTTGTCAACGGATCCCTTGAAGGTTTTTTTTAATTTCAAGGGGTATTAGACAAGGTGACCCTTTATCTCTGTTTCTATACATCATTATGGCTAAAGCCTTTGGGAGATCTCTAACTAGGGCTTATAACAATCAGGACATTTAAGGTATTACCATCATGAGGAATATCCCTAATATTACTCATCAAAAATATGCTAATGATACTATTCTACCATGTGAGAGCTCAAAAAAATAAGTGAGAGCTTTAAAATCTATTATCAAAAGTTATATGAATGCATCTAGTCAAAGAGTAAATGTCTCAAAATTTGAGATATATTTTATTAATACAAATCCTAAGGTGAAAAAATAGATGTAACACATTATGGGATTTTAAAAAGGTTCAGTCCCATGCAAGTATCTCTGTATTCAATTAGAGAAAGGTACAAAGTCTAGTGAGGTTTGGCATAACATGTTGGAGAAATTAGAAGCCCTAGGGAAAATTTTAATATGGTTCCTTTACATAAAAAAAGAGCATAAATGGGCCAAGATTATATGTATAATAAATACTTGAAGGCAGAAGATCCGATTTCAATTTTTTGGATGAAAAACCTTCCTAAATGTTCAAAGAGTTGGAACTTTGTGGTTAAATTGCATAACCTTGTGGGAAAATACCTTACTTGGGATGTTGGCAAGGGGGAATGAAGCCCTTTCTTGGGAAAATTCATGGGACAAGCATCCTTCGATAGACAATGGTTCAATTCTAGGAGACCTCAAAAAAAATTAATTAATCAGTGGGGAAGCAAAGTAAGTGATTATAAAATAAAGGTCACTATGGAAGAATACTCGAGATGGATGTGGAAACCACTTTTTTTTTTAATGAGATGGACCTAGCTACTATAAAAGCATATGGAAAGATCACTCAAGAAAGGAAAGTCAAGCAGCTTGAGAAAAAGACAAGCTTGTCTAGGTAGCATCAAATGATCTTACGTATAATGTGAAAAATTGGTACAAAGCATTAATAAATTCAAAGAGGTGGGAGGAACTAGAAGTCCCACCTAAACTTTGTTGGGGCCCTACATGTATGCCGAAGGTAGGATTCTTCTTATGCTTGGCATCTCAAAATAGGATTGTGACGATAGATAGAATCAAGAAACTAGGTTTTCAAGGTCCTTTGAGGTGTGTTCTTTGCAAGAATGAAAATGAAAATGTGGACCATATATTATGCAATTATCTGTATTCCCAAGTCTATTGGGACTAGTTGGGACAGAGTTTAGGATGGAATTCTCTATTACCCAAATCATTTCTAGACTTGCTTACGAGTTGGCCCACAAATCTATGTAAGGGAATCTACGGTAAACTTTGGGATATTTTCCCCTCTATTCTTGTGTCGTAGATCTAGAAAGAAAGGAATAGAAGAGCCTTTTGTGGCATAGAATTGAAATTAGGAGAGTTAGTCCATAAAATAGAAGCTAGCATTGTTGAAATAGCTAATGCTCACCTTAGAAAATTGAGAATAATAGAAGGTTCCTTCTCTATTTGGGATAGCCAAATTAAGAAGGTCTGGCCTAACTTGATTAATCCTCCTTAGGTCTATGTGGAAAAAACAAAAGAGGCTAGAGAAAGGTGTAAATTGATCCCCCCCCAAAGGAATGGGTTAAGCTTAATTTTGACAGAGCTCCTCAAGGTAACCTAAGGATTGTAGGAGTCAGATGTATCATCAATGATCACATAGGCCATTGGATTGCTAAAATATCCAAGTCTATTAGTTCTACATCAAATAACCTGGCAGAGCTTGAAGCTCTAGAAGAAGGTCTAAAACTCTGTCAATCCCTAGGATTACCAAAAATTGTAGTTGAAGGTGATTCTCATATTGTATTGAACGCAATAGGGAAAAGAGCTACTCCAAACTAGGTTCTTAACTCCAAGCTAGAAGAATTTATCAACTTATTGGATGGATTTGAAGAAACTAGGATTTGTCATATCTTTTGAGAAGGTAACCAGAAGGCAAACCTTTTGGATAAAAAAAGGGGTTGGTGGGGTTAATCTCTTGCTCTTCAAAGATGGTCTTTGAATCTAGGTCATAATCTTTATTTTTAGTATGTCTCACCTATTGTTTAGATGCACTTGGCTTTTTAAAATTTAACAAGGATAGCTAGAATTGATTTACCATAGATAGGATGAGTGAAAACGGGTAGTAATATATTATTATTTAATCTATCGATATTTTAAACATTTCTTGGGTATTAGAGAAAATAGGTAATTATGGATTAGTCCCTTTATAAAATAATGAATATATAGTGGCATTTAAATTAAATTAGGGGGTGTCTCTAAATATGTCTATTAGCTATAGAGCTATAGATTATTATGAGTACGTAGAGGTTCTGAGGTTTTGTCACTCAACTGATGAATATAGAGTCTTTTTGTTTAGAGTGTCTATCTCATTATCGCACAATGATATCAAGTCTCGCAATGAGTGTGGGACACTCGTGAAGTTTCTAGAGTGTTTGTAGTAGCATTTTATTTCTTCTTTTCAAAGAATTTTGATTTTTTCTTTTGGTCTAGTCCTCTCATAGATGGAAACAAACATCTGTGTTTTCCATATGGTTGAGGTTTGCACCATGGCCTTCTAGGGGAATATAAAATTAGAAAGATAGAATCATATCCTTAGACGAGTTGATGGGATAACCTACATTACAGTTAGCAGAGAAATTGGAGGAGGATTCTTCAACTATGAGTACACTTGGACGACTAACAGTGATATAATCAACAATTTTATTGGATGTATGGCCAAACCCAAGATCTCCAAATGGGCCATGGTAAGGCTTTGCCTTAATTTAATCGATTCCACTTGGTATCATGGTATTATTGAAGTCATCATGAGTTTGGATTAATATCTTAGAGTGCCTCTTCCTGAGATGTACATGAATTATCCGTAAAGAAGTTTGGTAGTGGAAAATATTCCCAACAAGCTGACCTTAATTATTAGGGATTTAGTAGCATTCAATTTGGTGTACCCAAAGATGGAGTTTTTCTTTCATTTTCTACTACATTGAAGGAAGATTTCAATGGGCACTAATATTGGTTGGCTGAGTGAATATCTTGGTCTATTCAAAGCCTACATTCATCTGGGAGTGAGTTTCAAGAACCTTGACTTGCTGGACATTTATACCCCCAACATTGAGAAGCCTAGTGGGGATAGGTCCTCTTTCAAATTCCCCCCACATTTTCATTCAAAAAATATGAATGATATTTTGGAAGTACTCATGCTTTTTTGAGAAAATTAAAATGGGGTATGGTCTTCCAGCTCAGCCTCACAATCTGATCCCCTCTTTTTCGATGGTAGATTTTTGGTTCTTCATTTATCATAGAGAACGAATGTATTTTGAATGTATTTTTATTTCAATAGTCTATAGCTTAATTATCTATGCATCTACTACCTTTCTATAATAGATAGGTTGCGGTCAATCTCCTCTAGCATTTTGGGTTAGTGGTAACGGTTTAAAGGTTGCCTCTGGTATGCTTTAAGGAAAAGGATAATTCGGCTACTCTTTATTCCTTAAGTATGTAAATATATGATTGTTATAAATAGATTCTAATCTAAGCATGACTATTTCCCTCTTTTGACTATTTCCCTCTTTTATTGGTTTCAATTATCTTGTTATGGTCATCAATATTTTTTATTTAATTAAGAATTGTTTATAGCATGGAGCTCTGACTCACAATTATAGAAAGACACCCTATTTTTTTCTTTTAAAAGATTAGAGACCTCTATGAGCTATCTTGCTTATAGAGGGGAATATTAATTGTATTCAGCAGGGCATACTACTTTTGAGATCCAAATGTGTAAGACCTTAGGGTTTGGATACTAGTTTTGTTTTGTTTCCTATTTTGATGATTCAAGAATGGAATGACGAGCGGAGGAGATGTTTTTGAGCTTTCTTCTGACCTTTGGTATCCATCCTATTTTTTCTTGAAAGGTTTGCTAAGATGTTAAGATATATCGATTACTAATGAAAGTTTCTATTGAGACAAATGGGATTCAGTTTCTGCTTTAAAAACTGTAATCAGATCTTAAGTATTACAATACTGATCAGTATATGTAGTGCCTACCCTCGTTCACATATTCTTTGGATATATTATTGCTATTATTATTAGACTTTGATGGACTAGTACTATGTAGATGGATTAGTGGTATTGTTTTGACACTATCAGACATTATGTTATGGATTCAGTTGTTATATGATGAGATCATTTAGACTTTATATTGCATGTATGAATGATGATCATTATATTGTTTTCAGTTACTGCTGATGATTAGTTAGATGGTTGATTATCTTATGTGTTTTATTATGGATACTTACCCCATACTTGCATGTGTATGGTGTGCATGTTTTCTTATTGTATGGCATTTCTGATGTGGTTAAGGAAGGGAGTCATAGTCACCTGCTTAGTCGGGATCTACACGATGTACCACTTCCTGCCATTGCCTGTTTAGCTTAGCACTATATATATATTGTATGTACATGCATGGTTTTTCTGCAGGTTGCAGGTACTAGGTATCGACTTCCCTGAATAGCTAGGATGAGCGTACCCTATTATACTATCTCAATGATAAGAGAGGGGAGATAAATTCTCAAGTCCAAATCCCAAACCCTAAAACCATTTGTCCTAGTGAGTTGGGACAAGTATCAGAGTTGAGCACCCACTGAATGTGTCAGATGACATATTTCATGATTTTTAATCTTTTAGACTGATTTTGTGTGAATTATCCTATGATGGGTTTTCATATTTTGTTATGAAGGTCTATGGTGAATTTTCTATTAATTAAGTCTTAACAAATAGATTTAATTAATAAATTAATTATTTGAGAAGATTAAATATCATGATTTTTGATATTTTGATTATAATTAATTCAAGGAGAATTAATTGAGAGAAAAGAATTAAAAAAAAAGAAAAATTAGAAAATTAAAATAAATAATAATTATAAAATACTAATAAATTAATAAACAAATAATAATAAAAGTTATAAAAATTAAAATAAAAGTTATTAAATTAAAATGGGAGTTATAAATGGAAATTAGTTTAAAATAATTGGAATTATAAACTTGCTTTGAAATTAATGCAGTTCTCCATTTTTCATGTGTCAACAACACGGGGGTTAGTGCATCAATTGAGCACATGGTGTCTACAACCCTAGGGCTTATCAAAAAGGTTGGAAATAGGTCCATGCTTAGTTTGCGATATCTTCTAGCTGGTTCTAGAAGCATTCTAGGGTTTTCTTGAGAGCTCTTTATATTCGGGCATTCCTTAGAAGCTTGGACATAGAGTGGATAGCTTAGATAGCGTGGATAGCGTGGAGAGCAATTGGAGCATTGGAGAACTCGAGAATTATGAAGAAGGGAGCTTGCTCTGCGGGTTTTCCAAGGAAGAGCGAATTAGCATCAAAATCCGAGTAGATTCCTGTGATTTTACTTATGCTATTTATGCATCATGTTTTCCCTGTCTTCTTCGTGTCTTCCATATGTCTTCTGAGGAATTTTATTTATTTTTATTGCATGCATGGGAAGTTTAAATTTATTTGAGAACTTTATATGCATAGATCTGAAAAGCACATGGGGGCTAGGGTTTAAATTTGCAGCCAAATCCATTAGAAAATTTTTGAAGATTTTTAGAGAGCAAATATTTATGAGAAACTCTTAAAATTGTATATATACATTCTTGTGGAAAAATAGGTATTTTCAGATCTACATGAGACTACATTTTTATATTCATGCTGTGTAAAGCTCTGCGTATACATATATATATATATATATATATATATATATATATATATATATATATATATATATATATATATATATATATATATATATACACTCATATATATATACATATATATACCTTTATATATTTATATATATACATACATATGTATATATATACATACATATATATTGATTTATTTAAATGGAAAATTGAATGCATTGCCGCAGAAAATCGCGTTGCGATTTGTATTTGTAACTGTGTTATTGAAAACATGATTAAACATTTTCATTAAAGAATTTTATTTCGCAAACTCGTTTTGAAAGAACGATTTTTAAAAAATGTATATTTAAAACTTGAAAGTGGAGGGACGAAGCCTTCTTTTTCCACATGCCTGCTGGTCGCAGGTACCTACCGTCGCAGGTACTGCGACGTCAGCGAGTATTGTGTACCCGCTGCCACCGCAGGCCCTGCGACAGCAGGGTTTGCGTGCCACGACAGCAGTGTTTATAATTGAGTTGTGTTATATGATATCATTTTTTTTAATATTTCGATTTTATATGTAATTTGGTTTTTTATTATATATGTATATATGTATTTATATATATATATAATTTTATATATATATATATATATATATATATATATATATATATATATATATATATATATATATATATATATATATATATATATATATATATATATATATATATATATATATATATATATATATTTATAAGTATATATGTATATATGTAAATTATAACAAGTAATAAAAGATGTGAGTTAGTAGAATTTTTAATAATTAATTTAATTAAACATTAGTTTTAATTAAGATTAATTATTAGCATATTCATTATCGAAGTTTTGATTATTGGAAATGTTATTTCTCAAATGAGGTTTTCAATAAATAAAGTATCAATTAGAAAATTGAATCTAATGGAGAAACTTTTATCTATCAAGTAAATACATGGGTTAGGTAAAACGTGAAATTTCTCCTCTTGATATTATTTGGGAAAATGTAAACTGAGACTTTTGAATTCAAATTTGAAAACTTAGCAAACCAAAACATGTGTCTACATTGTGTATTCCTTATGCTAATGTTTTAGGATTTTGGGTTGACTAGTGTTGACCGGCATAGGACATCCACCAGAGGCTTGGGGGTTATGTGAATGTGATGTCATGATAATGTTCTATTCTCGATCTTTATAAACCCAACCATGATTATGTGATGGAATGCTCTATGTATTGGTTGTGATTACTGATTGTTAAAATTGAGATTCTTATGTTTGAGACCCTTGACTTAACCATTATTTTTGGTCATCGATCAGTTATCCTTGGTTATATTCTAGTCGCCATGATGGGACTGAAATGTGGATTTATTATTGATAATGTCATGTTGTGACATGTTTGACTCAACCATTTTGGAGTCTTCGATCAGTATGATTTTGAGATATATTTTGGTTATTGAGAACCAATGGATATTTTGATTATCAGTGATACTTCAGTTGCCAATAGAGAGCTGATGTGTTCATGATTTTCTATGGATGTTTGCTCATGGTGATTTGATTCTTTTATGCATATTTAAAGATTTTATCATGGATAATTGATGATTCTCATTTGATGATTTTATGGACTCTCTTTATGATTATGATACCATGAGCATTAGGGTAGGATATCTGCATGTAGTGTCGGGAAGTGGATTGCAATGGGGGTCGGGGCCCTAAGAGGCTGCCAAGGTAACTCATTGTAAGTTGGATTAATAAGTGATAACATTCACACACTTAATACTAACTGAATGAACCTAAAAAGATAAGATTTTTTGGTTCTCGCCCATGCCTTGAGTGCTTGTATAGGCTAGGATGGGAGTAGAGAGAACGCATGGTTGCGACCTTGCATTCCATAGTATGCCTTGTTAGTATGAAAGGATACTAGTGGCCGCATGAGATCTATATGGACCCGTGGAGTTTAGCTAACTGCCAGGGTAACTTGTACGAGATAAATGCGATGACACTTTCCTGCTTGCATAGTAGGTTCCTACATGTCATTGTGTGCCTCTGGGAAGTAGATGTTTGTTTTATGATTGGAACCCTTGGGTTAGTATACTTTTAGGATTCCTGGACTTTAGAGATTTGTGCTATGTAGTTTTGATAGCCTGTTTGGGACTTGAGATTATCTCCTCAGCACGGTGGGAGTGGACCACTTAGATATCACGTGGTCGGGTGGTAGTGTATTTTCCACTCTTATCATTTGAGATTCATTGAGACTTCATGGCTAATGCGTCCTTCGTGATGGTGGACATGTATCCTTTCATTGATGATTAGCATATCTTAGATGATGTTAGCTTATGCTTATGTTTGCATGTTAGATTACTTCTACATATGATGTTGTATTTATTAGGAGTGACATTCCTACTATGTTAATACCGATGATCTTTTCGGTGATTTGGAATGTTACGCATGGAGGGATGGCTAGGGCCCATGATGGTCTAATGATGCTATTAATGGTTGGGAGGAACTGTGCACTTAGTTTATTTTTTTGATCTTTATGATGGATGTATATGAATTCTATGATGATGTATCATGTCTATCATGTGATTATTTTTACTTTGATGTATCATGGATTAGGATAGGATGATGTACCTTATTCTACATATGTATATTCTTTTAAGCCTTCATACTCTATGACATGTACAGACGATGAATGAGCATTTGGATATGTAATATTTGAACATTGGACTTATCATTATTATTTCATGTGGATGTTGTACTAGATGGAATCATGTAAGTAATTCACATTAAGGGGATCTTAAAGAATGTAATCTATTATGTATGTTATGTTTACTCTTTAGATGGACATTGCTATTGCTTTCGTTATTGTGCATAAGTTATATGTGGTAATTAATTTCATAAAAAAAAAATGTTACCAAACTAGTGAAATTCTAGGTTAAATTCTTTGGATTCCTTGGCAGGGCATTTACAGTATATGAGGCAAGAATCAAGACAATGTTTTCTCAAATACTACTATAAATATAATGTTCTAACAGGGATTAAATTCTAACAATTTTATTGATAATTTTTTACTTATTAAATTAGGGACTACAGGGTATGTGTAGGATCATGGTCAACCAAACTATGGCCGTAACTGGCAATAATAATCAACAAATTAGGGTTATGTCAACTTGACATGGAATTTTCAAATTGTTATGAACTTTATAAGAAAGAGTTGAGGGAAAGTATTCTCTAGAAAATTTAATTTGGTTTCTAAACTACTAGGCCTTATCTGAAAAATAAATAAATAAATAAATAAAATTGATTGGTCAAAATCTTGAATTTTAATGAAATAGTACAAAAGTTTTAGGACAAAAATAAGTAGGTATATGTCTGACCACTTTAATCAATTTCAAATGATAATATTTTTTAATAAGATTCAAGATATATGAAGTAAACTCATGCCCAGATGTGACGCATATTTTTGGGTATTTTTATTCTAAATGATTAATTAATTATGATTTTTGTACTATAGTATTTTTGGAATTAAAAAACTCTCATGTTTGACCAACTTAACTAATTCAAAATTCTACAAGAAAAAAATTCTTAATTTTTCCTTATAATAAAAGAAACATAGAATGTGATGCATATTTTGGATTTCAAAAGTATTGTACCATTTGAAAGTTATAGTTGTTTCTCAATCAGTGTGTCAATCAACACTTTATACATAACTCCATTAGAAAATAAGTAATAATTACTTACTAAAGTTGTAAGTTGATAGACATTATTTTTATGGAAAGCTAAGAACATTCTTATGAAACCATTTTTATTTAATAAAATTTGGGTGAATAAAAAGTCACCAAATACATGTTTGACGTAAAAAATACATAAGAACACAAAAATTACACATTTTTGGGACGTTTTAAAGTTGACCATGTATGGTTGGTATCCAAAGATATACTAAGCCTAATAAAGGTATTACTTTTTTGGTTTGGTATCAGGATGGGTGGGAAGAAAGTTGGAATAGATTTTGAAATGCTTTGAAGCATTTTAGAACAACATATTTTTTAAATCACCACTTTTTGGCACACCATGATCCTACACATACCCTATAGCTATATTGATAAATCAATAAGTGTAAAGCTAACTATAAAGGTTTGAGTAACAATTTATTCAGTTCAAGATAGCTTTTGTGTGTTCAAGACTATTGTAGGACTATTATTAACTAGTTTGATTGGCAAGATAGATAGGTAGGGATGAATGTATTTGTTAGCTATGGAAGAACACAAAGGGAAGTGGATGGAATGCTTCTACAAAAAGTCTTTGTTGTAACTAGGAGTCATCTGATCATATGCATTCATATGAAATAAGACCCTTTTATTGTAAAAATAGGAATGATGATAATCTAACTAGGGTATGCCCCTCTTATGATGTACTAATAAAGGACCATGCTCTCGAGCTAAACTGGTGTTTTTCTTTCCCCGTTCTTTGCTACCAGTGCCCATTTGAACAATGGTACACTATTGTAATTAATTTTTTATTAATAAAATTATCAAGGCCTTGGCTGTTTACTGATTAAAAAAAACTCCTAAATAATTATTATTAAATAAAATAAATATAAATATGTCAAAAAATAGAACTTTAATATAATCTTTAAATTTAATTCTTTTATTTAATTAATTTCTCAATTAATTAAGTATGATTAAATATCAAATTTATTTATAAAATTTTGATTAAATTAAATCATTAAATTTCTTTTTAATTTGATCTAATTATAACAAAAAATCACAATAGACCCACAAAACCAAATACAACAACTTAACTAAAGACACAGGATACTTGTCCTATTTTCTAGGAGAATTGGCTTAGGGTTTAGGTTTTGGACTCAAGAGTTATCTCCCCACTTATACCATTGAAATATATGATAGTGACATGCACACCATACACATGCAAGTATGGGGTAACTATCCCTAGAAATCACAAAAAAATCATTCATCTAACTAACATCAGTCAATAACTAAAATAACTGGCACTAAGTACCTCAACATATATATATATATATATATATATATATATATATATATATATATCAACTAAATATGAAATACAACTAATCAATTTCGGTAATCTAGCATTGCTAATCATAAAACATAATAATAGAACAAGTCTAAAAGAATCTAGGAAAAATAAATCAGAAAAGTCAAGTAGGGGTAGGCATTACATCCACTCCCCCTAGAATTAGGCTTACTCCTAGAAGCCTACAAGAAAGATAAATTAAACTAGGGTAGGTAGTCAAAGAATACTATCTTCAATGTCAAACAAAAGCTTATTTAAGAACTAATGCAAATAATTTAACTATGTATACACTTTTAGTCACTTAGAACAATATTATTCTTGTTTAATAATAAACTGAAAGCCATATTGATCCAACATTCATCTTTTTAACAAATACTAAAATAGATCCCCTAAAATACTCCAAACAAAAGATCAACATCTCTAAATCCATTGGAAAACATAAAAGTTATAATGTATTGACATAAATCGAAAGTCAAGAACATAAATTTTATGAGATTCCAAGTTTCATGTTAAATAGTTCCACCACTTCTAATTTTCAAACTATTTAGGTTCAAGTTTGTAACCCTATTGAAAACAACTAAAAAAAAAAAACATAATGTTCACAAAAATAGTCAAAGGCGTACTATCTTAAAGCACAGTCATAAGCAAGTATGTTTGAAATTTAAATCACAAGTTTTGCAATTTTTCTATGTTTGAAGTGTCAAGTCTAGAATTTCAAGTTTCAAGTGTTCAAGTTTGAAGTTTCCAAGTGTTAAAGTTGCAAAAGATACATAACACTATTTACGTTTCATTTATATTTGAAGTTAAATTTTGTAAATGATACATATAATAGTTCAAGTGTTCAAGTTTGTAATAATTACATATCATAGTTTAGGTTTTGTTTCAGTTCAAGTAGTTAACAACTAGTGGAATTCCAATATACCTAGAGCTCCCAATGTAGAAACTCGCGCTGATACCAAATGCAATGCCCCACCATGTGACCCAAAAGAAGTTAATATAAAGTTTTACTAAGTTTTCCAAACAATTATTTTTAAGTTAAAGATAATAACTTAACAACAATAGTTATAACATAGCAAAAGCAATTAACATTCACATAAACACATACCATAAAATAGATTACAATTCTTAAGGGTTCCATGACGTTGAATCGCATTTAAGTTTAATTAATACTAACACCAATTAATAACACATCCACATTATAGATTAACTACAATTTCAAATCCAATTAAATAATATACATTTATTCTAAATGCCACTTGGCAATAATTTGAATGCATAATCATCCATTGTACATGTCATAGGGTATGAAAGGCTACAAGAATATACATCATAAAAATAGATTACATCATCTTTTAAGATTTATAAAATGAAATGCAATACACTAAGTATAACCATCCATCATAGGAATACAAGAAACAATAGAAAGGAACATCTGCACAAACACATCTAGCAACAATATCCAATAGTTAGATCTGAATGGTATAAGAAAATGCACAACCACTTGACATCATGGAACCTAAATGGCCAACTCCCATCATGTTGAGGAGATAGTCTCAAGTCCCAAATAGGATAACAAACTAAAAAATCAAATCCAACATCTAGGTTCAAGGAATCACCTAAAATAAATCTAACTCAAAGGTACCAAGACACAAGTACCAATTAATCCCAGTGGCAACACGGGCATGTAGGAAATCTACTATGCAAGTGGGCAAGTGTCATTTCACTAACCAAATCTAGGGTTACTATGCTAGTCTTTTAATCCTCCAACCCACTAGTAACTCTATGTGGCACTAGTATCCTTTCATACTAACAAGGCATACTAACGAGTCAACTCTAAGGTTACCTAGCTAGTCTTTTAATCCTCCAACCCCTAAGTGACTTTTTGTGGTACCAATATCCTATTAATTCATTTTAAACCCATTTAATGAAATGTTATCACTTTTTACATAACCTACAATGGGTTACCTTGGTAGCCACTTTGAGCCCTAGCCTCCATTGCAAGCCACTTCCCAACTTAACATATAGATAACCTACCCTAAGCTTAGTAAAATCAAAAGACCACAAAAGACCACATACCATACATTAGTTCTTAAACAAGCAACTAATAAGTATTGAAAAGAACTGATCATAATCATGGATTCCACCAATACATTCATCTTAATAGGACTGATCCGAAAATCAAGTATACATAAACCAATCCATGGCATAGCATGACATCCCTAAGGACAAATCATACAAACACCTCAGTCCTATACAAGTGATTAAAAAGAAATCTAAATACAACTGATCGAAGACTCAAAGGTTATATCATATAGGTTACACCATTCACCTCAGTTTCACACAAGAACACTAGAAAGCAATAACAATCAATGCATCAAAACATCTCATAGAGCATACCAAACACATTACTATGGTTGATTATAAAAGATCCATATCAAAACATCATCATGACATCACAAAATAGAACTCCCAAGCCTCTAGTAAACATCCTAACTGACCAAAGCTAAGTCAAACTTGAAAACCCCAACACTAGTAAATCACACATTACATAAAATGCATTTGAAAGTGAATTTTATAATTCATTAGGTTTTGAAAAGCATAAAGTTCAATATTTACTAAAAGTTTCTAGATTAAATCATGGACAATTCTATAATGAAAATCAATTTTCTTAAACAAGAGTTTCAACCTAGAGAACTTTTGAAAACAGAAATTCAACAGACACGAAGAAGGTAGGAATTCAAATAGCGAGCAACTACCACACAAACCCATAAGATCCTACCTGGGTTTGATGCTAAAATAATGAACACACAAACATGCAAGAATCTTCCTTTTCTTTTGAAAACCCTCTTCAAAAATTTGCTTCTCCAAACCTATGTATCTAGAAATGAGGTCTAATTTCCTTAATAAAAAGTTTTTCCCTCAAATCAAGGCTTTTGATCATGCAATCATGTGAAAACCCTTTATCTTTAATTACTATATTTTAACTTTGATGCACACACTTTATGCAATTTAATTAAAATAAACTTTATTAAATTGAAGCCTTCTCTCCCTCATTTAATAATGTGACATTATTAATATAAAATTTATTAATTTAACTAATAGTATTATTTAGATTTTATTAAAAATAAAACTCCTAAATAAATTATTATTAAATTAAACAAATATAAATATGCCTAAATTAGAACTTTAATCAAATCTTTTAAGTTTATTTCTTTCATGCACATTTTTAAAAAAAATTAATTAAAATATTCTTTTATATTTTCTTTTCCTCCACTTATTAATTAGTGTAAGAACTATTTAAAGCATAGTTTATTATTAAAATAAATAAGAATAATTAAAGCTCATTATTGAAATGCAACACTAATTTAACAATTATTAATTCAATAATCATAATAAAAAATTATTATTATTAAATATTTTAATATTTTAATTCTATTTTTATACAACTTCTTAAATTATAACTTTAAAATAAATATTTTAAACTAAAGTACATATTGAATTAATTTCTAATTAATTAAATAACATCATATTCTAATCTTTCTTTAACCAATTTTCTAACTTTAGACCTCTAGTTTAGACTTCTAGATTTAGACTTTTTATTTAAAGCATAAATTTAATTAGCTTTTCATTAATTAAATATTCACATATTTTAATATTTTCTTTTTAATCAAATAATATTTATTACTCAACTAATAATATTTTTTAGAGTTTATTATTAAAATAAAATTCTTAAATAATTATCATTAAATTAAATAAATATAAATATGTTAAAATTAGAATTTTAATTTAATCTTTTAAATTTTTTTAATTAATTAAATATAATTAAATATTGAATTTTCTATATACAATTTTCATGCAACAAGTTTAAGCAATTTAAATTAAAACATCTTTATCAAATTAATTTTTTGTCTCATTTTAATTAATCATGATATATTTTTAATATCATATTTATTAATTTAACTAATAATATTATTTAGAGTTTATTAATAAAACTCCTAAATAAATTATTATTAAAATAAACAATTATAAAAATGCCAAAATTAGAACTATACCTTTATCTTTAAATTTCTTGCATACGCTTTATGCAATTTAGTAAAAGTAAACTTTATAAATTTTATGTTTTCTCTCTCAAGTTAATTACAAGATGTTTTAATGATATATTTATTAATTCATATAATAATATTATTTAGAGTTTATTATTAAAATAAAATTCCTATATAATTATTATTAAATTAAATAACTATAAATATGTCAAAAAATAGAACTTTAATATAATATTTTATTTAATCATTTCATTTAATTAATTTCTCAATTAATTAAATGTGATTAAATATCAAACTTATTTATAAAATTTCTATTAAATTATCTTCTAATTTGATTTAATTATAACAGAAAATCACTACAGACCCACAAGACCAAATATGACAACTCAACTAAAGACATAGGAAAAAAATCAAATTCCAGGGTTCAATTACAAATTCATGTCACTTAACGAATTTAGACAATTAAACTGACTTAGATACTTGTCATATTTTTTAAGACAATTGGCTTAGGGTTTGGGATTTGGACTCGGGAGTTATCTCCTCACTTATACCATTGAAATACCATGATAGGATATGCTCATCCAGGCAATTCCAGGAAGTCAATACCCGGTACCTGTAATGTGCATAAAATCCATGCATGTACAAACACAATATTCTAAACAAAATAAACAATGACAAGAAGTGGTTCATCGTGTAGATCCCGACTAGTAGTTGACTATGACTCCCTTCCTCAACCACATTAGAAACATCAAACATAAAGAAAACATAGATGCACATGATATACATGCAAGTATGGGGTAAGTATCCCTAGAAACCACACAAAAATCATTCATCTAACTAACATCATTCAATAACTGAAAAAATTGGCACTAAGTACCTCAACATATGTATATCAACTAAATATGAAATACAACTAATCAATTCCAGTAATCCAGCACCGCTAATCATAAAACATAATAATAGAATAGGCCTAAAAGAATCGAGTCAAAACAAATAAGAAAAGTCAAGTAGGGGTAGGCATTACATAATTTAACTTAGCAATATCAAATTTCCACAAGATATTATTATATATTAATTTATTTGTGGATTAAATTATATGTTTTTTGTATACTAAAAATACACACAATCAAATCCATAAATATATTGATATTTACTAATTTAACTTGTTTTGAATTACCTAAAAGAATGTCGATAGATATCCACTACAAAATAATTATAATTTAATTTGCTACATCTGAAATTATTTATATTTTATTTATCTCCAGTTATTTAGTTTTTAACTAATTTAAGCTTTTTATTTTATTTTGTTAAAAAATAGATGATTTATCTACAAATATTATAATTTAAATGGATATTTTTATGTTTTATTTATTAAATTATTTGTATAAGTATATTCTATTTATAATAAGATTAAAACTTTTGACATGTAGATGGTTGTCAAATTTAAGCTAGAAGAATAAAAGGTTGTCAAATTTAACCTGGAAGAGTAAAAGTTAACATTAACATGCTCCCACCATCTCACTCCCCCACTCTGCCATTGTAGAATGCCTATCAACATTAATTACCTAAAAGAGTGTGCATAATGTGTTGGACCCTTCTAATTAAAACAATGATAATATCTAAAAAGATTTTATTTAAATTAAATTAAATTATTTTATTCTAAGGTTTATTTTTTCTAGAAGTTAAAGTATTTAAAAGTTTTAATTATACTAAAAAATTTATAGTTCATGTGCATGTAAAATGTTCACCTTCCAAGAACAAGTTGAACTATATAACATAGCTTATTTAAAATATACATAACAGTCAAGTTCAATATTGATAGTTATTAAACATTAATAAAAATAAGTAGTATTTGCACTGACACCTTCCTTTGTACAAGAATCCATGGTAGTTATAATGAAGGATGATGAATGCCATGATATATGAACACTTTCACTCACATAGAGTCGACCATCTATTAACATAATAAAAAATTAACAATAATTATATTTTTAGAAAATAGAATTTGACTAACATCATCTAGATCATTCAATATTCATTTCAATAATCATCGTTAATATAGATTCTTCTAATTAAATTGTTAACTTCTTTACTTTCAGGATCCTCTAGATAGTTAGTTGCTTCCCATGAAACAACAATGAAGGGATGTAGATAAGACACAATTGAGTAAACCCAAAAGTGTCATGTTTCCATTGAATTTTCTTTGCCCTTCCCTTCACCGAGTAAAGGACAAAGAAAAAATTGACTAAACCGTCAGAAACCGCGGCCTGAAGAAGCATAGAAGCATCTAGAATCTACTAGACCACTAGTCAAATAACAATGTCTTATCCACAATTTTTATGCACCTCTCAAAAGAACTTCTACAGGGTGATGCGGAAGTCATTGTGTCACATTACTCACTACTTTAATATCTGTGTGGAATATATCAATTACTTGAATAGTTATTGTACAATTATTTACATTTAGAATTTTGTCCTCAATTCAGAGTCCTATACAACTCAAACTACATCGCTCACCTGACGTTCTACAGCCACCGGTGGTAGTTCTCTAACCTCTGTCCCAACATGATGAGTGATATGCTCGACCACCATGTTTTCATCACTATAAATGCAAACACAACATTGAATAAGAATGAGGCTGTAACAGTTGACTTTATTCTGATAAAATATAAAAGAATATTGCAGAGGATGCATTGATAAATAAAAGGTAAAGCAATTAGTACTCGCTCCTTGCTCTTAACAATGTGGCCAACATTAAATGACACATTGTGAAGCACCTTCTTCCACTCCAAAATCTTTTTCGAGGCATATCTTCCCATCTCCACATGCTTATCAAATGCATGAGCATAGACCCCTTTAGCATATTGGACATCCACAGGGTCAACATAGTAGAAAATAGGAACAATTCTAGTGCCTGTCTGTAGCATAAGTGTCAGCTCTGACAAACACCAAGGGGATTCTGCATAGTTCATGGAAAATATAGCAATATGAATCTTAGCACTGCTTAATGCTTCTTCTATTACACCAGCGATGTGATCCCCCAGTCTAACCTCTTCTGAATCTAGAAACACCTTCAGTCCCATGTCCTTAAGCTTGTTATGGATAGCTAGGGCCAATGAATGCTTAACATCAAGACCGCGATGATTAATGTGTACGTCGTAACGGACATCTCTCATAGGCCTTGCATATATTTTACCACAAAGAAATGCCAATTTACCCCGTGGGTGAATGATTGGACGAGTGTTACCTAATTTGAATTCTTGAGCCTCTTTACCTTCCTTCGTTACCAAATCCGTCATCTTCTTCAGGAGCATGTCCTCGTCGATGACATATTCAACAGCAAAGGAAACATAATAAACTTTAGATTTTAAGATATCGATTTAAAAAGTCCGTGAGCCTGAAAATGAGGAAGGAAACATGCAAAGAATTTATCAACAAGAACTTGGGTTAACTACCTTGATTGGAGTAATCGGTACTTACTCTTTGCTATTGACGATATGACCCGCATAAAACGAAGCATGGCGAAGTGCTTCCTTCCACTCCTCCAGCTTCTCTGGGTTATATCTACCCTTGTCTTGGTGCCATCCAAATGCCTTACCATAGCTTCCCTTTCCAATATATCTTAATTCATACGGAAAGACATGGTAATAAATGGGAACAAACTTACTGCCTTCTCTTCCACTAATCAACGAAAGCTCTCGCAAACACCACTTGGACGTTGCATAGTCCTCTGAGAATATAGCTATGTTAAGCCAGGTACTCTTTATTAGTTGTTCTAGTACACTAGGAAAGTAACCCCCCCCACTTAAGCTCTTCTGAATCCAGAAAAACCTTTAGTCCCATTCCTGTGAGCATTTTATAGATAGCTATGGCGAGTGTATGTTTGACATCAGGACCGCGATGGTTAATAAATACGTCATACTTAACCTTTCTCACAAGCATTATCGATCCACCTGAAGTAGATGTAGTTGCTGCAAATTCTTCACCCTGTTGTTTGATGCTTGAACTAGTCTTAGCTGGTCCTACAAATTCTTGACACATTTTTCCCTCTTTCGCTACCCACTCTATAATTGTCTTCAGCAGCATGTCTTCGTCCCTGGACACATTCGACAACGAAGAAAACAAAGTAAATGTCACAAGTTATATGGATAACTGAAGTCTATGAGCCTCAGGATAAAAGAATGAATCGATTAGTAAACGCTGAGTGCATCTGGTGGAGAGATGGGTACTTAGTACTTACTCCTTGCTCTCAACAACCGGACCTACATAATGTGAAACGTTGTAAAGCGCTTTCCTCCACTCCTCCAATTTCTCAGAGTCGCGTTCAAGCTTGTTTGGGTCAAATGCGTAGCCTCCTTTTACATAGCATACATCATCAGTCTTAACACGGCAGAAAATAGGAACAATTTTAGTGCCTAATTTACCACTGTTGTGCATGGATGACAGCTCTTCTAAGCACCGGTCGGATTGTGCACAGCCCTCTGAAAATATTGGAATGTAAAGCCAGACACTCTTAAAAGCTGCTTCTACTTCTTCATCCCCCAAATCGAGCTCTCCCAAATTCAGAAAAACCTTCAGTCCCAACGCATCAAGCTCTTTATAATTTGCTACGCCCAGAGGATGTTTAAAATGATTGATAAATACATCATAACACAGGAAATCTTTCACAGGCATCGTGGATGCACAAGAAGCAGATGTGGATGATGGAAATTCTTCAGCGTGTTGGGAATTTCACGAAACACCACTGTGCGGGTTAGAAGCAGATGCCATGAAATTAGATTTAAGTGAACACAACAAAGGTTGAAAAAAGGGGCGTCAAAAAGAAAAGGAGTGGGTGCATATAAAAGAGTAGGAGAGGGATAAGTAATGAGAAATAAATGTGGTACTAAATGCATAGACTGCGTGTACTCACTGAGGTAACCCCGCGGAAGAAACGAAGAAACTAAGAAGCATGACAGAGTCTGACTAAAAGAGTTAGAGTGACTAGTTGAGGAAAACTGAAGTTTTATTTGACTTTTCGTACTCCTTTGGCCATTTTAAACATTGTGGATCCACCTGAATTAAATGTAGATGGGGCAATTTCTTCGAGCTCTTGGCCACTGCTAGTGTTGGAAGTAGATGCCATGAAATCAGATTTGATGAAACAAGACAACAGAAACAAAACTGAAGGACAAAACTAAAAGGGTTGTTCGTCTTCTTGTTAAAATAAGATGGACCAAATAAAAAAGTGGAGGTAAAATAAACGCGCGAAAGAAGTTCTCTAGTTGTAATGTGGAGTCGAACGCATCAATTGTGTGGCTGCCAACATTAATTGGGAAGGAAACCATGCGGGAGAAATGCGGAAGCATCTCCGAATAGAAGCAGAAGGCGCAGAAGAATTTTCATCTATGGAATCCCATTTGGTAGTTGTTGGCGTCTCGCCTGTTGTTCCACCAAATTTAGGGAAAACATCTAATTACTAAGTTGGCTAAATGAAAACGCATTTGCCAAATTATTCTGATTGTGTATTTTTTTATTTTAAGAAAATAATTATTTCAATATCTTTAAACTTTATCAAATCAAGTGCAAATACGTTGCTTCATAGACAACCTTTTATAGATAACTACGTATTCGTTGGGTACATTAAAAATTTCATCGACAGTGGGAAAAAAAGAACTCAATTTCGGCATCGTCTGCCCAGCCCAATCATTCGGGATGGGTTGGATGCGCGCTCCTCCATTCCATGCCATGGCATCATCCGCGGGCCCCAGTGGCACTTTGTCCAAATGAGTGGCCATCACACAGTAAAGGCATGAAGAGATGTGGGCGTGTGGGATGTTTTTTCAAATAAAGGTTTAAAATTTTTTCTCTATTAAAATAGCAAATATTTTGTATATATGTATGCGATTAGTTATAAATTTTAAATGTTTAGTTTTAATATTTTTATTTTATTATTATATTGAACTGATAATGTTTATTATGTATATTTTTATTATTATATATTGTTTAATTTTAATATATATCATTAAAATATTCAATATATATGTAGATTTATTTGTTTAATACATCTTATTTACATAATAAATCTATATTTTAATTTTCATGCTAATTAAATTTAATTTTCATTAATATTAGTAAATTTAAATGAATACATATTAGTTTAATATAATTCGACATAACTATGATACACAATATTAATTAGATAATAAGTTTTCAGATAGTTAAAAATAAAAGTTCGCACTTTAAAAAAATTATCATAACATAAATAAAAATATAGTTAAGTGTCTATGGTGAAAAATCTAATTAAAAAAAAAACTAAATGGACCTAAAATAATTTTTTCAGTGTTAGTCATAAAATTTATCATTTATTTTCCTTTAACAAAGATTTTTTAAATGAAGTGATATAATAGAGTTAGTAATATAATGAAGCAATTATAGAGTGATATTAACTCTATTAATTAATTAATTTTAAAACTCTAATTCAAGACCAATTGCCTTATGTAATGTGGTTTACAAAGTTATTACTAAGTTGATTGCTAAGAGACTGAAAAGGTGGCTTCCCATTATTATCTGAGAAGAACAAGGTGGTTTTGTTGCTGGCAGACAAAGTTTGGATGGGTTGGTTATTGCTATTGAGGCTATTCACTCTATGGCTACTCAAGGGAGAGAGCCATGTTTGTTAATCTGGATATGGCTAAGGCCTACGATAGAGTTAAATGGAGCTTCCAAAGGAGTATTCTTCTTTCTTTTGGATTTAGCTCTAACTGGGTGAGTTGGATTATGAGTTGTGTTACCTCTACCTTTTTTTCTGTTCTTATTAATGGTCATCCTTCTCAACTATTTGGTGCTTCTAGAGGCCTTCGCTCGGGCGACCCTCTCTCCCCATATCTATTCATCATCATGGCTTAAGGCTTGGGCAGATTCATTAAGCATCAGGTGTCCCAGAATTCTATTCAAGGCTGGCGGTGGGGTAATGGCTTACCTTCTCTTTCCCATGTTCAATTTGTTGATGATTCTGCTCTTGCTAGTCTTGCTAGGATCAAGGAAGTTAAAGCCTTTCGACATGCTTTGGACGTTTATTTGGAAGCTTCAGGCCAGAAAGTTAATGAGCACAAATCTTTCATTTACTTTTTTAACACTCCTAATTCTATTCAACACAGGATTGTTGGTATCCTATGGTTTCATATAGGTTCACTTTCTTTGACTTATCTTGGCATTCCTATTGCTGTTTCCAGGCAGCCACATCTCTTTTGGCAAAATTTGATTACCAAGCTTCAGGATAAGGTAAATCATTGGACTCGTAGATGGCTTTCTACTGCTGCCTGGGTTACTCTTCTTCAAGCTGTTATCCAAGCTCTTCCTACTTATAGAAGCATGGTTCACGTTGCACCTATTTACTTTCTCAATGAGTTTGATGCTCTATCTTGACAATTCCTTTGGAGTGGTAATTTGCATAGTACTAAATGGAGCTTGGTTAATTGGGCAATTGTTTGTAGGCCTAAAAAGGAGGGTGGTCTTGGTCTTCGATTTGCTCTATTGAGTAGTCAAGCTTTGGCTGCTAAACTTTATTGGCGATGCTGCTCTGGACAACATCAACTTTGGGCTCGTATTATCACTCATAAATATTTTCATGGTGCTGATCCTTGCTCTATTTCTGCACTTCCTCTTGAAGGTCGTGGCTCAATGGTTTGGCATACTTTGAAGAAAGGTATGATGTTGGTGAAGAGGGGTCTGTTCTGGATATGTAAAGGAGGTTCTCAGGCTTTGTTTTGGTCTGATGCTTGGGATGGATTCCCTTCTATTTTATCCATATACCCTCATCTTCAGCCTCTTTGTGACACTTTTCTTGCCGCTAGATGGGATAAAGTGGCTTATAACAAGACTCCTTATCAATTGGGACCTATTGTTGGTTACAAATGGAAGCATTCTTTTGATTGGCCTCTTGGAAGTACATACATGGATTGTCAGGAGCTTTCTCAAATTCTTGCCTTCAAAGAGTGTTCTTCTTTGCTTGGTCCAGATGTTTTGGCTTGGGGCGGTACCTTGTCTGGTAAATATCATGTCTCTGCTGGGTATCAGGAGATAACTAGACAATTATTTGGGGATGCTGAGGTCCCTTGGTGGAAGCAAGTTTGGAATAAAGTTTCTTGGTCCAAGGGAAATTTTTTCATGTGGCTAGTGGCTCACAACCGTTGTCTTACCTAGGATAATCTTTGTAAATGTGGATTTCAGGGCCCCTCTTATTGTGTTTTGTGTGGTAATGGAGAGGAGTCTGTCTCCCATCTTTTCTTCTATTGCTCCTATTCTACTCAGATATGGCACCTTTGGTGGAGCGCTTCGGGTTGCTCTTGTCGGCATGCTTCCTCTTTGCCTGAGTTATGGGCCCGGTTGGGTAGTGCTCCCTCCAAGTCTTCTTCTCTCCATGCTGCTTGGATTGTTGGCCCATCTTTCTTGCTTTGGCATGTCTAGTTGGAGAGGAATCATTGCATATTCCAAGATGTTCGGCTTGGTGTTTTGCATCTTTGGTGGAAAATATCACATTCTCTTCAGGAAACTATTCTTGTGAAGTGTGAGCTTGATGGGGGTATGGATCTGGTTGATCTTGCTATCTGTAATCGCCTCAATTTTCATCTGCAGGATGGGGTTGTAGCTCATAGGTTTCCTTCTATGCCCAGGCAGCTTCACCATCAGAGGAAGGGTTGGGTTAACCGAGATGGCCACTGGACTCCTCCTCCCTGTGGAGTTCTAAAAATTAACACTGATGGTTCTTCCCGTGGGAATCCTGGTCCGGCTAGTATTGGCGGAGTGGCTCATTGTAGTTCTAGGGATGTTAAATTTTTCTTCTCAGTTCATAAGGGTGATTATACTAACAATCTCATGGAAGCTCAGGCTATTTTATATGCTATGGAACTGATGCAGCAGCATCTTGCATGGAAAAAAAAAAAAGAATAAAAAAATTTTTTTGGAGGAGAGAGAAAGTGACAAAAATTAGAGGAGAAATAATTAAAAAAATTAAAAAGGGAAAAAGGAGAAAAGAAAGGAAAAGGTGATTTCTATTTTCGAGGTGCATAGGTGGCATAATAGAAAAAAATAAAAAAATAAATGGTTGTCATTCCATTTATCGAGGTGAGTGGGTAGAATTCTAGAAAGTTATGAATATTGTAGAAAGTTTTGGAAGTTGTAGAAGGTTGTGGAGGAATTCTAGAAGGTTGTGGATAAGTCATGCATGGGGTGGTAAGTGCCTATTTAAGCAAGGCATATGAGCATTTCTAAATCAAGCTCAAGGGGAAGCTTGAGGAGTAGAAGCTCAAGAAGAAGGAGAAGCTCGAGGAATAGAAGCTCGAGAAGTGGAAGCTCAAGGGGAAGCTTAAGGAGTAGAAGCTCGAGAAGTAGAAGCTCAAGAAGTGGAAGCTTGAGAAGTGAAAGCTTGAGAAGTGGAAGCTCGAGAAGGAGAAGCTTAGGAAGTAGAAGCTTTGGAAGGAAAGCTTGGAAAGGTGAATGTTGTGGAAGGTGAAGCTTGGAAAGCTTGGAAGGCTTCAAGGTGTGAAAGAGAGGAGAAAGTGAAGAGTGAGTTTTCCTGAGTGTGTAGACAGAGCGCCAAATGTGAGGCAGTTTACAGCAGGATTGTGATGGACTTGTGAGTGTGTAGACAGAGTGCCGAATGTGAGGCAGTTTACACTTGGATCTTGGATAAAGTTTGAGAAAAGATAGTAATTTAAGTTTAGAAACAAGGAGGTTGCTTGGTGGCTTGCGAGCACAAGATGAGATCTTAGAGGTTTCTACCAGAGTGTGGATCTGGACTAGCTTAGGTTTGGATTGGATCTTGAAAGATCTTGCAAAAATGTTATTGTAATTGCTATTGTATTTTTAAGTATAATAAAATTACTTGTGGAGCATTTTTTTTGTCTCTCTTTGTATCTTCATCAGTGGTATCAGAGCGTATCGTCATCAAGTGGTATCAGAGCAGATCGTTATCAGGAACAGTGTTGCTTGCGGGGATGGAGTAAGATTATTTATGAGTTTGATTCCCAGGTGGTGGTGAACATGCTTTCTTCGCAAGAGCTTGAGGATGTTAGTTGGCAGCTAGCCACTATTGTTAAGCAGATTCTTTTCTTCCCTTCCTCTTTTCAGTTCATTAGGTTCACGTATATTCCTCGTGAATGGAATAGAACTGTTGATTGTTTAGCCAAATGGGCTTCTAGTCATGATCCGGGTTGGAATATTAGGGATAGGAGGCAACTGTCCTTTGAGATGGTGCAAGAATTTGATCATCTTGTTGCTCAGGATCGAGCTCCTTGTTGAGCTCTCCTTCTTGTATTCCTTTCTATCTTAATAAATTTTTACCCCTCTTTTTGCACAAAACTCTAATTCAATAGAGTCATTATTAAAATCTAAGAAATGAAATAAATATTTAATATTTCATAAGAAATTATTACTTTGTTACAAATTTAATAAGGAAAATAATATTTAATATAAAAATTGAAGGAAATATCATTTGACAAAATTTAATATTTAACATTCAATTGTAAACAACACTTTAAGTTATAAATAATAATACATATATAAAAAACAATAAGATAATAAGATTTTGAATTAATTTAGTTAAAAATGAAAGTCTACATACATCCAATTAGAAAAATATTTTATTATGATATATTTTTTAAATTTTATTAATATAAGCATTTTATTTTTTACCAAATTAATTTATATTTTAATATTTTAATCTTTTATAATTTTAATAATTTAAAAAATATTAATTAGTAAATCAAGATAATACTTTATATATATATATAAACTAAAAAAAATCTATACAAGTTTAATTATAAATTTAACTTAATTTTTATTATGATATACTAAACAAAATATTATTTATAGTAACTAAAAATATAATATATTTATGTAGAGGTGAAATGTAAATGTAACTTTTAAATATAATATTATTAAACACTATTTAATTTAAAATATTAATAACTCTAACTATTTTTATTATGATATACTAAAAAATAATTTATTTATAGCAACTAAAAATATAATATATTTATGTAGAGTTAAAACGTAAATGTAACTTTTAAATATAGTATTATTAAACACTATTTAATTTAAAATATTAATGACTCTAACTAAAAATAAATCAAGCTATTAATAAATTGAACTATTAATAAATTTAACTTAACCAAAATTGAATCAAACATAAAAACAGGCACTATGAATAAATAAATAAATGTTTGTGCTTCCAATGCAAATGCACTTGGACGACGAGGCCAACAGTTGCCATGCCATGCCATGCCATGGATGAGCGATGTCATCTATCTAGCCCCATGGTTATGGATAGAGCAACATCATCTATCACTCTATTATCACTTCATTATATTACTGACTCTATTATATTACTTCATTTATATCACTTCATTTAAAAATTCTTTGTTAAAGGAAAATAAATGATAAATTTTATGATTAACACTAAAAAAATTATTTTTGGCCCATTTTTTTTTTTTAAATTAGATTTTTCACCATACACACTTAATTATATTTTTATTTAAGTTATGATTTTTTTTTTTCAAATTTTACTAAGTGCGGACTTTTATTTTTAACTAGATTAATTTGAAAACTTATTATCTAATTAATATTGTATATTATAGTTATGTCGAATTATATTAAACTAATATGTATTCATTTAAATTTACTAGCATTAATGAAAATTAAATTTAATTAACATGAAAATTAAAATATAGATTTATTATGTAAATAATAATATGTATTAAACAAATAAATCTACTTATATATTGAATATTTTAATGATATATATTAAACTTAAACAATATACAACAATAAAAAATATACATAATAAACATTATCAATTCAATAAAATAATAAAATAAAAAATATTAAAACTAAACATTTAAAATTTATAACTAATCACATGCACATATACAAAATATTCACTATTTTGAACCTTTATTTGAAAAAACATCCCACACATCTCTTCATGCCTTTATTGTCTAATAGCCACTCGCTTAGAGAAAGTGCAACGAGGGCCCGCAGATGCAATGCCATGGCATGGCATGGAGGTGCACACATCCAACCCATCCTAAATGATGGGGTTGGGTAGACGACGCCATTGCATAATTCCTAAGCAACCTTGAAGCGGGCACCTTGAGTAGGAGAAGAGAGGAGACCCCCTACTACTAGTTTTGTCATAGATACTTTTTAATTATTATTATTAAAAATTCAAGAAAATGATGACTTGTAGATAATGCATGTTCATTTACTAATAGTTGATCATTTTTTAGCTTTCTTGGTTGCTGATTGTTTCATTTTTTAATTGAGTTGGACATGCCAATAATTGTTGAGTTCTAAGCCTAGATTATTTATTATTTATTTACTATTATTCATTATTCAATTACTATTATCTACAAAGTTAGCCCGAAAGGTTATACAAATCTAAGCTTTGACCTTGGCATCAAATGATACATCTTCCTAAACTTGAGTTGGTGTTGAGAAAAACTACAATATTGCCGAAGGGGCCAAAGGGATGATGATCGAGAGGAGGAGAGACGCTAAGATAAAGAAGAGGGACATGGAGAGGATAGGAGAGGGACGGAAATTTAGAGAAAGAGGAATGGAAGATATAAATATATAAAGAAGGCACATTGAGAGAGGGAGTGATGTAAAGATAAAGATAGAAAGTGATATTTAAGGAGGCTGAGATGAAGAGATAAGGGATGGATAGTGATGGAGAGTTAATGAGATAGAGGAAGATGTAGGAGAAAGAAATATGAAAATCTACAGATTTAAATATATTGCATGTATATATACAAAAGTAAGATCAGAATTTTGTTTAATTGAGCTCTCATATCTATACATGTACCCATTGTACACTAAAATACATTGCTAAAAGTTTCATGTACAAAAAATATGACAGTTGAATATATGAAACAATACAACCACTCAAAAAAATTAATTATATATATAAAGAGTTCTAGATGGTCAAAAATTCTACAGTTGGAAGTCTTTGAATTAAAAGCCCTTTCCAGACGATAATATATATATATATATATGGAGAAAGTGGACTTGGCGCAAAGTTCCAGATAGTCGGCAATTCTAGATTATCGGCTGGAAGTCTATGAATTTAGAAGTGCTTAGCAGATGATACTTCTTCGGGTCTTTCGCGCTGTTACTTATGCAAAGGCCAGTTGGCGAGGAATGGTTTCAACCACTCTTTGTGTTGGATCACTATCATTTCTTCGCTTCACAGAAAGTGAAACGAAAAGAGACAATTTCAAAAAGATTGATTGAAAGTTCTTGTGTGCTAACTTCTTTTCTCCTTTTTCTGCAACGAGCCAATTTTATTATTCTTATTTAATTACATCGTATCCCTTCACGCTTCTCTGTTTGTTCCGCCTAGCTGCGTTCACATTTCTCTGTTGCGCTACCTACACCTCTAAGCTTTTTATATGTTTTGGATTTCTCTTCACCTGATGAATAACAAGAATCCCTTTCTTCTTTTACAGTTCCATCTTTTTCCCTTTGTCATTTTGTACCATCCAATCCAGTTTCATGACATCATCTTCCAACACTAGCAGCAGTTTTCTGCATGTTGCAGAATCTGCACCATCCGATGTATTTATTAGTCACGCCAAACATCCGCTGGTTGGACTCATGATCTCTGAAAAGCTTAAATGTGCAACCATGCACCTGAAGGTTTTTCTAAATTCAGAAGAGCGTCAATTGGTGGATCAACAATTAAAAACAACAATCGAGTATGCTTCCCTACATTTTGTCATATTTTCAAAGGAGCATGCTCAATCCAACTGCTATTTGGAAGAGCTGGCATTTATACACAGAAGAAGTAAAATCAGTAGAATTGTTCCGCTATTAAGCCTGAAGATGTACGATATTTGAAAGGAGACTATTTTGACGCATTTGAGCGATACAAAAGAGAAGGCAAACACAACTCAAAAAAGCTTCGGAAGTGGAAGGAAGTACTTTTCAGTGTTTCACATTACATCAGTCCCATTGATAAGAACATAAAGTAAGTACCGATTGTTCCACCTCAAGCGCTATATTGTTTTCCTTTCCTTGCTCTCTATGTACAAAAGGAGTTTTCGGGGATGCCTTTCAACAACTTAAAGTGAAGGGTAGCTTCACCTCAAAGCAGCTTTGGAAGTGGAAGGGAACAAACACTTTTTGTTTCTTCATGGCGTCTCGGTCCAATTCTTCATAGCAAGGAGTGAGCATCAGTCCCTTATTCTTCTCTTATCAATTACAAAGTTAAACTCTTATAAGATAATGTTTAGTTATTTGATTCTTTTCTTGAATTTCGTATTGAGTATAATCACACCTCTTAAAACCTAATATTTATGCTTTTCGCATTTTGTTGTTATATATGTGCAGAGATGAGGATATGCTGCTCAAGAATATTCCATCTGTATGTAAAGGATTTTTAAAACTAAATGAAAGGCTGCAGAATACTCAGCATAAAATGAGCTCTATTTTCAAACTGCTTTTATAGTTATTCAATATTTTAATGTATGTACTGTAAATTGTATTCAGAATATTACGGTATTGTTTTCCTTGATACGAAGGCATGTTCTCTTAGTTGAACAATCAGGAACACTATTCTTATGGAAATGTTTCTAGGATGATTATTCAAATTTAGAATGAGGGGTATCCATCCTATCAAACTTGTCTGAGGCACAATTCCGGCCTCATCCTTTTAGATGTTGGGGGCCTTGCACTCAGCAAGACTTCATCTCTGGTGAGCTCTTTGTGAGCCTTCCAACTTCACCAATAGACCAAGGGCCCTTTGACGAATGATGGTTTTTGAGTGCATAATGATATCAAATGAGAAAATGAATTGCATTAAATGTATTTATATTAGTCATCCTCTAAGGAAAACAATTGGCACAAGTGGACATATTTTGTAATGTTTAATTTTCAATATTTGTGGATCAAGTCTATAAATCTAAGGTTAGTCCCTCAATGACAACATAAAAAATGAATTGATTTAAATGATATGTATGCATATTATCATTGATAAATGTATAATTAGTGCTACTTTACTGAGATATGAGTGCATAAAGAAAACATTAGGGGTTAATTGAATATGAAATATGTATGACGTTTGAGTAGATATTCCATTTGTCAATATATCTCTATTTATCAAGGGATTCTCCTTAGAACAAACACAAAAATATAATTGAAAATATAATTGGTATACAATATTTATAATTTTGATATCTTACCTTTGAGATGCATGTGAATCCTAGATTGATTATATGTCTAAAAAATGTAGCATTGTCAATTGACACAAAACCTATGCATAACATAAGATTTTAAATATCAAAAGATATAATCATTGCATACATATAAATTTAATGTAACCTACAATGTGTCATTATGTAAATATACAACATATTTGTCATACATATTCTCGAAGTTGAACTTAGAAAACAAAGAGAAAGTTAGCTTGTATGATAGGAACAAAGTAAAAGTATATTCCATATGATTGAGAATGAAGGGTGTTGAGAAAAAAAAATGTGGATAAGGTCGAGTGAATTTGGAGAAAATAGAGGGATCAACTTCCATAAACTACAATCATGGATCATAATATCGATATTCTAATTTAACTTAACAATATCAAATTTCCACAAGCTATTAGTAGATATCAATAGATTTATGGACTTGATTGTATGTGTTTTTTGGATGGTAAAAACACACCCAATTGAATCCAAAAATATATTGATATTTACTAATTTAATTAGTTATGAATTACATAAAAGAGAGTGCATAATGTGTTGGACCCTTATAATTAAAAGAGTGATAATATCTAAAAAGAATTTATTTGAACTAAATAAAAAAAAATTATTGTTTACAAGTTGAAGCATTTAAATTTTTAATTATACTTAAAAAAAATTATAGTACATGTGTATGTAAATTTTGATGAACGAGTTGAACTATATAACATAGTCTACTTAGAATGTACATAACAGTCAAGTTCAGTTCGATATTGATAATTATTAAACATTAATAAAAATAAGTAATATCTACATCAATACCATCCTTAATGCTAGAATCTATTATATTTATATTGAAGAATAATGAATGAATTAATATATGAGTACTTTCACTAATATAAAGTCATCTCTCCTTCTTCTCTTTCTCCCCACACATCTATTAACATAATAAAAAATTAACCACAATTATATTTATTTGTAAATAAAATTGAACTGACATCGTCTAGATCATTCGATAATAATTTTAATAAACATCATTAAAATAGATTTCTTAGTAACTTCATCACTTTGAGTATCCTCTTAATATTAGTTGCTTCCCATGAAACGACTAGGGAGGGATGTACGAGACAAGACATAATCGACTAAGCCCAAAGATGTCCCATTTCCATTGAATTTCCTTTGGCTTTCCCTTTACCAAGTAAGCGACGAAGGAAAATTTGACTGATTCGCTAGAAACCGTGGCCTGGAAGAAGCGTAGAAGCATCCAGATTCTACTGGACCACTAGTCATATAACAATGTCTTTTCCCAACTTTACAAATGCAATTTTTTATGCACCTTCCGAAACAGCATCTTCCGGGTGACACGAAAGTTATTGTGTTACATCTTTCACTACTTCAATCTGTGTGGGCAATATAATGCGAGATTCTCCATGTTAAGGAAGTAGCTATAGCTATGCCCCACCTGACGCAAGTCGAAACAGAAAGCATTTCCCAATTGTCACATTTCCTGATTGTCTTCTAAGACTTTCTGCTAAACCCAAGTCGTTGAAAGCATTCTAGTAGTCATTGTTCTCAATTTTTTCAAATTTTATCAATTTAATATACCCCCTCAATCAACTTTTCATTTTACAATTAAAAATTGAATTGGTGCTTCTGCATTGGTGAGAACAAATGGTTCTTCTCCAACTATGCATGCAATGCGATCTAAATCATTTTATTCAGGGGAGAGCTCCAAGCTGGAAAAAGTTAATGGTTGTTTTCCGCGTAGCCATGATCGCCCTGTTCTAGTTATTCCTCCAATGGCTGTAATGGAGGACATTGATTATTGGACCAAGCATGCTTTGATATGCAAATTTCTTGGAATCCGGATTTCCCTATCCGCTCTTGAGGCATGGATCCACCGCTCATGGCAGGTGGAAGGCGATATGGAGATTATGTTGGCAGGGAATAGTTATTTTCTTGTTGTATTCTCTTGCATGTCTGATCGTGATCGTGTTTTTGAAGGAGACCGTTATTTCTAAAACCATGTGGGGTTATTTGTCAAACCTTGGCATTCAGATTTTAATTCTGCTGAGGATCTGCCTTCAACAGTGCCAGTTTGGGTTCGCTTGCCTCGTCTTCCCTTGGAATTTTGGCGTGAAGACATCCTTCGACAAATTACTGCTTTGTTGGGGAAGTTGGATGTGATCGCACATCAATCCCTCGATAAAAAAGTTATTTCTTATGCTAGAATTTGTGTTGAAATTAATTTGAATAACCCATTACCAGATTCTTTGGAAATTTGTCTAGGGGATTCTTCTTGGGTGCAGCAATTAGATTATGAATCCCTCCCTTTCCGTTGCCAGATTTGTCATGAGTATGATCATTTATAGCGTCAGTACCCCCGTAACTCGAGTTTCAAAGGAGTGGATGGTTCTACAACTGGCAATGCTAGTGGTTTGACAGATACTACAGGGAAAGGACAATCTCAAATGGCTAATGCTACCAAGGGGATGAATCCGCAAGATGCTATAGGTAAGGGTAAGGCTCAAATGCAGGATAAGGATGGATTTACCCTTGTTCGCCCTTGAGCTAAGGGACGTGGTCAAAAGAGGCCTTTGAAAGAAAGATTATTTGATTCAAGTTTTAACCGCTTTGAGGTGCTGGATAGTATGGTCCTAGAGGAGGGTATTCCTCCTCTTATCTCTTCTGATCCAGTTTGCCCAGATGAGAGATCTGTTCCTAATGATGCTTGTGGGGCATCCCAAGTTGTAGTATATCAGAACTATGAGGTCCCTGTAGCTCCTGTGACAGAGGCTCTGGTGACTCCTGCAGTGTTGGAGGATAATGATGTTGTTTTGGCTGACTTGGTTAAGGATGCGCTACCATCAGGTAAGGGCAAGGGATCTCCTCTCCCCTTGGGGTTGATGCCTCGACCCTTTAAGCGGGCTTCTTTTACTCCCTCTCTAAGGAGTGGGCGCAAAATAGACCAAGAGAAGATTAAACTCTCAAGAGATATATTGATTGAGTCTGGTTCAGTGAAACATTTGGATTCTCATTTTCCCAATTCTACCCAATGATGATTATTCTCTCATGGAATGTAAGGGGGTTGAATAGCATCCCTAGACAAAAAGACCATTCATAACTTGGTGGTTGATCATAGTCCTGATGTTTTTTGTATCCAAGAGACTAAGCTCTCTATGGAGTCTATGGTCCAACATGCATCTAGTATTTGGTCTCGTGGCCAATGCTAGTGTGTTGGGGCAACAGGCAGTGCTGGTGGTTTAGCTATATTTTGGGATCCTCAAAAAATTTCTCCTCTTGGTTGGATGTCTTCTCGCTCAGCTCTCTCTATGGTAGCTTCTGCTCTAGACTCAGGAGAGGTAATCATGGTTACTAATGTGTATGCACCTGTTGATCTTGTGGGAAAGGAGGAACTTTGGCAACATATTCAATATGTTAGAAATTGTCATCCTTATCATCCTTGGGTGTTAGCAGGGGACTTTAATTCAGTTTTAAGTCTGGAGGAGAAGCATGGTGGTTTGGCTAGATTGGGGCCTTCTTCTGCTCTTCTTCAGCAACACATATCTCTTTTGCATCTCTCTGATGTTAATCCTTCTAATGGTCTCTATACCTGGAATAATCACAGGACTGGTGTTGCTGCTATCTCAGAACGTCTGGATAGATTTCTTGTTTCTTGCTTCTGGGTTAGTGGCACCCTTACTATCTCTTTAGAAATCCTTGATTGGAGGGGTTCAGATCATTGGCCAATCAAATTTTCCTCTATAGGGGCTTATGTTTCGAAGCATCCTCCTTTTAAGTTCCAGTTGATGTGGCTTCGTGACTCCTCTCTTCATGATTTTTTTTTTTGTTGGTGGAAAGATGGTGCTCCTGCATATGGTACTGCAATGTTCTCATTTTCTAAAAGGCTTCAATATGTTAAAAGGTAGCTCAAGATATGGAATAGGAAATGCTTTGAGAACCTTGACTTTATGAAGAGGCTTGCTCAAGAAGATCTTGATGTCATCACAAGGGAGATTAGAGATCGAGGTTTCTCAGAGGATCTTGGCAAGGATGAATCCCTTGCTTCTAGAGCTCTAGAAGAATGGGAACTTTGAGAGGAAATTTTTTGGAAGCAAAAGGCTAGAGTTGATTGGCTCCAGGAAGGTGATTGAAACACTGCCTTTTTCCATAAAATAGTGCAATCTCGCTGGAATCAGAGCACTATCTCTTCTTTGGTTAATTCTCAAGGTATCCAATTGAATTCCTTGCCAGCTTTGTTTCAGGAGGCTATTTGGTACTTCTCTACCCTCTTCTCTGAGGACCCTCCTCCTGCTGATAATGAAGAAAATATTATTTTGTCCTGTATTCCTTCCCTTATCACTTAGGAAATGAATGATTATCACATGCTTCCAATCTCTTTGGAAGAGCTGGAAGAGGTGGTCTTTGGCATGCCTAAGGGGAAGGCTCCTGGTCCTGATGGCTTTCCAGTTGAATTCTTTCAGAAATTTTGGGACATCATTAATCATGATTTGTTGAAGGTGGTTAAAGAATCCTATGCTAGCAAGCAGATGCTTTGAGCTTTCAACTCTACATTCTTGACTCTTATTCCTAAGAGAGAGGGTGCTAATCAATTGGAGTTTTTTAGACCAATTGCCTTATGTAATGTGGTTTACAAAGTTATTACTAAGTTGATTGCTGAGAGACTGAAAAGGTGGCTTCCCATTATTATCTCAGAAGAACAAGGTGGTTTTGTTGCTAGCAAACAAATTTTGGATGGCGTGGTTATTGCTACTGAGGCTATTCACTCTATGGCTACTTCAAGGGAGAGAGCCATGTTTGTTAAGCTGGATATGGCTAAGGCCTATGATAGAGTTAAATGGAACTTCCTAAGGAGTATTCTTCTTTCTTTTGGATTTAGCTCTGACCGGGTGAGTTGGACAAAGAGTTGTGTTACTTCTGCCTCTTTTTCTATTCTTATTAATGGTCAACCTTCTCAACTATTTGGTGCTTCTAGAGGCCTCCGCCAGGGTGACCCTCTCTCCCCATATCTATTTATCATCATGGCTGAAGGCTTGGGCAGATTCATTAAGCATCAGGTGTCCTAGAATTCTATTCAAGGCTAGCGGTGGGGTAATGGCTTACCTTCTCTTTCCCATCTTCAATTTTTTGATGATTCTGCTCTTTCCGGTCTTGCTAGGATCAAGGAAGCTGAAGCCTTTTGACATGCTTTGGACATTTATTTGGCAGCTTCAGGCCAGAAAGTTAATGAGCACAAATCTTCCATTTACTTTTTTAACACTCCTGATTCTATTCAGCACAGGATTGTTGGTATCCTACGGTTTCAGATAGGATCACTTCCTATGACTTATCTTGGCATTCCTATTGCTATTTCCAGGCAGCCACGTCTCTTCTGGCAAAATTTGATTACCAAGCTTCAGGTTAACGTAAATCATTGGACTCATAGATGGCTTTCTACTGCTTCCCGGGTTACTCTTCTTCAAGCTGTTATCCAAGCTCTTCCTACTTATAGAAGCATGGTTCATGCTGCACCTATTTACTTTCTCAAGGAGTTTGATGCTCTTTCTTGACAATTCTTTTGGAGTGATAATTTGCGTAGTACTAAATGGAGCTTGTTTAATTGGGCAATTGTTTGTAGGCCTAAAAAGGAGGGTGGTCTTGGTCTTCGATCTGCTCTATTGAGTAGTCAAGCTTTGGCTCCTAAGCTTTATTGGTGATGGTGCTCTGGACAACATCAACTTTGGGCTCCTATTATCACTCATAAATATTTTCATTGTGCTGATCCTTGCTCTGTTTTTGCACTTCCTCTTGAAGGTCGTGGCTCAATGGTTTGACATACTTTGAAGACTAGTGTGATGTTGGTGAAGAGGGGTCTATTCTGGATATGTAAAGAAGGTTCTTAGGCTTTTTTTTGGTCTAATTCTTGGGATGGATTCCCTTCCATTTTATCCATATACCCTCATCTTTAGCCTCTTTGTGACTCTTTTCTTGCCGCTGGATGGGATAAAGTGGCTTATTACAAGACTCCTTATCAATTGGGACCTGTTGTTGGTTATAGATGCAAGCATTCTTTTGATTGACCTCCTGGAGGTACAGACATGGATCGTCAGGAGCTTTCTCAAATTCTGGCCTCTAGAGAGTGTTCTTCTTTGCTTGGTCTAGATGTTTTGGCTTGGGGCGGTACCTTGTCTGGTAAATATCATGTCTCTGCTGGGTATCAGGAGATAACTAGACAATTATTTGGGGATGTTGAGGTCCCTTGGTGGAAGCAAGTTTGGAATAAAGTTTCTTGGTCCAAGTGCAATTTTTTCATGTGGCTAGTGGCTCACAATCGTTGTCTTACCTGGGATAATCTTTGTAAACGTGGATTTCAGGGCCCCTCTTATTGTGTTTTGTGTGGTAATGGAGAGGAGTCTGTCTCCCATTTGTTCTTCTATTGCTCCTATTCTACTCAGATATGGCACCTTTGGTGGAGCGCTTGGGGTTGCTCTTGTCAGCATGCTTCCTCTTTGCCTGAGTTATGGGCTCGGTTGGGTAGTGCTCCCTACAAGTCTTCTTCTCTCCATGTTGCTTCAATTGTTGGCCCATCTTTCATGCTTTGGCATATCCAGTTGGAGAGGAATCGTCACATATTCCAAGATGTTCGGCTTGGTGTTTTGCATCTTTGGTCGAAAATATCACATTCTCTTCAGGAAACTATTCTTGTGAAGTGTGAGCTTGATGGTGGTATGAATCCGGTTGATCTTGCTATCTGCAATCGCCTCAATTTTCATTTTCAGGATGGGGCTACAGCTCATAGGTTTCCTTCTATGTCCAGGCAACTTCACCATTAGAGGAAGGGTCGGGTTAATCGAGATGGGCACTGGACTCCTCCTCCCTATGGGGTTCTGAAAATTAACACTGATGGTTCTTCCCATGGGAATCCTGGTTCGGCTGGTATTGGCAGAGTGGCTCGTTGTAGTTCTGGGGATGTTAAATTTTTCTTCTCAGTTCATAAGGGTGATTATACTAACAATCTCATGGAAGCTCAGGCTATTTTACATGTTGTGGAACAGTGTTGCTTGCGGGGATGGAGTAAGATTATCTGTGAGTCTGATTCCCAGGTGGTGGTGAACATGCTTTCTTCGCAAGAGCTTGAGGATGTTAGTTGGCAGCTGGCCACTATTGTTAAGCAAATTATTTTCTTCTCTTCCTCTTTTCAGTTCATTAGGTTCATGTATATTCCTCATGAATGGAATAGAACTACTGATTGTTTAGCCAAATGGGCTTCTAGTCATGATCCGGGTTGGAATATTAGGGATAGGAGGCAACTGTCCTTTGAGATGGTGCAAGAATTTGATGATCTTGTTGCTTAGGATCGAGCTCCTTGTTGAGCTCTCCTTGTTGTATTCCTTTCTTTATTAATAAATTTTTACCCCTCTTTTTCCTAAAAATTGAATTGGTCTCTATGATTGAGACCAGAACTAACAAGTGCTTTGGAAAACCTTGAGTCCCTGTCTTATGGCAGGTATAGAAGGTAAAAGAATTATGTCTTTGTTTTATATTGTGTTTTGTTTGAAATATAATAATATTTTAGGAAATATTGAGTTGGTGATATGAAACTAAAGGGAAATATATTTATAAAGGTATTTTGATTCTGAATAGTGATAGGCAGCATTTCGAGCAGTGTATCAAAATGACCAATAGGTAAAAACTTAGATGCACTCTAAATAACATTTTCAATATTTTAAATGAAATATTTGAGAAACAATTGGCACATTAAAAAAGTGAACTATAAATTTGTTAGATTAAATCATGTCACATTACAAATATTATATCACCTCCAAAGAAAAATAAGTCCTATGGGTCAGATTCAACATTGTGGCCTAGTCCTCGAGGTCCTTCCACCCAACAATATATATTTTAGAAATAAAAGCTTCTAAATTTTAGATTTTTTTTTCCTAAAACTTAATAGATTGAGTGTAATGAATATATTAGTTCCACTAATAATTCAAATAATATAATAAATTTAAAAGAATATTTATTAATTAAATATAAATATATTAATAAATAGATATTAATTAAAACTAATATACAACTAACGAATGAGTCTTAATACAAAACTATTATAATAATTATAAAACTCAAAACATTTCCAAAATTTAAAGAGTAGAATGCCTTTTGAATTATACTTGAATAAAACTATTTCAAACCTAACAATGTTAGAATCTTTTTATTGTAAAAATTAATAGATTGGATCTAATGCTAGATTTTTGTGGCAAGGACTAATTATTTAACTAACTTGAAAAGAAAGATTCATACAACTAAATTATTTTGATCAAGGAAAATAATAAATAAATTTGAAAGTGTAAAACAATTAATATTTTAGATTTATCAAATAGTATATCTTGATTGAATTCAATTAGAATATTTAATTTCTAATTATAAATTATTTAATTAAACCAAAACATAAATTCATAACAAAATGTTCCAATAAATTTCCAATTAATTACAACTAAGTCTTTTTCAAAGAGTAATTATCCTTCAAATAAATTCCCTTCACCAAATATACTATTGTTTTAGATAAGCAACAAACATTTTTTTATTTTAATATTCAAATTCAAATTTAGATATGTTTTCCTAACTTTTATTGTGAAATTCATTATTGCACTTGACAAAATCTTCACCGCAAACAGTTTTGAGCTATAAACAAAAAATAGTTGAAGTGTTCTGTGTCTTATTGTAGAATCTATGTCTTTATTATAGATGAAACATTTTAAATTATTATTTTTAAAATCAAATAATGAGAAAAAATTATTAAAATTATTGAAGAATTTGAAAAGAATTATAATAGTTTTAAAATATTAGTGGAGCCTCTGAACTCTTAAACACATTTTCTTCAAAAATTGCTAGAATCATTTAAACATAAACCCTGACGGAAACTACAACAATGGAAATAATGCCGAAGGAAATTTAATCAAGCATTCTTTTAGCCAATTGTACACATGATTATTTAAAGTTGTTTATCTCCAAGTCAAAGAGCATATCCTCTACCTTCCAATTGTGGAGATTTCTGCTTAAAATATTCATCTTTGACAAATAAAAAGAAAAACATTAAAATAATATGATATGCGCACCTGATAAGGAATCCCGAGGCTAGTCAATTTAAGTGCAAGTTAACCAATGCAATTAATCCGTGGAAGAACTCACAAGCTTGAAGTAGGGTTTTGGACGTTGAAAAAACCCCATTGAAGATCTGTAAGCACTTTCTTTCGGTACAAACTATCAGACAATCTCAAAACCCTTCATTTGTTTCCATTCTCGGGTTACAAGTACAAGATTTATGCAGTGGGCCTTGAAAATTTCCCATTGAAATGTGCAACGAAAACTATAAAGAAATTACAGGGCTTTGGAAAAAATTTACGTTGACACTATTACATTTCAGAATTCAAGATTGAACATTTACCATTAAAATGATGAATTTAAGCTGCAATTTTAAATAATGATATTCATACAGCCAAAGCCAAGAAGAGAAATTGAAATTGAATGTCAAAATATACATTCTTCAGTTTGGCAAGATCCTAGGAAATTGTAATTTGAATATCTTGGCATTTCTCAGGGTCCTGAGGAGGAAGCTTGGGACTGGTCACACTCAGCACTCCACCCTCAAACCTAGAAGTGGCGCGTGTATTGTAGTCATTAGACAGAGGGAACATGCACATAATTTCATTTAGAATCTTCAAGCAGAAGTCATTGCTATTTCATGTCTAAATGCTTCTGCAGGTGCAAAATGTTGTCCTAAAAGTCGACTGTATAATTCTTGCAGCTCATGATCGACAAAATTGTGAAGCCGCTGCAAGCTCTACAACACCTCATTGTACCGTGAAAAGCCATATTAGATCAAGTTTCTCCTCACTCCCTCAGTACAAATTTTAAAAGCTTCAAGGAAATCCAACACCTACGAATCGAGCTCCCCATGGGAGAGCTCTAAAAGACAACAACCATGAATTTTCCTCTAAAGCCATTAGCGGCCTCATCATTCCAGAGATTTGGAAGCAAGTTCTGGAATATAATTTCTGGAAATTTTGGTTCCAAATATTAATTTTACCTCTAGAAAAATAGGGCTCGACCAATCAAAATTAAGAAATTAATTTGTAAAAATTAATTTAAAAATAAATTAATTTTGAACTTTAAGTTAAGGTGAGTTTAAGTATAAAAATTAATTGGTGGATTACAACTGGAAACATTAGTTCCCTTTCTTATAGGGACTAATAAAAATATGCTTGACATCAGTCATTCACACAACATTTAAGTTGTTTGGCTAAATATATTTCATGTTATCGAGGTATCATATGTCATGTCTTTCAAATATCATGCTGGTTGAAAAGTTCTATGAGATTTTTGTAGTCATTTTGTCAAATGCTTAGAAAAGATTTGTGTGCTTTCAATGAAACAATGTTGCATACAGATTTTATTCCTTGGGGTTTCGAGGTGTGTTTTTTAAATTTATGTTATAAAAATCTATTGAATCCATCTAATACACTAATAGTGATACTCATATGTGTAAGATAGAATACTAAAATAAATAAAATTTACATCATGCATACCAAGTAGGGGTGTTGAACAACAAGCTCATAAATTGTCTTTTAAATGTGTTGGATTTTACCCTCATTGTTAGAAATCTAGAATTGCCAGAATGAATTGCCTTCTACTATGGGATGTTAATTGGCTACACACCTTGTTTGACATCAACTTGTGTCAGGACCTTGGGACGTACATCCCTATGCTACAATTGATGATACTTTCTCAACAATTTTGTTGTAAGCATTTCAAACACATGTTTATTTAAGAACACAAAATAATTTTACATTAATATATGCAAATGAACAATTTAGGCCAATGGACTTAAATGAATGATCTGGAACCCAAAATAATAGTAATATGGAAAGCCACAAAATAATAGATTGAAAATGAAAAACTATATAGACTTATAGAGATTACATCATAGGTGTCCCACCTTGGGCTCACATGGAAATCCGTGCTCTTTTTTCTACATACAACATACTTGGTGATATAAATAATGAGAAAAATAATATATTTAATGCGATCAATCTTTTTCAACATGAGCGCTTCTTAATTTCTACTCTATTTATTTTCAAAAAAAACTATAAATATGTAGATACAATGAACAAATTAAACAAAAATTATATTTCTAGAGTATATAGCATTCTTAAGGCCATAAATGGTTTGTTATCCACCATAATTTGCTCAAATTTAAAAGTAAAATGGTCAATTTTGTGATATTTCTTAATTCTACAAATCATTTCACTTCATAGGAATCATCTTAGCATATAGATTCCATGTCTATTTTTTTCCATTAATGGCCAATGTTGTAGTCTTCCAAATACTTTAGGTAACCTTACAACCCAATCTTTCCTATGTAGATCCATTGTCTTTGTTAGAATGGACTCAATATCTCTGTTAGTGATTTCTGCTTTGTCATTATCTTAAGGATGGTAAGGAGATGACTTGCTATACCTTATGTTGTACTAAATTACCAAGGTTATGATGAGAGTGGAAGTAAATGGTCCCCCTTGGTTTGTCCCTATTTTTATATGAATCCCAAATCTAGTAAAGATTTCCTAATAGAAAAAATATTTTACATTGTTATCCCTAAAATGCTTTATAGGTCTAGCTTTGACACACTTCGATACATCATTAGTGCACACAAGAATATAAGAATTTCCATTTGAAGGTGGGTCAATGGGGCCTACAAAGCCTAATTCCCCCTTATCAATGGGTGTAATAATGACTTGTGAAAATAATGGTATTTCATCTAATCTTGTTGGTATCCCCATTCTTTGATATCTATCACACATTTTTGTATAGTTGGTTGTATCCTTGTGCAATGTTGGCCAATAATATTCATTAATTTTTTTAATGAATAGTCCCTTTCTATTAATAAAAATATAAAGTTACATATTTACAGAAAAAGAGTCAAGGATACATGATCACCCTATTAAAGTCCACTCAACACAAATATCAAAAACCTCTTAACTATTCATACAGAAAATAGTATAAGAAGCCCTTAGGTTGCAAGAGTAGTGCTAGATGAGGGAGGTGGATCATGGTAGTCATCAAAACCCCATACACTAGTGGAGTTTAGAGTTTTGTCTAGAAGAGACCAACCATCATTATTATTATTATTTTTCTTTTTCCTCCCTCTTGGGAGGTGAAATAGAAATCACTAGATCAGGAAACCCTTTATGTTGACCTTCCAAGAACAAGTTGAACTATATAACATAGCCTATTTAGAAAATACATAACACTCAAGTTTAATATTGATGGTTATCAAACATTAATAAAAAAACTAGCAATATTTGCACCAATACCATCCTTTGTACTAGAAACCATGGTAGTTATAATGAAGGATCATAAATGTCATGATATACTTAATACTTTCACTAACATAGAGCCATCTCTCTTTCTCTGGTGCTCCTTCTCTTTCTCCCGACCCACCATCTATTAACATAATAAGAAATTAACCAAAATTATATTTATTTAAATATAGAATTTAACTATCACCATCTAAATCATTCAATATTCATTTTAATAAACATCAAAATATAGATTTCTTCTAATTAAATTAGCAACTTCATTACTTTTAGGATTCTCTTAATAGTTAGTCGCTCCCCATGAAATAACAAGGAAGGGATGTAGATAAGACACAATTGACTAAACCCAAAATTGTCTTGTTTCTATTGAATTTCCTTTGGCTTATCCTTTATCAAGTAAGTGATAAAGAAAAAATCTAAATAGTCAGAAACTACAACCCGAAAGAAGCGTACAAGCATCCAGATTCTACTAGACCACCAATCAAAGAAGTACCACGTAGTGGCATGTACATTATGTTATAGTTTAGAAATTATATATTATATTATTTAAATTTAATTTTATCTCACCAAATTTAAGAGATTATAAATTAATAAAGTATTGTTAAAGAAAAATTAAGAGCACTACATTAATTAAAATTAATAAATTTTGTTTATATAGTTGATATTAATGACTTGATAATAATAGTTGAATTTAATTAAGTGACAAATATAGTATACATTTAATTGATTTAAAAATTAAATTATTGTAATAGTAAAAATCTATATTAAATTCATATATTCCATGAAAACCATCTCTAACTCATCCTACTATTGATTAAGGTCGTTCACATTGTTCATAAATAAACATCCATTGCCTAAGTAGTATTATTAAATCTAATTATGCTAAAACATATACTAATCCTTTGTGAGGAGAATTCATGTGAGAGCTTTTCTCTTGAACACAACAATCGGACTTTCCACTATTTGATGCAATTAATGAGGTATTTCTCCCTACATAAATAAATAAACATATGTGACAAAGTTACACATGATCACCTTATTATGATTAAGAGGATGATAACCACCATAGTTTATCTTTAAAAAAGGGACTATATTCAATAGTAATTAGTTCTTAGTAAAATTCATAATAGCTAAATTATATACAACTTTATTAGTTTTTTAAAGTGTTGTCTTAAAACTAAATTGTTAAATTTCTTTTGTATTTTTTAATCTTTTCATAAATAATTTAAAATGCTTGATCAAAAAAAACTTTTGAAAACTATATTTCGATAAGAAGTATTTTTCATAGAGGGTACCATCAAAATTTTATTTTATAAGACTAATGAGATGAGAAGATCAATTTTCTATTTTCTCTTCTTCTAGTTTTATTGTGTTTTACGTTTTATAATTTAAATAAGGGGTATAATTTTCTCTTTTTAAGACTCCTAAAAACATAAAAGTCTTAATGAACTAATAATGATGTTTGAAAATATTGTTCATATTTTCACTAAGATTTAATAGGACATCATAAATATTCAAATAAAACAATAATGTATAATTTTAATTTTTATTCTAATATTTTTTTATTTTATTTTTTTGATCGGTAAATGGCTATAGCCATGATTAATTTTAATTAATTGAAAATAGAAATACAAGTAGTTCCCCCATTCTAACGGGCACTGGTAGGAAAGAACGAGGAAAGAAAACCTCCAGTCTAGGCTGGGACAACAGTCCTATATTATACATTAGTAAAAGGGGCATACCCTAGTGATTACATCATGTTTGTGTTCAATACATTAAATTTTCCTTTCGGATGAAGCTCCAAATTGGAGAAGAGATTATCAAAATCTATCTACAAGTCATCACATCCAACAAAATGCTAAGGGTTAAAGGTAAACCAAATTCATCAATCCTCAGTATGCAACCAGGAGAAGGCCATATAATAATTAAATATTGAGTCATTAAAAGGAGAAAAATAATAATTAATTAGCAAATTCTGATATCATTATTTAAATGGTGTGTAATTAGCTTAATTTTATTTACATATTGTAAAATTTATGATTAAATTAAAATTTGGGTTTGGAAATCATCATAACTACATGTGAGTGGTACTCGTGAGAGCTTTTAAAAATTGATTTTTGGTTAAAGCTAGATCAAATAATAATTGATTGAATCCAGGGGGGGAAATCGAAAAAGGACCAAAAGATTATATAGAAGGGCACCCAGTCGCTGGTTTTATACACTGATAAAATAAGCTCTAAATTTAATGCATGTATGCATGAAACCTCGAAATGGAGAATTGTAATAATCAAAATTAAATTTGAAACTTAACTAGTGGAGCTGAAATGATAACAAAAATAACATCAAAACCGAACCTAGAAAATGCGGTTGAACTATACCTATAAAAACCATTTCATTAATATAGATTGATATGTACAGTAACATAAGTATTCCAGGTTAGTATTGATATGGACAATATATTAAAATGTTCCCTGCAAACTGTTTTGACCAAATTATATCTAGAACTGCTATCTACAAGAGTACCCATAATTAAAAGATTGCTAAAAACCAAAATTTTGGTTCAGAGTATCATACATAATGACCGAATAACATCTTAATATCATGCTTTCTTGTAAACCTTAATGATTTCTGTAGCTTCATGTAGAGTGATGGCCTTGGATCTTGGGGGGAACTCATATGTTAATCTTCCCCTGCTAGTTCTGTCATAATTCAACAAGCAGAATTCCACATCCTCTAGATTGTTAAACTTTACATCTAGATGAATGTAGGCATCATACACCCTCAAGTAATTGGTTAACCAGTCCATTTCAAGGTCTTCAAAAATTCATGTCCACCTTAATAGAAAGTTGATACTCAACTCCATTCACGACCACTCTCTAAAAAACATGACATTGTCCCTAATTACCATGCAAGGGCATCTCAGATTCCTTCCAATTTCGGGGCTATTCACATCAAATTCCATGTAAGCCTCTAGGAAGCGATACAAAGCTGAGTATCAATGTTTGTGACAGCAGATTCCAACCCAACTAACCAATAGGGATCGAAAATATTATGAGTAATCCTGAAGATATCCCATTTTTCTATCCCCGCCCTAGCCAAGCAACCTACCCAGAGCCCAACAATGTCACTATTGGTCCTCCATGAGTATTCATATTTGAAAACACCCTCTCCTAAAGCCTGACTGACTGCTACATGACTCATATCATCTATGGGCCTTAATGTATGATTCCAACGCTCCTATGTAATCGGCCCACAAAAGGCCATGGTGCGATTTTCAAATGCATGTAATAGACATATAATAGAATCCATACCAACCAAACTAGACCGCTACCTATCTATTGGATAAAACCAAATGCAAACTAAGGTGAAAAGCAAGAAAGCCCCTGTTCCACTAATAAATAGGTGAAGTCAAGAATTCTAGATGCCTAATAATGGTGAAGTCATATGAATGATTAATATAGTTCCTCGCAAATTCATCATTTTAGGAAGGATAGTAAAACTTAAGTGAGAGATTTCTGCAATATTGGTACTCTACCCAAAATGTGTGAAATCACTACATGCGCAGGAACTTAAAAGAATATGATTATACCAAAATCGAAGAGGGTTTAAAGTTATGACTAAATGTTAGAGTATTAAAGCCATCGGTGCCTAGATTGGCTAATTTATTAGCCTCCTTGTTGCCTTCTCTATAAATGTGTGCATATCTTATTTCTTCAAATGCCAAAAGAGATTTGATGATGGCTTCTAAATTGGAATTTAACACCCAGTTTGGGGTAACTCCCTTCTTGAGAGCATTAATGATGATTTGGGAGTCCACTTCTATAATAATTTTTTTAATATTAAGTTTAATGCATAGGTTAATTCCTTCTTCTACTGCTTCTAGTTTGGCGATATTATGTGATGCCATGTCTAGAGACTTAGAACTTTTAACAATCCAGTCACTTGATTCATCACTTATAATGCATCCAATTCTCGCTTTACCTGGATTTCCTCTTGATGCCCCATCAAAATTCAACTTCATCCATCCTGGTGGGGGAGGTTGCCATTTACACTTAAGTCTTGCAAGGTCATTCTTCTTTTTGTAGTAGAGGGGAGGATTAATTAATAGTGCCCATCATTTTTTTATTTTTGCATCCCATTCAGAGAAAGATCCCTCTTCTCTAGGTCTCTTTCTGAGATCACTGTTCATCACTTCTAAAATAGCTACTTCTATTTTCGAAAAGTGGGCTTGTTTTGATAGACTTTGATCTAAGAAAATTTTTCGATTACGTTCTTTCCAAATTTCCCAAAGAACAATAGCTGGAGATATGTTCCAAAGTTTTCCATAAGTTTTCTTGGGATCATCTTTAGGCCAGCCCAATAAGTGTTCTACCCATTTACCTACTAATGGAGAGGACCAATTAAATTTACTTTGAAGCCACCTCCATCATTCCTAAGAAAATTTTCATGTGTATAAGAGGTGTTCTGCATTTTCTTTATCCTTTTTGGAAAGAGTACATCTAGATGGCCCTTCAAATCCCATTTTTTGAATTCTATCAGTTGTTAGTATTCTCTTTTGCATGGATGCCCAGAGAAACATTCCTGCTTTAGGAAGACCGACTGGATCCCAACATAGGTTCAAGGGAAGGGTATTAATTTCCCAATTCTATGAATTTGTGATAATTTTGTATCCTTCTTTAACTTTGTATGTCCCATCTTTTGATGCAGCTCATATTAACTTATCCTCCCTATCTTTAAGTATAATAGCTCAGTTCTTTAGAATATTTTCCAATTTTTATTTATCCTCTTGGTTAATGTCACAATCTGATAACGATTTCCATTTCCATATCTTACCCATGTCTAAGTCAGTTTCCTCTAGATAATCTTTCATCTTTGTTCCTCGTAAAGCTTTTAGGATAGATATTGCTTCTTGAGAAAATTCTGACCCTATCACAGGGGGATTTCCATTTCAAGAATCTTCCCAGAACAATGATTTGTCTCCATTCCCTATGTCCCAAGTGAGGTATTTGGAAATCAAACTACGATTATGCATAAGAAAATTCCAACCTGTGGATCCTTTGGGGGGGGGATTTAATTCTGAATAATGAAGTTTTATCTAAGGGATTTAGATATTTACTAAATAATATTTTAGCCCATTTTCTATCCATTTCTTGATAGAGTCTCCAAACTTTTTTGGCACCTAGTGCTTCATTCTGCCATTCTAAATTTTTTATTCCTAATCCGCCAAATTCTTTTAGTTTGCAAATTTTACTCCAACTAATTAAGGCTACTTTTTTCTTGTCCTCTAATCCTTTCTAGAAGAAGTTTCACAGTTTTCTTTCCAATATAGTGTTGATATTTTTGGGTAGATGTGAACAAGAAAGTTGGTAGGATGGGATAGCTGCTAAGACTACTTTGATCTTTGTTGTTCTTCCTGCCTTTGTTAACCATCTTCCTTTCCAATATTTAATGGGGTTATCAATTTTCTTGAGGATGTGTTCCCATCCTAGGTTCGAAAGAGTACTCTTGTCAAGGTAGATCCCTAGATATTTGAATGGTAAATTGCCTTTTATGAATCCTAATTTCTGACAAATTTGATCTTCAATTTCTATCTTCGTATTTAGGAAAAGGATTTCTGATTTCTCAGCATTGATCATTTGTCTAGATGCTTTTGTATATTTTTCCAAGATGATTTGTATCTGATCTACCTCTTGTAAGGTGCTGATTCCATCCAGTATAGTGTCATCAGCAAATTGTTGGTGGGTAGTGTTGTCAACTTCGTTCATGACTTTCACTCCTTTGATTTTACTTTCCTCTTGTGCTACCTTGATTGCCCTTCCAAATGCCTCTGCCATTATGATGAATAGGAATGGGGAGATCAGGTCTCCTTGTCTAATACCCCTTGAGATATTAAAAAAACCTTTCGAGGTTCCATTAATGAGAATTGAAATTTTAGGAGTTGAGATACATTGAAAAACAATGTTGATCCATTGTTTGGAGAAGCCAAATTCCTCTAGGGTTTTAGAGAGGAATCTCCAATCTACCTTATCATATGCTTTTTGGATATCTAGTTTTAGAAACATACAGGCTTCCTTTTTTTTAATTGCTGAATGGATTGTTTCCTGTATAATTGATATGCTATCTAATATGGATCTACCAAGGACAAATCTGGTTTGTTCTTCCAAAATGAGTTTAGGGAGGAAACTTTTGAGATGATTAGCTAGGATTTTTTAGAATACTTTATATATAGTGTTACATAAAGAAACATGCCTGAAATCCCCAAGCACTACACTTTGAGAGTAAGAAGCGTATGATTGATTTCTATTAAAATTGCTCCTCCCTTATGTGTGGCTTCTAAGGCTTTCAACAACTCCTCTCCTGGAATGTCCCAACATTGTTGAAAAAAGAAGGCTTGGAAGCCATCTAGACCCGGAGATTTATCCAAGTTCATACTGAACAATGCGGCTTTCACCTCTTGAAGAGTAAAGGGTTCATTAAGAAATTTATTATCTTCTTCTGAGATCAGCTTGGGTATATGTTTTAACATCTCATCTTGGGCAGATTTGTTTGATGAGTCAAAATTGTTGAGTGTATCATAGAAATACTTGATGAGTGTATCAACAATTTCCTTTGGATTCTCAGTTTGCTCCCCCTCTGGATTCTTGATTTTAGAATGTTTTTATAGTTTCTATTTTTAATAGTACTAATATGAAAAAAAAATTTATTTCAATCCCCTTCTACGAGCCATTTTTATCTTGATTTCTGTCTCCAGAATATTTCTTCTTTAGCTAGAATTTCTTCATGTTTTATAAGGTACTCTTTTTCTAATTGATAAGATTCATTATTCATTTCTTTCAGGAGGATCTCTTTATTTAATTTACTCATTTTTTCTCCAATTTCAAGTTTTTCTTTGAAGATGTTTTTTAAGTGTAGGTTATTCCATTTTTAAAAAATTTTTTTTATAGTTTTCAGTTTGTAGACCAGGCAGAACATTTTTGAACCCTCAAATTGTTCCTCCTGCCACCAATCTCTAATCTGATCCATAAAAGCTTTATCCATAAACCCCATTTTCTCACATTTAAAGGGGTTTCTACTAGGTTTAATCTACTCGTTGATTTCCATTTTCACTGGGAAGTGATCTGATCCAACCATAGGTAGTATTTCCAAATTAAGCAAACTATCTATGCTAAGATCTCCTTTTAGAAGAAATTTGTCCAATCTTTCTGCTATATAACAGAACCCTTTCCTTCTGTTATTCCAAGTGTATATGCCATTCTTTGTTTTTATATCCATAAGAGAGTCTTTTTGAATCCACTTTTTAAAATCTTCCATAGCTTTTCTTATTTGATTACTTCCTCCCTGTTTTTCTTCCTTGCTTAAGACCGCATTAAAGTCTCCTCCTATAATGACTATTTCTAAGGGTAAAGAGTTAATAAAGATGTTGATCGCATTCCAGACAGCAAGCTTGTCTTTTGTAGGTGTTGGTCCATAAACATTAATTATAACTGTCTACAAGTTAGATTTTGTACTAACAACTCTAGCTCTCATCCAATTTGTTTGTGAGGGGAATACTTCAACATTGATTAGCCTAGGATTCCATATTATACCCAACCCTCCTGAGGCCCCTTGTGACTGTTGAAATTTTGATTTCCATTTTCCTAATTTCCACCTCAGCTTAATTCATTCTTGTTTATTTAATTTAGTCTCTTGTAATAATGTAATATCTGAATCAAATAAGGTGAGATTACGCTTTAACAAGTGTGTTTTTCGAGGGGCATTCAGGCCCCTAGCATTCCAAGGTTGCAATTTTCATTGCTCCTTGGGAAGGAACTTCCCCTTCCCATTGTGAAGAATATCAAAAATCTTTGTCTGATCCTTGCCTTGCCCTGCAGCCTCTCTGAGTTCTTTTAGAGATTTCTTCCCACGCTTCTGTTTTAATTTTCCACAAATTGGTGTTTTCATTCCTTCTTGATTCATTTCTATACCAATTTTTTCAAGATTTACTCTTCTAATACCTTTTCTGCAATAATAGATACCTCGCCCTCCTGGTTTTCTTCCATGATGATTTCCTGGATTATCTTTTTGTTGATTTGTTGTTCCTTGTCATTTAATACCTCAACCTCTTTATAAAAATCTTTTTTGTTTGGACTCTCTATTGACTCACACCCCCAATTTTGATCTATGTCTGCTGAAAGTAATGATTCTCTTAAGGTTGATCCAGTGTTCTCTGTTTCTACTACAAACATGTCTTTTCCATCATTAGGTGTTTGCTAGAACTTATAATTTTTCTTTTTCCCTTTCTTCCTAATGGTTATATTTTCCCACTGGGCAGAGTCTACTGGTGGAATGATGACCGCTTGCTTTGTTGCTCCTTCTTGACTAGCCTTTCCTAGTAGTGTTTCTAGTTCTTGTTCTACTCTTCTATCTGATCGTTGCTCCATTTATATTGATTTATTATACCCAATGTGATCTAAGTCATCCTCCTACTTCTGATCCTTATTCTAACTTTCACAAATTCCTGATGTCTCCCCTATTTCTGTGATTTGAATCCTTTTCCCTTTATGTTTCTTATGTATTTATTCTACTAATATACTTTGATCAATTAAGTCATTTTGAATCAGGAGGGTTTCATGAAGGAGCTTGTTTAATTTGATAATATTCAAGTCCATTTCTTTAATGACTTCTTTTTCCAACTAACAATCCTTACATTTCATGAATTTATTAAGTGAATGCTGGTAGCTAATATTATCCTTCCCTTCTGTTTCCTTTGGTCTATCCAAATCCTTCCCATTATTTATGGGTTCTGATCTGTAATCTATATCCCCTTTCTCAGGAATGTTTGCTTCTACTTCTTCATTCAGAGCTTCTTTGAGTTTTGAGGTAGTTATTATAGCCTCATCCTTCCTTTCTGATATTTTTCCTGGTCTCCTTTTTATGGTTATATGGCCTTTGATATTATTTTTGATACAAGATTTTGAGAAGTTTGCATCTACAATTTTTAGTATTTCTCCTGAATATTCTTTGAAGGTTAAATTGTATATGGATTTGTTTGTGATGATCTTCTTGCTGACCGGATTTTTTTTATACTAATATTTTATTATTTTAAACTAGGTATCTTTTATTTATTATATTATGTTGATTAACTATAATTATAATAATTTATCAAACTTTTTTATTTTCCATAATATACCATTATAAAATTATTTACATAGTAAAATAAATCTAATTAATTCATTAGAGCAAAAGAGGAGCATATATTTAACAACAATCTAACATTACTTCAAAGAAAAAAATGCAAGTCTCATCATAATATTATACATATAGTAAGATTTTTAAAATTCACTTTAATATATTAATTTATAGAATCATGTAATCGACCTAGATGATATTTAATATATATTATCTTTTAATATATAATAGTATTTTTTATTATGTTGAAATAAGATAATTTATTTAGTTCAATTTAACTTAATTTATTTTTATATTCATAATAAAATCATGAAATTAATTTAGTCTCTTTAATATAAGAGTTTGATTAATTATTGTAGATATTAATATATGGTAATAGTATAACATGAGAAGATATATAAATTTGTAAAATATTAGGATAGATAAATTCAATAAATCAGTAATAAAAAGTAAAACTATATATCTAGAAAGTAGACATTCCACAAATCTCGATGAAACAATTATAATACGGAAGTATCCTCTAATAAAAGGGGTCCTATAAAACCCAACAAATTTAACCAATCATGTAAGAGAAAAATTATTTTGATAATATATAAATTTCATAAATAAATATAAGAACTTTAGAAATATATGAGTTTGAAAAAAATAATTAATTGTAATTGGTGGAGACTAATTTAGTTTTGAGAGAAAGTGGAATACAATAGTAATAGTAATAGTTAATACAATAGTAATATTACCTATGACAAGTACAATAACAATATCCTTTTCACAATTTTTATGCACCTTTCGAAACAACATCTACTATTTGATGCGAGAGTCATCGTGACACATCACTCACTACTTTAATATCTGTGGGGAATATATCAATGCATGATTCTCCATGTTAGGAAGTTTCTTGATAATCCATTTCATCACATCACTTAAACAAACGACATTATGGTAGGTGACACATGGCTTCATCAAGTCCATTGTTCAGTGAGACTGTATGTGGCACACATCCTTTCTTATTATACAATTTGACATTGCCATAATTCTTTTCTTCATTGTGGCTTCTTTTAGCCTACTATTCAACACAATTTCTATGATGACATGAACAATCACTCTTTTAGATATTTAGTAGTTACCGAATGCTCCTAATTTCTCGTGATCAACATTTGAGTACACTGATTTCTAAATTTAGGGCTCGTTTGGTTGTGGGGATAGGAATTGATAATTGGGAATTTCTATTCTAGAATAGCTATTTTGGAATTAGATTATTCTCTCTCTATTTGGTTAGACAAAACATAAATTAGAATTGCACACACCATTCCAATCCCATGTTCTAGTTTTCAAAGAATTTGGCTACCAAAGGTCTCCACTAGCGATGATAAGACACCATAACTTGGTTTGTCTGTTGGGTTACATTTAGGCTTAATGGACATGGCCTTGGTTATGGAATTGATGCCAAATCAAGCCTTGGCTAAGGACATTGAGAAAAGGAATAGTTAACTTCATATTAGTAAGTTTCAAATGTTGTAGCGATCAAATTTTGATTTGATTTTTATTATAATTTGTATTTTTATGCCATTAGGGGTTCTTCGTCTCTCTTCTACAAATCGGGAATTTATTTGGTTGAGGACTTTAGGGGGTGTGGCAAAGTGGATGAAGTGCCCTCATCATGATTGTTCCTAGCAAATTCTACACTATGATTTGAATCTGTTCAACATCTTGTTGGACATGGACTTCGAGAAAGACTTCCAAAATTCTAAACTATAATGACATGAGCCATGGATTTATCTGTTGGATGTTGTGAAGAATGTCTCGTTAGTTATTTCCATGTAAAAATGTATGCCTACAAATCTTGATTTTTTAAATTTTAGTGTCATCAATTTGAAGCAGATCTAAAAGTGTTATCAAATAAGAAAATATAAAACATGGGAATAGGAATAGTTATTTTGGAATGGAAAAATTGCACATTTTAGGTGCAAAATGGAAATATGTATTCCTAATCCCAATTCCAATTTAGTGCACCAAACAGTGAATAAAAACATATATTCTAATTTCTTATTCCTATTCTGGCTGTATTCCAGTAACCAAAATAACAAAGGTAATTACATTAAAGTTAGTATAGGTGTTCATTGTTTTAGCTTTTGTAATGGGTGTGATGTTATTTTGAACATTGTTTCATTTTGGTACTTTGTTGTTAATTCTTTTATTAAAACTATTGGGATTTTTGGCCTTTTGGAAAAAACTCGTTTTAACCCTTAGTAAAAAATAATGATTTTATTATGAATTAACAATGATCTTGGGAAAAATATGATATGCAAGAATTTAAAGCAAATATCTCATAGTTCCACACTATGTTATAATTCATGCAATCTGTAACAGGAAGGTATACCTTCTTATAGACCCCAAATGAATTTAGGGGCAATTATAAACAAACTCCATTGTAATTGTAATTTTAATAATAAATGTAAAGGAAGGTATGCCTTGCTAAATACCTTAGATAGAAAAGAGGCCATTGTAGTAGTCAAGAAGTTACATCCCAAGTTAAACCAAGATTTTTCTTCCCGGTTCTTTTTTCCCCAATGCCAATACTTTGAACAAGGCATAAATAATTTGTACTATTTTGAAATGATGAATAAAATTGGCAATAGACTTTTACCAATCAAAAAATTAATAGACTATATCTATAAATTTTAGAGGTTGTAATCTCTAAAAGTACCCCACGTAACCTCAAAATCCTCAAAAGCAACATACAATATCTAATGGATTTGCAATATCAATACTTATGCTTGTGTTTTAAACCATTATCTTCTCATTTTTTTTAATATCTCCATGTGTGGTCTATTTCACCCACCCTTCCCTCATTTTCCCAAATTTTTACAGCCACTTTTCACACTTCTACTTAATGTTAAATACACAATTATTTTTAAGAAAGAGGAAATCTCCAAAGAGTGCAATAGTTTAATATGATATAATCCCACACCCAAGAAATTGGAGGATAATAAATAGAAGGCCAAAACTTAACAAAAGAGAAAACAAAATGGGTTTACATAAATTTGAGTGTTCTATGTTCTAAATATGAAGGTTGTATTCCCCAATTACAAATAGTGCATGTGATAAGATAGTCGACAACTTCACACACAACATTGGTAACTCTTACTGTGTCGATATCAAACAAAGTAAGAAGGCATTCAACCTATCATCATGTCAGAATTAAGTCAACAAATTGTCATTCCACAACATTCTGAAGATTCTTCATTATGTTTAAATAGGTTTTGCACAACCTTCTTTTCCTCAAAAATGCAATTCATGAATTTTGCAGATATTCAGATTCACACTAGAATATTTCAAGCTTGGGAAGGAATTATTTCTTTAGTTTTCTACTATTTTTCTTCTTTATTGATCATTGAAAAGTTTTTTAAGTTTTCTATTATTTTGCCTTCTTAAATAATTATTGTACAATTATTTACATTTACAATTTTGTTTAAGATGTAAGGCATATTGTGTTTGTGCTTGTTCATTCTCTATGTCCATCTAAATCAAGCCTAGAGATATCAGTTTCTAATTATTATTTTTTAAATATGATAATTTGATAATAATTACATGTGAAAACAAGTGACTTCATAGATTACTCATTAAGTATTTTAATCAAATTAGTTAAGATGTGCACTGGTCTAATTATTATATTATTTTTATTAGTAATCTTATTTTAGAAAAGTTAATTTCATTTAATTCAATTATTTTAAAAACTAGTTAAACTATTAGAATTTATCATGTATAATATGTTAGTTAAGTAGTCATGCATTGTTAGTCAATAATAATTATGAATACTTTACAAATCAAAATATAACATAGACTAATAGAAACAATGAGCTTTGGTCTACAAACATGCAAAAAAATAAAAATAATTATTTTAATAAAATTATTTCTAATATTTCAAAAATCTCAGATTTATTTTCAATGGTATATAATAGAAGTGCTGAAAATAATATTCAAGGGTAATTTATCTACTACCATCACATAGTATTTAAATAAAAAATTTATTCAATTTTAAGCTACATTTTTATTAGGTAAGAACGTTCAAAATCATTCCAAAAATTTTAGAGTCAACAATTGGAGATCAAGAAAGCATATATATTGTCAATGGTAGCTGGCCAATCTCCTTTAAATACATGAAAGTAAAAAATAAACCAATTTTATTTTTCAGACTCACCAAAATATAGGGATTCTATCCAAAATCTTTTGCTTTTTTCTATCACAAAATATATAGAATTTAAAGAACAAATACTAAATATTTCAAAAAATTCCTTTTTATTTTAGATATTTTGAAATTTGAAACAAGGATAACCACATTCCAAACTATCTGATCCAATCAAACATGTAGGTCCCAAGTCTTTTTCCTAGCTCATTTGGTTGAGAGTGGAGCCCTAGGCTGTGGCTTACCCCCATGGTTCTGGGTTCAAAACTCTCTCCAGATTTCCCTAGTAGAATTGTAGTGCCGCCTTGTTGCCCCACCCACAAAGAATTAGTCTCGCCCCAACTTGCCTTAACTGGATGGCTGGACTGGACCATGGGGATACCTCTGTCGCTAGCCCCAATAAAGAAAAAGGACATCCAGTTGGTCAAACATGATCACAACATCATTCAGAACTGTGACTGCCAGAGAAGATGTCGACCAGCTTGCAAGAATCGTCCTACCCATTTCAAAACTCTCTCCAGATTTCCCTAGTAGAATCGTAGTGCCAGCCTGTTGCCCCACCCACAAAGAATTAGTCTTGTCCCAACTTGCCTTAACTGGATGGCTGGACTGGACCATGGGGATACCTCTGTCGCTAGCCCCAATAAAGAAAAAGGACATCCAGTTGGTCAAACATGACCACAACATCATTCAGAACTATGACTGCCAGAGAAGATGTCGACCAGCTTGCAAGAATCGTCCTACCCATTTCTATATTGTCAACTGCCATACCTCCAAAGCCAAGATGTCTGACAGCAGCTTTTCTTTTTTCTCGTGCAATATGTTTCTGACAGCACCATCTCTAACATCGAATAAAAAGCTACATTTCTCTTATAACTTTTTAGCTAAAGTAGTTTTGCCAGAGCCACCCTTTCCCCTGTATTCCCTCATTTGGTACATTTTGAAGCCTTCTAGCATATTGAAGTGCGCTCATTTTAGAGTCCTATACAACTCCATGTACGCTCAGTCTCACCGGCTGTTCTGCGGCCACCGGTGGTACCTCTCTAACCTCTGTCCCCACACGATGAGCGATATGGTCTCTACACATGCAAACATAACATTGAATAAAAATTAGAGTGTAACAGTTGACCTTCTTCTGATAAAAATATAAAAGAAAATTGCAGAGGATGCATTGATAAATTAAAGGTTAAGTAATTAGTACTCACTCCTTGCTGTCAACGATGTGGCCAACATTAAATGAAACACAGTAAAGCGCCCCCTTCCACTCCAAAATCTTTTCCGAGGCATATCTTCGCTTCTCTACATGCCGACCAAATGCATAAGCATAGGCTCCTTTAGCATAGCGGACATCCTCAAGCATAACACGGTAGAAAATAGGAACAATTCTAGTGCCTGTCTTGAGCACAAGTGTCAGCTCTGACAAACACCAAGCGGAATGTGCATAGTTCTTGGAAACTATAGCTATATGAATCTTAGCACTGCTTACTGCTTCTTATATTACACTAGGTAAGGGATCCCCCAATCTAATCTCTTCAAAATCTAGAAAGACCTTCAGTCCCATGTCCCTTAAGCCTGCTATAGATAGGTTTAGCCAGTGCAACTTTGACATCAGGACCGCGATGATCATTGTGTACATCATAACGGACATCTCTCGTAGGCCTTGCGTATATTCCACCACAAAGAAATGCAAATTTACCCCGTGGGTGAATGATTGGACGAGTGTCAACTAATTTGAATTCTTGAGCCTCTTTAGCTTCCTTCGTTACCAAATCCGTCATCCTCTTCAGGAGCATGTCCTCGTCGCTGCTATATTCAACAACAAAGGAAACATAATAAACTTCAGACTCTAAATATCGATAAAAAAAAGTCCGAGCCTGAAAATGAGGAAGGAAACATGCAAAGAATGTATCAACAAGAACTTGTGTTAACTGCCTTGATTGGAGTAATCGGTACTTACTCTTTGCTATAGACGATATGACCCACATAGATCGAAGTATAGCGTGTTAATTATTGTTAGTTGGACAGCTGTTATTTCTGACCCGGAAATAGTAGCACTATTTATGGGTAGCTTGGACAGCTGTTCGTCCTTATCTATGAATAACGGTTGTATTTATGGGTGGTTTGGACAGCTGTTTGTCCACTTGCCAAAAATTAGTAAATGGTTATTATTTACTAATTTTAGTGATTCCTTTTGGACACTTTGCAACCAATTCTATTATTGGCTGTCGAGTTGTCTTAATCTTAGTCGTTGGTTAGATTTAATCTTGGTTAGCAAACAGTCTTGCAGTGTTAGAAAGGGCATAGTGGAGAAGCTTTTGTGAAGCAGTTTGTAGTGTTAGCAAACAGTCTTGCAGTGTTAGCAAGGACGCAGTGTTAGCGTGGGGATAGCAGTGGGGAATATCAGAGGGAGAAATTAGGAGGTTGTCAGAGTTCTGCCAGTGAGAGGCAAGGAATTTTGTATCTCTTGATTTGCTGAAGTTTAATATAATTCCTCATCTGTAGAACTGGTTTTCCCTTAGGGGTTTTTCCAGGGACAATTTGTCCAAAAATATTGTGTTCATTGTGTTGCGCATTTCTTTTCGTATTTTATAAGTGAAGTTGCAGTTGTGTTATTCTTCGATATTAGCTGAGAATTTATTTTCAGCAGTTTAATAATCATTTGTGATAGGAGATTAGTAATCAGTGACTGCAATAGTTTGATTTTTCACATGGTATCAGAGCATTGTTAAGGGTAGAAGAGTTTTACCCTAGAAAAGAAATTTTGATCTCTTTAGATTTATTATTGCTTTAAACCCTTGAGATGGCTTCAGCTAGTTTGAGAGATCAGGATAGATTGGATGGTGCCTCAAATTTTGCTGTCTGGAAGGCCAGAATTTCTTTATTGTTGGAAGAGAATGGTATCAAGGATTATGCTACCAGTGGTGTACCTGTACCAACGGATGCAACACAGCTTGCAGCATATAGGAAGGACGATGCCAAAGCGAGGAGGATTATCCTTGATGGTGTCAAGGATCATATTGTTCCACATATCTCGGAGCTAGATACAACAAAGAAGATGTGGGATGCCATTCTAAATCTGTACCAAAATGCTACCACTAACAGGAAGTTGATTCTCAGAGAGAAGCTAAAGAAATCCTGGATGAATCAGGGAGAAGACGTCACAAGTTTCCTCACCAAGCTCAGAATTGTCAAGGATGAGTTAGCAGTTGTTGGAGATAGGCCTAGTGATGATGAGCTAGTGAGAATAGCCCTAAATGGGTTTACTAAACAATGGAGTGTCTTTGTTCAAGTTGTCAGTGGATGAGATACTTTACCGAGTTGGGATCGACTATGGACTGATTTCACTCAGGAGGAGTTTAGACTAAGTCTTGTCAATGGGGCCAACAAGAGTCAGAAAAATGAGGTGGAACAAGAGAACATTGCCCTAGCAGGTAAAGGGAAAGCAAAGAAGGGATCTAGCAAAGGATCAAATTCACAAAGTGAAAAGAAGAAGAAGGACCTTTCTAAGGTCAAGTGCTTTGGATGTCACGAGTTTGGCCACTATGTCAGTGCTTTCCTAGAGAGGAAAAAGGGTAAGAAGCAGGTGGCAGCTTCAACAAGTGCAGAAGAACTCTCCAGCAGAATGGAAGATGAGTTTGCACTCATAGCTTGTATGGTTAGCTCAACCTCACAGTGTGTTTGGTATATAGATAGTGGGGCGTCATTTCATATGACAGGAGTTAGAGAGTACTTCTCCAGTTACAAGGAGGAGGACACCAACATCTAGATTTCTATGGGAAACTTGTCCAAACTCAACCCTGTTGGGAAAGGGACTGCTCAGTTTCAGAGGGAGAATGGAAAGAAGATTCCTCTTCATGATGTGTTATATGTGCCGGGCTTAGGTATGAATTTGATTTCTGTATCTATTCTTCAGGATAGGGGGTATAATGTACTCTTTAGAGGGACACATGTGTTGATTAAGCACAAGGATTGGAAATCACCCATAACTATTGGAGTTAGGAGTGGTCGCCTTTATAGATTGCAGTTTGATACTCCTAAGGCACTTATGAGCAACAATAATCCTAGAGATCTTGGAGAGCTATGGCATAGGAGGTTGGGCCATATTCATCATGGAGCACTTAGATTGCTTCGTGAGACCGTGACAGGTGTTCCAGAGGTGAGCACAGAGCATGACGATGTATGTAAGGGATGTGTGTTGGGGAAGTTTGCGAAAGCATCTTTTCCAAGGAGTGACACCAGATCTAAGGGTGTTCTTGATCTAGTACATTCAAATGTTTGTGGACCAATGTCAACAAAATATCTCAGAGGATATGAGTACTATGTTACTTTTATTGATGACTTCTCTAGAAAGACCTGGATATACTTCTTGAAGACTAAAGATGAGGTTTTCAGTTGATTCCAAGAGTTCAAGGCTCTTGTGGAGAACTCGACAGGAAAGAAGATAAAGGTTCTTCGGTCAGACAATGGAGGCGAGTACAAAGGAAATTTCTTCCAGGAGTTCTGCACCAGAGAAGGAATCAAGAGAGAATGGACTGTTCCTTACAATCCACAGAAGAATGGAGTTGCTGAGAGGAAGAACCGTTCTATATCAGAGGCAGCAAGAGCTATGCTACATGACCAGGACATGCCCCATTACTTATGGGCAGAGGCATATAATACAGCAGTCTACATTCAAAATAGAGTTCCACACAAGGTGCTAGGGAAGATGACACCAGAGGAGGCTTTCACAGGGAAGAAGCTAGATGTTAGTCACTTCAGGATATTCGGGAGTTTGGCATATTGTCATATTCCTGGAGATACACGTACAAAGTTAGATCAGACTGTAGAGAGGGGGTACTTTGTTGGGTACAGTGAGACCTCAAAGGCATACAGGATTTTCATTCTGGGGACTAAAAAAGTTATTGTCAGACGGGATATCAAGTTCATGGAGGACAAGGCATTCAAGAGATCCAGAGATTTTCCAGCAGATGATCAGAGTGAGCAGCCAACAGAATCTCCAAGACCAAGTCAAGGGCATCAAAGCTCAAGTACAGTTACCAGTACGAGTGTAGACTCAGTTAGTGAAGATTCACAGAGTATGGAGCAACAGGTGCAACAGGAAATGCATCTGGAAGACTTAGAGGTTGACATTTCATCCTCTACAGTTGGCAGCAAGAACCATGTGGTTCCAGATACACAAAGGGATACTCAGGAGTTTGTGGCAGCTCCTAGGAAGAGTACTAGACAGCGAAGACAACCAGCCAAGTTCAATGACTATGTGGCATTAGTTAGTTAGTTGGTAGATAGTGAGCCTTCTAGCTATTAGGAAGCTGCAGAACATCAGGTATGGCGAGATATTATGGTTGAGGAATATTCTTCAATAATGTAGAATGATGTTTGGGAGGTAGTACCTAGACCAACAGATAGGGTTGTAGTTGGATCACGTTGGATCTATAAGATAAAGCACGGTGCAGATGGTAGCATCGAGAAATACAAGGCTAGGTTTTTGGAAAAGGGGTTCTCTTAGAAGGAGGGAATAGACTATGAGGAGACATTTGCTCTACTTGTCAGGTATACTTCTATACGAGCTGTAATCTCACTTGCAACACAGATGGGATGGAAGATCCATCAAATGGATGTCAAGACAGCATTCCTCAATGGTGAGTTGAAGGAGGAGGTATACATAGAACAACCAGAAGGCTTTGTAGCACACAGAAAAGAGACCCACATGTGCAGATTGAAGAAAGCATTGTACGGACTCAAGTAGGCTCCTAGAGCGTGGTATGAGCGCATTGATACATACTTACAGAAAATGGGCTTTGTGAAGAGTGAAGCAGATGCTAACCTCTACTACTTGATGGTTAGGGGTGAGATTCTCATTTTTGTTCTTTATGTGGACGACCTATTTCTTACAGGTTCACTAGGGCTCATAGTGGATTGCAAGAGGAACCTTGCAGAAGAGTTTGAGATGAAGGATTTAGGACTTATGCACTACTTTCTAGGCATGGAAGTGTGGCAGACAGATGGGGAGATTTTCCTTGGTCAAGAGAAATATTGCATTGAAATCTTGAAGAAATTCGGGATGGAGGATTGCAAAGCCATGTCTACACCCATGATCATGAATTGGAGGAAGGTAGATACATCTAAAGAGAAAGATGTAGATCCCACTTTATATAGACAGTTGATTGGTTCGCTTATGTATTTGGTCAACACTAGACTAGATATAGCATTTCCAGTAAACTCTCTTAGTCAGTTCATGGTTGAACCAAAGAGAATGCATTGGATAGCAGCTAAGCATGTGCTACGTTACTTGTGTGGTATAGTCGAGTATGGGATCAGATATGTTCGAGGTGAAGGTATCAGGTTGATAGGCTATACTGATGTAGATTGGGCAAGAAGTACAACAGACAAAAGGAGCACTTCAGGGTGTTGTTTCAGCTTGGGATCAGGAGTTGTATCTTGGTTCAGCAGGAAGCAGAAGTCTTTGGCTCTAAGTTCAGCAGAAGCAGAATACATAGCAGCTAGCATGGTGACATGTGAAGCTATATGGCTTCGAAAGTTGTTAGTAGCCTTGTTTGGTCAGAAGGTTGAGACTACTGTGATACATTGTGACAATCAGAGTTGCATCAAGTTGTCTAAAAATCCAGTGTTTCATGATAGGTCTAAACATATAGATATCAGATATCACTTCATCAGAGATTGCGTACAAAGGGGAGTTGTTCGACTACAATACATACCTACAGATGAGCAGGTAGCAGACATTCTGACGAAGGCTTTGGGAAAGGCCAAATTTATCTTCTTCAGAGATAAGATGGGTGTCATGCAGAACAGCTTCCTCGCTAAGAGGGAGTGTTAATTATTGTTAGTTGGACAGCTGTTATTTCTGACCCGGAAATAGCAGCACTATTTATGGGTAGCTTGGACAGCTGTTCGTCCTTATCTATGAATAGCGGTTGTATATATGGGTGGTTTGGACAGCTGTTTGTCCACTTGCCAAAAATTAGTAAATGGTTATTATTTACTAATTTTAATGATTCCTTTTGGACACTTTGCAACCAATTCTATTATTGGCTGTCGAGTTGTCTTAATCTCAGCCGTTGGTTAGATTTAATCTTGGTCATTGGTTTACCAACAGGAGTAGTATAGAAAGGGGTCATTGGGTCATTTGGATGGGAAGAAGCTTTGGTGAAGCAGTTTGCAGTGTTAGCAAACAGTCTTGCAGTGTTAGCAAACAGTCTTGCAGTGTTAGCAAGGGCACAGTGGAGAAGCTTTGGTGAAGCAGTTTGCAGTGTTAGCAAACAGTCTTGCAGTGTTAGCAAGGGCACAGTGGAGAAGCTTTTGTGAAGCAGTTTGCAGTGTTAGCAAGGACGCAATGTTAGTGTGGGGATAGCAGTGGGGAATATCAGCGGAAGAAATTAGGAGGTTGTCAGAGTTCTGCTAGTGAGAGGCAAGGAATTTTGTATCTCTTGATTTGCTGAAGTTTAATATAATTCCTCATCTGTAGAACTGGTTTTCCCTTAGGGGTTTTTCCAGGGACAATTTGTCCAAAAATATTGTGTTCATTGTGTTGCACATTTCTTTCTGTATTTTATATGTGAAGTTGCAGTTGTGTTATTCTTCGATATTAGCTGAGAATTTATTTTCAGCAGTTTAATAATCATTTGTGATAGGAGATTAATAATCAGTGACTGCAATAGTTTGATTTTTCACATAGCGAAGTGCTTCCTTCCACTCCTTCAGTTTCGCTTGGTTATGTTTACCCTTCGCTTGGTGCCAGTTGAAGGCGTCAGCACACCTTCATTTTGAATATCTTAGATGCTCAAGCAAAACATGGTAGTAAATGGGAACTATCCTGCTGTCTTCTCTTCCCCTAATCAACAATAGTTCTCGCAAACACCACTTGGACGTTGCATAGTCCTCTGAAAATATAGCTATATTAAGCCAAGTACTCTTTATTACTTGTTCTAGTACACTAGGAAAGTGACCCCGCAATGTAAGCTCTTCTGAATCCAGAAAAACCTTCAGTCCCATTCCTGTGAGCATATTATAGATAACTGTGGTGAGTGTACGTTTGCATCAGGACCCCGATGGTTAATAAATACATCATACTTTATCTTCTCACAAGCATTATCGATCCACTTGAAGTAGATGTAGTTGCTGCAAATTCTTCACCCTGTTGTTGGATGCTTGAACTAGTCTTAGCTGATGCTATCAGGTCCTGACACTTTTTTCCTTCTTTCACTACCCACTCTATAATTGTCTTCAGCAGCATGTCTTCGTCCCTGGACACATTCAACAAGGAAAACAAGAGAATAAACTTCACAATCTATATGGATGAAACAAGTCTATGAACCTCGAGATTAGGCGAGAAAAAGAAAAAAGAATGCATCAATTAGTAAACGCTGAGTGCATCTGGTGGTACTTACTCCTTGCTCTCAACGACCTGACCAATATAATGTGAAACACTATAAAGCGCTTTCTTTCACTCCTTCACTTTTTTTGAGTCATGTTCAAGCTTTTTTGGGTCAAATGCATAGCCTCCTTTTACATACCGTACATCATCAGGGTTAACACGGAAGAAAATAGGAACAATTTTAGTGCCTCTTCCCCTGTTGTACATGGATGACAGCTCTTATAAGCACCAGTTGGATCGTGCATAGCCTTCTAAAAATATTGGAATATAAAGCCATGCACTCTTAAAAGCTGCTTCCATTTGTTCATCCCCCAAATCGAGCTCTTCCGAATTCAGAAAAACCTTCAGTCCCAACGCATCAAGCTCTTTATAAATTGCTCCACCCAGAGGATGTTTAAAATGATTGATAAATACATCATTACGCGGGAAATCTTTCACAGGCATCGTGGATTCACTAGAAGCAGATGTAGATGGTAGAAATTCTTCAACGTGTTGGCAATTTAACCGAACACCACCACAAAAGAAAGATAAAAGATCGACAATGCAATAAAGTATTTTGGATCCACTGGACGTAGATGTAGATGGTCCAAATTCCTCATCCAGTTGGGGGTTGTGTGGATTAGAAGCAGATGCCATGATATTAGATGCAAGCGGACATAACTAACGTTGAAAAAATGGGCTGTCCTACGGGAAAATAGTTTTCGTTGATGAGGATAAATTGAGTGGGTGCATATAAAAGAGGAGAGGGATAAGTACTGAGAAATAAAAGTGGGACTGAACTTGTGAAAAATTTAACTATTGTAGTCATTGATTATTAATCTACTATCATTAACGATTATTAAATTGCTGAAAATAAATTCTCAACTAATATCGAAAAATAACACAGCTGCAACTTCACTTATAAAATACAGAAAGAAATGCACAACACAATGAACACAATATTTGCAATGACCCGTACCAATAGGCGACTAAAAAAACTCTAATTTTAACACATTACTAAAATATATAGCTGGATTGATCAAATGGTGGAGACTGAATGCTGTAGATGATATGGTGAAAGTGCAACTCCACTGGAAACTCCAAATCAACAATTAAGCACAAATGAAAGGACTGAAATATCCTTCCTCCAACTGCAATAATTCAGGTGATTTCTCACACCCTCAAAATTGTGTACCAATTGAGAGTTTTCATTCTCAATGGCCAATTGTGACTATTTGCAGAAACCCTAGGCTCTACAACGCACATAAGCAAAAATCAATAATAAATCTTGATGATAGGCAATGAACCCTCAATGCCTGTTTATTCTTTTCTTTGATAGATCGGCCTCCCTCTTTTTAATTTTTTCTCCGCTTCTTCCAGCAACCTCTAGAAGATTTTTATTTTTTTATTTTTTTAATAAAGTTACCTTGTAATCGATAACTTTATAATTAACTCCTCCAAAAAAAATGGGACATTACAGGTCCTAAAATTGCTTGGCCTCAAGCAATTTTAATGTTAGATGCTGCAAAATCACTTCTCCCTCCCAAGTAGCATCTTCAATAGGTAAATCTTTCCACTTAACTAGATATTCTCTGATTACTCTCCTGTGAAGCTGCTTCTCTCTACTATCTAGAATGAATTCTGGCACTAAGATCAATTTTCCCTCATCATCCAAGGGAGGTAATACTATAGAAGGCATCACATTCTAACCCAATGCCTTTTTGAGGCATGATACATGAAACACATTGTGCACTCGACTATCTGTGGGAAGCTCCAACTCATAAGCCACCTCAACAACTTGTTTGATGATCTTGAATGGTCCATAATAGCATGGCTTGAGTTTCTCTGTACCACTCTTCTTGAGAGTGGACTGCTTATATGGCTGCAACATGAGGTAAACCATATCATTTACATCAAAACTACGCTCAATCCTCTTCTTGTCTGCATACTATTTTTGCTAGTTCTGAGCTCTAGCAATGTTGTCTCTAAGAGTAGCAACTATATCCTTACTTTCCTGTAATAGTTCACCTGCACGGGGTACTCGACTGTCTCCCAACAACAAATCTAAGAAACTAGGTGCCTCATAACCGTAAAGTGCCATGAAGGGTGTCATTTGTATAGTCATATGATATGTAGTATTGTAACAATACTCATAGAGATATATCCATCTGACCCAAGCTCGCTATTGATCTACTACATAATTCCTCAAATACCCTTCCACCCATTTGTTTACAATCTCTGTTTGACCATCAATCTATGGGTGATAACTGGTACTAGGTGTAAGCTCAGTGCCACACAACCGAAATATCTCTTGCCAAAAGTGACTCATGAAGTAGCTGTCCCTGTCACTCACAATGCTCTAAGGCAACTCGTGTAATCTAAAAATCTCCCTAAAGAAGACCTCTGCCACCTAAGTTGCTGAGTATGTAGTAGCGATAGGGAAGAAGTGAGCATATTTTGTCAGCCTATCCACCACCACATAGATACAATCACACCCCTGGGCCCTAGCCAAGCTCATAATAAAATCCATAAAGATGCACTCCCACTTCCTATCAGGAATAGGAAGTGGTTGTAGGAGCCTTGCTGGATAAGTGTGCTCTTGTTTGTTCTGCTGGCAAACATGAAACTCACGCACATACTGCAAAACATCAGCCTTAAGTCCCTTCCAAGTGAATCGTTCCCGTACTAACCTGTAAGTCTTGAAATATCTAGGATGGCCTACTGTAGGTGAATTATGGAATGCTCTAAAAATCAATTGCTTCACTTTCGATCCTAGGACTAAGTAAATCATGTTCTTGTAAATGATCAAATCATCTATGAGAGTGTATCTAGTGTCAATTGTTGTCCCCTCCACTATAGAAGAGGCCCACGTGTCTTTGGCATATTCTGCTACAATCAAGTGTTGCCAATCCTCTGATATCTAAATCATAGAAGTGAGGTGTGGCCTATGGGATAAAGCATCTGCACCAATATTTTGTGTCCCCTTAACATATGTGATATCAAAATCATATGCCTGTAACTTACTCACCCACTTCTACTAACGATCATTCAGGTCCCGCTGTCCCAAAAAGTGCTTCAAACTATTATGATCAGTTTTAATACAAAATTTTCTGCCCACAAGATACTATCTGAATTTGGCCAAGGCATGCATGATGGCCAACATCTTCTTATCATATATAATAAATGATCTCTCAACCCCTCTGAGTTTCCTACTCTCTTAAGCTATAAGATGCTTGTCCTGCATGAGTACAACACCAACTCCCTCTCCAGAAGCATCACATTGAAGCTCAAATGGCTTCGTGAAATCAGGCAATGCTAATACTGGGCATGTAGTCATTATTTCCTTGAACCGCATAAAACACTCTTGTGCCTCCCGAGTCCACACAAATGCCCCCCTTTCTTCAGCAAATCTGTCATGGGCGCTGCATGTCATAAGTAGCCACTAACAAACCTGCGATAGAATCCACATAGACCAAGGAACCCTCTTAACTATGTAAGGTTCTCTAGTGGTGGCCAATCAACAATAGCACGGATCTTTTCAGGATCCATTCACACTCCTTTTTCACTAATGATGTGTCCAAGATACAACAATTTTGTCATCCCCAAATCACATTTGGACTCCTTGGCATACAAGGACTCGCTCTGTAAAATGCTTAATACTGTCTCCAAGTGCTCTAAATGTTCCTGCCATGTCCTGCTATAGATCAAAATATCATCAAAGAACACTAGAACAAATTTCCTCAATTGATGGTGGAAGACCTTGTTGATAGTGGACTGAAAAGTGGCAGGTGCATTAGTCAAACCAAAAGGCATGACTACAAACTCGAAATGACCGTAATGACATCTAAAAGCAATTTTTTTAATATCCTACTCTCGAACTCTGATATGGTGATAGCCTGATCTCAAATTGTGAAATAACAAGCCCCATGCAATTCGTCTATCAACTCATTGATGCATGGAATGGGATACTTGTTCTTTATAGTTCTCTTATTCAACACCCTATAATCAATACACATTCTTAGAGTTCCATCCTTCTTTTTTACCAAAACAATAGAAGATGCAAAAGGTGACTTACTTGGTCTGATGTGTCCCATTGCTAGCAACTCGTTGATGGTCCTCTCCATCTCATCTTTGAGTCATTTTGGGTGTTGATATGGTGTGATTATGATAGTCTTAGCACCTTCCTCCAACTTGATAATGTGCTCAATACCTCTGTCTGGTGGCCTGCTTGGTGGAATCTCACTGAATACCTTCCCATACTTGATTCTCAATTTTTGAATATCTGGATGGTATTCAGTCTTATGTTGCTCCCCTTGGGTAGGCATGAAGGCACATATTTCTGCCCACTCTATATTATTATGCCTGGCTAATCTCTCCAACCGCCTAAATGAGATAGTCCTAACATCACCATTATGGATAGCCTTCAGCACATGATTCCTACCATCCACCACGAATCATATCTCCATATCCTCCAATCTTAGGGTAACCTCCTTCAAAGAATGTAGCCATTGCATCCCAAGTACTATGTCCATGTCACCCATGTTGACCACATGATAGTTTGCCTTAAACTTGTAGTTGTTTATGCGCAAAGGTAGATCTCATACCATCCTATCACAATGAAGAGTATATCCATCAGTTACCTTAACTCTCAATCCCTCAAAATCCTTAGTAATAAGTCCATGCCTCTCCACAAATCATGCATCAATGAAATTATGCGTGGCACCTATATCCAATAGAGTAATAATCTTTTGTCCTGCCAAGATTCCTCAAAATCTAAAAGATCCCTCTCTTTGAATACTAGACAGACGTGCCTCTTGTAAATGTATTTCTGGAGCCTCTTTTTTCTCAGCACTATCTACTTCTTGTTCACCCTGTACCTCATCAGGATCCTCATCATGGTGCTCTGAGATGTCTGAATCTAAACTTTCATAATAAGCCCACATCACCTGGTTAGCCTTCCCCTTAGGCTTCAAAGGACAATCATGACCAAACTCATAGGGACCTTTGCAAAAGAAGCATAGCTTCTTCCTACGCAAGTCATTAAGTGTTTCCTTATCCCAAGGTGCAGCTAGCTTGTCTTTTGAGTCACTAACCTTCTCTTTTCCCTTGCTGAATTCCCCTTTGTTATCTTTAAATGATGAAGAACCCTTTGAACTAAACCGGTTTGCTGAAGCTGCACGTTCCATACTGTGAGCTTTCTTCATGGCTTCCTGTAATGTAGGAGGATCAAAGGCCTTTACCCACCCCTTGAGTGGTTTAGTTAATCCCTCTATGAATAAAATGACTAGCCTCCTTTCTGAAATGTCAGGCACCACCACTGCAAGCTTTTGGAAGTCATTGATAAATTGTTCTAAGCCTCCTGACTATCTCAACAAGGCAAACTCCCAAAAATAAACTTTAGGATTTTTTTATCAAACCTTTCTATCAATCTATCCACAAACTCTTGATAAGTGGTTACCTGATTGTGTTGCAATGTGATCATCCCATGTGTCCACCAATCATGTGCTGCCCCATCTAAGTGTAAAATGGCATACTTGAGTGTATCAATTTCTGTCATAGTCTTCAGAGATAGGAAAATATCCACCTTATGAATCCAAACACGAGAAGTCATTTTTCCACTGCCATCAAATGTGGGTAATACCAACTTGTTGGTGACCTGTTGCAACTCCCTATGTTTATCTACTTGCTTCTGCCTGGCAGTTCTATAATTCAGGTACCAATCAAATGTCCATCCATCCTGTACATATTCTGGTAATGAATCCCACTCATTCCTTGCTTTTCAGAGTTCGTCTACAATATATGTTACCATAGCATCAGGTGTGCGTGCTAGAGTATCTTCTCTGAATGTAGGACGTGTGGGTCTATCAGCTGTTCCAGATTGTGTCCTATGTTGTGATCCTGCTATGCTCCTGTCATCTTGGTCATTATTATGATTATTCCTCCTATTTTCCCAATCAAATGTTGCATCATAACCATCATTTCCTGTGTACTTGCCTCTATTGACTGTAGAAGCCTCTCCTATTGCTGCAAAGTCTCATCATTTCGCACACTTCTGGATGGACTTTGAGAATGTCTCTCAGCCATATTCTTAGTTATGTTGGTTCTTTTGTAAACTAAATTAAATGGTGGCTGGGTAACCCTATCAGGCTCGTAGGAAACCGCTCTGATACCACTATAATGACCTGTACCAATAGGCCACTAAACAAACCCTAATTTTAACACACTGCTAAAATATATAGCTGGATTGATCAAATGGTGGAGACTGAATGCTGTAGATGATATGGTGAAAGTGCAACTCCACCGGAAACTCCAAATTAGCAATTAAGCATGAATGAAAGAACTGAAATATCCTTCCCCCAGCTACAATAATTCAGGTGATATCTCACACCCTCAAAATTATATACCAATTGAGAGTTTTCATTCTCAATGGCCAATTGTGACTATTTGCAGAAACCCTAGGCTCCACAATGCACATAAGCAAAAATCAATAATAAATCTCAATGATATGCAATGAGCCCTCAATGCCTATTTATTCTTTTCTTTGATAGGTTAGCCTCCCTCTTTTTAATTATTTCTTCACTTCTTCCAGCAAACCTCTAGAAGATTTTTTTTTTTTTTTTTTTTAATAAAGTTACCTTGTAATCAATAATTTTATAATTAACTCCTCCAAAAAAAAATGGGACATTACAATATTTTCGAACAAATTCTCCCTAGAAAAACCCCTAAGGGAAAATTAGTTCTACATATGAGAAATTATATTAAACTTTAGCAAATCAAGAGATACAAAATTCCTTGCCTCTCACTGGCAGAACTTCGACAACCTCCTAATTTATCCTAATGATATTCTCCACTGCTATTCCCACGCTAACACTGCACCCTTGCTAATACTGCAAGACTATTTGCTAATACTGCAAATGTTTCTCCAAACTTCATGTTCTCCAAATGCCCCCTGACCTCCTTTTATACTACTCCTATTGGTAAACCAACGACCGAGATTGATTTACATTCGACAGTTGGGATTAAAACAACTTAACAACCCTAACCAAGTCGGTTTCTAATTGTTTCCAAAAGTGGTCAATTAATTAACAAATATCTATTTCTTATCTAACCAATTAGTTAGCAAAATAATTACTTGCTAAATAATAGCAAATGGACAAACAGCTGTCCAAAGCTAACAAAACTAACACTCCCTCTTAGCGAGGAAGTTGTTCTGCAGAACACCCAACTTATCTCTAAAGAAGATAAATTTTGCCTTCCCCAATGCCTTAGTCAGAATGTTTGCTACTTGCTCCTCTGTAGGTATGTATTGTAGCTTAACAAATCCTCTTTGTACACAATCTCTAATGAAGTGATATTTGATATCTATATGTTTAGACCTATCATGAAACACTGGATTCTCAGACAACTTGATGCAACTCTGATTGTCACAATGTATCACAGTTTTCTCAACCTTCTGACCTAACAAGGGTACTAACAACTTTCGAAGCCATATAGCTTCACATGTCACCATGCTAGCTGCTATGTATTTTGCTTCTGCTTAACTTAGAGCCACAGACTTCTGCTTCCTGCTGAACCAAGAAACAACTCCTGATCCCAAGTTGAAACAACACCCTGAAGTGCTCCTTTTTTCTATTGTACTTCCTGCTCAATCTGCATCAGTATAGCCTATCAACCTGATACCTTCACCTCAAACATATATGATCCCATACTCGACTGTACCATGCAAGTAACATAGTACATGCTTAGCCGCTATCCAATGCATTCTCTTTGGTTCAACCATGAATTGACTGAGAGAATTAACTGCAAATGCTATATTTTGCCTAGTGTTGACCAAATACATAAGCAAACCAATCAACTATCTACATAAAGTGGGATCTACATCCTTCTCCTTAGATGTATCTACCTTCCTCCAATTCGTAATCATGGGTGTAGACATGGCTTTGCAATCCTCCATCCCGAATTTCTTCAAGATTTCAATGCAATATTTCCCTTGACCAAGGAAAATCTCCCCATCTATCTGCCACAATTTCATGCCTAGAAAGTAGTACATAAGTCCTAAATCCTTTATCTCGAACTCTTCTACATGGTTCATCTTGCAATCCTCTATGAGCCCTAGTGAACCTGTAAGAAATAGGTCATCCACATAAAGAACAAGAATGAGAATATCACCCCCAACCATCAAGTAGTAGAGGTTAGCATCTCCTTCACTCTTCACAAAGCCAATTTTCTACAAGTATGTATCAATGCACTCATACCACGCTCTAGGAGCTTGCTTGAGTCCGTACAATGCTTTCTTCAATCTACACACGTGGGTCTCTTTGCTATGTGCTACAAAGCCTTCTAGTTGTTCTATGTATACCTCCTCCTTCAACTCACCATTAAGGAATGCTATCTTGACATCCATTTGATTGATTTTCCATCCCATCTGTGTTGTAAGTGAGATTATAGCTCATATAGAAGTATACCTGGCAGTAGGAGCAAATGTCTCCTCATAGTCTATTCCCTCCTTCTGAGAGAACCCCTTTGCCATGAACCTCACCTTGTATTTCTCGATGCTACCATCTACACTGTGCTTTATCTTATAGATCCAGCATGATCCAACTATAGCCCTATCTATTGGTCTAGGTACTACCTCCCATACATCATTCTGCATTATTGAAAAATATTTCTCAACCATAGCATCTCGCCATACCTGATATTCTGTAGCTTCTTGATAGCTAGAAGGCTCACTATCTACCAACTGACTAACTAATGCCACATAGTCATTAAACTTGGCTAGTTGTCTTCGCTTGTCTAGTACTCTTCCTAGGAGCTCCCACAAACTCCTGAGTATCCCTTTGTGTATTTGGAACCATATGGTTCCTGCTGCCAATTGTAGAGGATGAAATGTCAACCTCTAAGTCTTCTAGATGCATTTCTTGTTGCACTTGTTGCTCCATACTCTATGAATCTTCACTAATTGAGTTTGCACTTGTACTGGTAACTGTACTTGAGCTTTGTTGCTCTTGACTTGGTCTTGAAGATCTGTTGGCTGCTCACTCTGATCATCTGCTTGCAAATCTTTGGATCTCCTGAATGCCTTGTCCTCCATGAACTTGACATCCCGTCTGAAAATAATTCTTTTAGTCCCCGAAATGAAAATCCTGTATGCTTTTGAGGTCTCACTATACCCAACAAAGTACCCCCTCTCTGTAGTCTGATCTAACTTTGTACATGTATCTCCAAGAATATGGCAATATGCCAAACTCTCAAATATCCTGAAGTGACTAACATCTGGCTTCTTCCCTATGAAAGCCTCCTCTAGTGTCATCTTCCCTAGCACCTTGTGTGGAACTCTATTCTAAATGTAGACTATTGTATTACACGCATCTGCCCATAAATAATGGGGCATGTCCTGGTCATGTAGCATAGCTCTTGCTGCCTCCGATATAGAACGGTTCTTCCTCTCAGCAACTCCATTCTGCTATGGATTGTAAGGAATGGCCCATTCTCTCTTGATTCCTTCTCTGGTGCAGAACTCCTAAAAGACATTTCCTTTGTACTCGCCTCCATTGTCTGACTGAAGAACCTTTATGTTCTTTCTTGTCGAGTTCTCCACAAGAGCCTTGAACTCTTGGAATCGACTAAAAACCTCATCCTTAGTCTTCAAGAAGTATATCCAAGTCTTTCTAGAGAAATCGTCAATAAAAGTAGCATAGTACTCATATCCTCTAAGAGATTTCGTTGAGATCGGTCCAAAAACATCTGAATGTACTAGATCAAGAACACCCTTAGATCTGGTGTCACTCCTTGGAAAAGATGCTTTTGCAAACTTTCCCAACACACATCCCGTACATACATCGTCATGCTCTATGCTCAACTTTGGAACACCTGTCACCGTCTCATGAAGCAATCTAAGTGCTCCATGATGAATATGGCCCATCCTCCTATGTCATAGCTCTCCAAGACCTCTAGGATTACTGTTGCTCATAAGTGCCTTAGGAGTATCAAACTGCAATCTATAAAGGCGACCACTCCTAACTCCAATAGTTATGGGTGATTTCCAATTCTTGTGCTTAATCAACACATTTATCCCTCTAAAGAGTACATTATACCCCCTATCTTGAAGAACAGATACAGAAATCAAATTCATACCTAAGCCTGGCACATATAACACATCATGAAGTGGGATTATCTTTCCCTTCTCCCTCTGAAACTGAACAGTCCCTTTCCCAATAGGGTTGAGTTTGGACAAGTTTCCCATAGAAATCTGGATGTTGGTGTCCTCGTCCTTGTAACTGGAGAAGTACTCTCTAACTCTTGTAATATGAAATGACTCCCCACTATCTATATACCAAACACACTGTGAGGTTGAGCTAACCATACAAGCTATGAGTGCAAACTCGTCTCCCATTCTATTGGAGAGTTCTTTCGCACTTGCTGAACCTGCCACCTGCTTCTTACCCTTCTTCCTCTCTGGGCAATCACTGACATAGTGGCCAAACTCATGACATCCAAAGCACTTGACCTTAGAAAGGTCCTTCTTCTTCTTCTCACTTTGTGAATTTGATCCTTTGCTAGATCCCTTCTTTGCTTTCCCTTTACCCGCTAGGGCAACGTTCTCTTGTTCCACCTCATTTTTCTAACTCTTGTAGGCCCCATTGACAAGACTTAGTCTAAACTCCTCCTGAGTGAAATCAGTCCATAGTTGATCCCAACTCGGTAAAGTATCTCGTCCACTGAAAACTTGAACAAAGACACTCTATTGTTTAGTAAACGCATTTAGGACTATTCTCACTAGCTCATCATCACTAGGGCTATCTCCAACAGCTGCTAACTCATCCTTGACAAGTCTAAGCCTGGTGAGGTAACTTGTGACATCTTCTCCCTGATTCATCCAGGTATTTTTTAGCTTCTCTCTGGGAATCAACTTCCTTTTGGTGGTAGCATTCTGGTATAGATTTAGAATGGCATCCCACATCTTCTTTGTCATATCTAGCTCTGCGATATGTGGAACAATATGATCCTTGACACCATCAAGGATAATCCTCCTCGCTTTGGCATCATCCTTTCTATATGCTGCAAGCTGGGTTGCATCCATTGGTACAGGTACAACACTGGAAGCATAATCTTTGATACCATTCTCTTCCAACAATAAAGAAATTCTGGCCTTCCAGACACCAAAATTTGAGGCACCATGCAATCTATCCTGATCTCTCAAACCAGCTGAAGCCATCTCAAGGGTTTAAAGCAATAATAAATCTAAAAAGATCAAAATTTCTTTCCTAGGGAAAAACTCTTCTACCCTTAACAACACTCTGATAGCATGTGAAAAATTTAATTATTGCAGTCATTGATTATTAATCTCCTATCGTAAATGATTATTAAACTGTTGAAAATAAATTCCTAGCTAATATCAAAAAATAACACAACTGCAACTTCACTTATAAAATACGGAAAGAAATGCGCAACATAATGAACACAATATTTTCGGACAAATTGTCCCTGGAAAAACCCCTAAGGAAAAACCAGTTCTACAGATGAGAAATTATATTAAACTTCAGAAAATCAAGAGATACAAAATTCATTGCCTCTCACTGGCAGAACTTCGACAACCTCCTAATTTATCCTGCTGATATTCCCCACTACTATTCCCACACTAACACTGTGCCTTTGCTAACACTGCAAGACTGTTTGCTAATACTGCAAACGTTTCTCCAAACTTCATGTTCTCCAAATGCCCCCTGACCTCTTTTTATACTACTCCTGTTGGTAAACCAACGGCCGAGATTGATTTACAATCGACGGTTGAGATTAAAACAACTTAACAACCCTAACCAAGTCGGTTTCTAGTTGTTTCCAAAAGTGGTCAATTAATTAACAAATATTTGTTTCTTATCTAACCAATTAGTTAGCAAAACAATTACTCGCTAAATAATAGAAAATGGACAAACAGCTGTCCAAAGCTAACAAAACTAATAGAACTCGTAGACTACGTGTATTTGCAGAGGTAACCCAGCGGAAGTAACAAAGAAGCATCGCACAGACTGAATGGGGGGCTCTGCTAAAGGAAAATAGTTTTCTTTGATGAGGTGAAACGGAGTGAGTGTATATAACAGAGAAGGGGATAAAAGTGACACCAATCGCTTAGAAAATGTGTATTTGCAGAGGTAACCCCACGGAAGAAAGGTAGAAGCATCACCGAAGGTGAGCAAGGCAACAGATTTTTCAATGTCTTTCAGTAGTTGTCCGGCCCTTTTATTTGACTTTTCGTACTCCTTTGGCCATTCTTCGAATTTTGATCCTTTTTTATTTGACCTTTCGTACTCCTTTGGCCTTCTTCGAATTTTGATCTTTCGTATGGTGCGTATTGCACCCAATTTCGTGGGCCATTCGAAGCTTGTAAGGGGGAGAAATTACCCAACCTTTCTTTTTCCGAACCCACTTCGAAGCGGGCACCTTAAGAAGATATCTAACGTTCAGTAATATATTATTAATCGATAGGCTATTTACTACAGGGACCAAAATGTGCTTGCATAACTAATTATTTGTATTTTTTAACAAGTTAACATTTATATAAAAATTTATAATTAATTAATAAAAATGCATTTTGGTCCCTGTATAGTCAGTGCACGGGGTTCTTGATCGTGAAATGTCCCGTCCAAGTCGGAATCTACTCCATAGTTTTAGACTGACGGAACTTAGCTCTTGTCCGGAAAATAGACACCGAGTTGCCACTGAGATGCTTGGGCTCTGCAGCTGCAAGCATGGACACAGAGCTGTTTGGCAAACAAGGGCACAGAGGGCCTATGGGACATCGAGCAGCTTTGGTGGCTGATTTCTCTGGCTCCGTTATCCAGATTTGGTAAATGGATAAACATTGCCACCATTGTCCATTGGGCATTTTCGGGGATATGGCAGTCAGATTCTTTTTGGTAGACTGGATTGGGGTAAGATTCGGCTTGGTTTTAGAGGTCTGCTTTGGTTGTTTACTTGCTTTATGTTATTTCTTTTAAATTTTGGTCTGTTCTTGAAACGCAATGGGACGGTATCATTAGTTGTTTTGATTATAACGTCTTGTTTTGTTTTTGTTCATTGTTTACAGAGCTTTAAGCTATACAATCTATGCATTCAAATATATTGAGGAATTGGAGTAGAGGGTCCATGAACTGGATAGAGATGTGGCAGGGTTGATGCCCACCACAGAGAGTAAGCTGGGTTCCAATCCCATGGAATAGGAGATCAAGTTTAGGGCCTACGCTACCTATTGTAAGAGAAAATTATTCTATTCCCTTTTTCTTTTTCTTTTTTTGTCTTATTTGTATCAGAAAACAAAAAAAATTGGGCTTGGCGCTAATATAATATTGTGATGGTTCTTGTTGGCTTAGGTTATTACAATGATATTTCACAAATAATTGGTTGTTCATTTGAAATAATTTCTAGCAATTGAAAATGGTATTGCTAGAAAGAATGGACTGTTTATAATTTGAAATCATTTCTTTATTTAAAATGAAATATTTATTTTTGAGGTGTATGTGACAATCAATATTAAAGTTAAAAGATAAGAACTTTTAAACACACACATGGCAACATTCCATCTTTTGCTATCAATGTACGAGGTGAGGAATATGTGCCCCCTTTTCTCTCCTTGTTTTTGGACTGGTCAGTTCTGATTGCCTACATCCATGTATATATTTGAGAGTTGCTTGCTGCAGTGATTTAAATGGTACTGGATGCTTTCAGATTCAATTATTAAATATGTATCAGGGTTTCGTTAATGCTGATTATAGCACCGACACATGATGCTGGAGAGTTGCTTTTACTGTATGTGCACAACACTGATTGTTTCTCCTTAATAGGAACACTTAGGTCTGGACTCGGGAATCTTTTTGTAAATATGTTAAATGAACTGTGCACAAAACTGATTATTCTCCTCAATTGATTTGAAAAGAGGAATCAGTGGTTACATATGATCATGATCAATTTCTGTTTATAAAATAATATTATTAAACTCAGGTCTGGACTCTAGATTTTTTTTAATCTAGTAAATACACAAGGGCTCTTCTTTAGCCTCTGCAATTCTGTCTCATTTAGATTTTGGAGTCGTTTGGTCCTCTCTTGTATCCTTATCATCCTTATAATTTTTGGGAATTTACAAAACCACTGTTGAAGTGAGATGTACCAATAAAAAACAATTTTGATCAGGTTTAAGAGCAGGACAATGCCATGTCTCTTCAATAAAAAATGTTCTAAGTTTTTAAAAATAGTATTAATGACAAAATGCTTTTGTATAACTAGATATGTGTGATGTGTTCTTTTGATTTGGTTTGAATCTTCCAAATCAAAGGCGGTCTTTGAGATAGTGATAAATTGGCTCAGTAGCATTAATCTTCTAAAAATGTAATGTTATGTACTTATTGAAGTGGACATTGGAATCAACAATTTTAAGTTGTGATACAAGGTTACAGTTTATGAATATTGGATTGACAATAAAAGATTGGTAGAAATGGTATTTAGAAACTGGCTAGATTAGAGGGATGCCCAACTCGTGTTCATTTTAATGAAATTCTGAATCTATTTTTGTAAGTGAAGGTATCAAATTCTACTTATAAGCACTTGTTTATCAACTGGATCCATTTTAAGATATGTTATCCAGCAATGTGGATCTTTGGAGGGAATCCACATAAATGTTTTAAAAATGGAAGCTGTGGAAATGATCTTAGAGGTTCTATTTCTTTGCATGAGAGAGGTAGGTTGAAAGTCAGTTACAGTCTTTGGGAGACATTGCCATCTCTTTGCATGTCATTTAATTTATATTTATTTAATCTTGTTTGCGAGAGATTTTCAATTCTTCTAAAAACAAAATTTTTGCTAGTCCATTAGTATTTTTGGTACTCATTCATAAAAGAACAATAGGAAGGGGAGCTCGAATCATCGACTGGATGTAGAAAGAATGATTGAGGGGAAAATGGTACTAAGATTTGAAGAAGTTTCTTCATTTACACGAAGTACGTATTATATCATTTATGTCTAGAGTTGCAGCATGCTGGAAATTGGAATGTTTTCCACTGCAAAACAAGTTTATAATCTAGCTCAGATTTGTTGATTGATAGGGATAGTGCATGGTTGTTGTATGTGTGTGTAATAGCATCTATTACAAAAGTTATTGGATTAAGAAAACTGGAAACATTGTCCTTTGAAAGTGGATAGTAAAAACCACAATCAAAGTGCCTTCTTTTGTAACAAAAGTGGTCTATTTGCTATTAATTAGAGTACTGGTCATTTTTTACACCATATTTACCAGTTTGCTGTAGTGAGAAAGGAAAGTGGGCAAGGAAAGTGGGCTTGAGGTCCATGTCTCTGTTAAATGCATCAGGGTCACTAATTGGTATACTGGAAGACCAAAAATTGAAAAATACAAAAGACATAACGACTTATAGAACAAAATTCTTGATAAAATATTTGTAGGCCTGTGCAGGGATTCTGAACATCTGAAACAAAATTCTGATCATGAATCGATGTCTGTCAAAAAAGAACGAATTTATAAGATATTATTTAATTGCTTAGCAATAGAAAAGGACCAATACAGTCTTTAATATTATCCTTTTTTCATGAGCAATGCTCGTCTCATAACAAATACTTTGTTTCCCAAGTCATGGCGTGATTCTTTTATTTTGCAAGTAGTCAAACACAATACAAAATTAACAAGTTTCGTTTGTCTTGTATGTTTCACGGGACTCTTATTTTCTTCCATTAACTAAAGTATGCCCAGCTTCTGAGCTGAAATAGTTGTTTTATTAGATATTAAATACTATGGCATCTCTCCCTTTTTCTTACATGTTGCATCTCCCACCAATGATTGATACTAGTGCTAATGAAAATAGATCTTAAAATTGATAGGCAATCTGTCGGTTTGGATAAATTGACATGACTGTTACCCAACTATATTATATGTTAAGACGGCTGCATATTCACTGGTTTATTTGCATAAGATAAATGGCAAGTTACATTACAATATATTATTGGCAAGCCGAAAGGATGATGTGATTTTGTTTTTTATTAGATTGTATTCCCACAAGTGAGATCTGCAAAATTTCTTATGCGATTTTTCATTACATTTTTATATTATCAATACATCTATATACTATTACTATATGTTCTTCAAACCAAAATCAAGCATATTTGATCAATTAATAATAAATTAGCATACGAATGATAAGATCAATCATGGTAGGAAGAGAACTTGGATCATTACAAGTTGTTTTCTTTTTCTAAGGCTATAAATGATAAGATCATGTCTCTGGACTATGGGGAATATAAGGTATCTCATAAGAAGATCTTGGAAATGATTGGTCAAAAAGAGCTCACATTACAAGTCTCTAAGGAAAACCAAATAACTATTGGTTTAGAAGTATTGGAAAATTGTATGAACACTTCTCTCCTTCTAATACTGTAGTATGTGGTGGGTCATATTATTTGGTTCCAAACCAAATGATTTTTGATTCCTTAAACAAAATCCCAAAGATAGATAAGGGGATTATTAGAAAGGGACATGATGTAATGAGATTCAGGAACTGTGTTGATGTGCAACTAGAGAACCTCATAGTGGATATTGGGATCAATAGAATCTAAAACACCATACAACACATTCTATTATCTCAGTTTACATCTTCACACTCTATATATACCTTTTGATCATCTAGAACAATAGACAAAGGTGAGCCCAATAAGTCGGCTACCAAAATAATTATATTTTCTCTCCAATGCGTGAGGATATCCTAAATCTCTTGCAATTCTAAATGTTGTTGCGCCATACTATTTTCATTCTAAGCTAAACAATATAAAACTATTTTTTTAGCATTACAATAACTATCTTGAGTTTCAATAGATCGTACACCTCTATCACAGGTCAAAATTGTCATTAATTTTTGCAAATCAATTTGTATGTGAGCAAAACTGAAGATGGAACAGTCATATATCATGTAAAACATCATTTAGAGATGTAGTATGGTGGTTAGAATAATTATTTTCAGTAGTCCTGATGGATAATCCCTTACATACAACATGATAACAAGGCAAATCTCTTCAAATCTGCTAACATGTAGCTATATATATGATTGATAGAGTAGAATCTACTAACACGTGGCTATATATATGATTGATAGTAGCTTTCTTTTTGACATTATACTAGGTTTATGCACAATCAATTTATCATCACAATACAAATAATAATAACAATATTCAAGAAGTTTATACTTCTAATGCAAATAATAATTTAAATGACTACCAAAAACACTAATATTTTACGTTATTCTTATTAGAATTTATTTGGGTAGTTTATAAGTCAAAATTAATGATTTATGGTTCACTTAGCATTTATTGCATCTAAGTGATGCTCGTAGAGGTAAAGCATTACCCTTTCTGGGAGGTCACTTGTCCTAGTACTACTTCAACTCAAGCACATTTAACCATTGGGTTTCCTCCATGGCGAGGCTCATTTAGCTTGCTATCCCTTTTGTAAAACCTTCAAAAAGTGTTATACCTTATAAACCATTAATTATAGAGCCCCTCAAGCTCATTAATTGGTTTGTCAAATGTCTCAGGTGACTTTTGCACAATAAATACCTCTAAGTCCTTGGCTCTTAACTAGGAAGGATGAATAACTCTCCATAAATAAATAAATAAAAGCCTTTGTTTAAGATTGTTTATGTGGAAAAGAGATCCCTTAACTGGCTTCTTATTAGTGTTTGTATTATTAGGAGCGATAGATTAATGTTATTAGATTTTCATGGTTTTTAATTCACAAGGTTATTAGTGTTGTTTATTGATCCACTTATGTATATATATTTTTATTAAATAAAGCATACTTTGTTTCTATTATTCTGTCTTCGGTATGAATAAATAGAAATGGTCTTGGAATGTTCTTATGTCTTTGTCAAGGTTATTGCCTATAAAGAATGTAAATCTATGAAATTAAATTATTTACTTAAGTTTGTAAGTTGTAAATTAATAACACATTTAATTATAAGATTAGAATCAAGATTGTGGCATCATTAATCGATGTAACTCTTGAACCTCTGGGGTACAAGTGCTAGTTAACTTGAACTGAGCATGCTAGTAATTGTCAATTTCTAGTTAAGTGGAGAGGCTCTTTCCAGTGGCAACAATCTTCAATGTAAACATTTTTCATTTTGAAAAAAAATTGATGTTCATTTACATGTCAAAAAAAAAATAGAAATAGACTAAATATAGTTATAATTAAAATCATGAAAATTGCAGAGAGGAGATGGAAGTAAAAATGAGGTAGATCAAGAGTCATTTCCTCATGCCTCTTAGTCTCACATAGATATGCGATGATGAAAATTATGAGAATATGAAAATAGACGCCTTCAGAAGGATATCTCTCGACTTATTTTTTTTATATATAATATCTATATATAAGCTAGTTTAGCTCAATCTTAAACTTAAGAGTACATCTTATCCAGAGTCAAAGGGAGAAGGGAGTTAATTTGAAAAGATAAATGGTGATCCCTAGTAAGATTTACATTTTACTTTAGGTTATGAAGTTCTTAATGAAAATTGAATTTTTATATTACTTTGAGAGTTTTTTAGTGAGGAAGCATGTTTTATTTATAATTAAATTTATAAAAATTAGTAGAAATATTTTAAAAGTAGATTTAAAATTATATATGAAATATTATTGGCAAATTAAACATTTAACTATTCATTTAATTATTGTTGAAATATCCTTTTGAAGTGCCTATTGCACTAAGGCTACTTCTAATTTAAATATATTTTGTAGGGCTACTTTAAAACATTATTAGAGTGAATTGAAAAAATGTTCATATTAAAAGTGGTTAAAATTAGGTGTCTCTTTTACAAAAGATCATCTATAACTATAACCATTTATATCGTTAACTATAAGCCTCTAAACTATTAGAATTAGAATTTATAAGAGTTTTAATAGAAACTAACATGATTATTAAGCCAAGAGGCTTTCTAGAGTGGTTGCAATCTTCAATGTAAAAAAAAAGTTCTTTTTGGATAAATTTGACAAGCATATGATAGTTCTAATTTAAATAACAATATTTAATAAAAATAATAAAAGTAGACTCTCAAACTGACGATTGTTGTGGTAGTAGTTCATTATCCCTATCATAATAAAGCATTATCCCTATCATCATAAACCACAATAGTTTTGTATTGAGTTAGTTGTATAATTGAAAAATCGATGAATGATTAAAAATATTTAATATAAAATAAAGAGAAAGTGGTGGTTACAAATGCATGACCATGAGAAACCAAGAGGGAGAATCAAGATGTGTGCACATCGCAGTAGAAGATGGTAAAATGTAACAGTAATGCTACCTTATTATGTTTAAGAAATGTCAAAATACCATATGGTTGTATTTATAAATCATGAGCACACTGAGGTGAGTAGATTTTGAAAAGCTTGATCAATGCTTTTAGGACGGCAATATTTTATTTATTTAGTTGTTTTATAGTGCATGAAACATTTTTCAATTGGATTTTTCTAATAAATTATTTTTATGTGTCATAAATTTTTTAAGAAACTTGATAACTTAAAGACACTTTAGATGTTTCAGTTGATTTTTTAAAATTATAATATAAGCATATCTCAACAATTTAGTAAAAGATTTTTTAAGAAATAAAATCTTAGATTTTTTAAATTATAGTGAGAATATTTGTTTGAAAATTAGAAAATAAAAAAGAATAAATTATAACAATTTTAAAAGTTAATTATTAAAAAAAATTGAAAAACGCATCATAATAATATAAAAATATTTTATATTTTTTTTAATTGGTGGATTGTGATCTAAATATGATAAATATATAAACACAATTTGTTTTGGACTTCCATAGTTTCATACCAAATTGATCAACTAAAAAATAATTGTAATTTAATTTCAGCTTATGTTTTTATTATAATATTATCTTTATTATAACTTTTTTTTAGAATGTATGTTTTAAACCATAATTCAATCCTAATACTAGCTTAGCTATAATAAAAAATAAATTAGATATTATTTTAGATTTCTTGAAATTTGATATCTCTCAGCTTATTTTCAACAAAATTTAAATTTAAATTTAAGGTATGCTAGTAATTATTACATTCTAAACTAAACCAAGCATGAAATAAAGAATTCTTAGATAATTGTCAAGAATTTTCAAATGTTTAATTTTTGTAATAAATTGTAAAATATTTTTTTATGGAATAGTTTTTAAGTTATAAAAAATAAATTATATATCATTTAAGATTTCTTGAAATTTGATATCTCTCAGCTTATTTTAAACAAAATTTAAATTTAAATTTTAGGTATACTAGTAATTATTACATGATGAACTAAACCAAGCATGAAATAAATAATTGTTAGATAATTGTCAAGAATTTTCAAATGTTTAATTTTTGT
>CM053790.1:653536000-653766000 GCA_028749045.1 Cupressus sempervirens
TGATATTTTTTAGCATATTGGTCTATTTGTACAAAAAGTACAATTTTTTGGTGAGTGGCTATTGGGGGGTGAACATAATGAGTTCCAACCGAATGTTTAAAATGACACTTTTATACCACCTCACACTCTACGAGTTCTACAAAGAGGTCTGTAAATGTGAAAAAGCCAAAAAATTAGCTTTAAACTCTTCACTCATCTATGGAGATTCACCCAAAAATTTAGCTAATTTCAACATATAGATTAAGAGTTCTATGTGCTTGAAATTAGCCTAAACGACTACTAGTAAATTGTTGTTAGTGTATTTGAAGACAACAAGGAAAGGTATTTAAAGATAATAAAGAAAAGCATGTGGCCTGAGGAAGTTGCAAGGATATGCACCCATCATACAATTGGTAGTCAATTTTAATCAATTTCATTGACCACACCGAGGGGAAGTACTTTTTTTTTTATAATAAGTAAGAAAAAAACTAATTTGGAGACTGGGTAGCCACTACCCAAACATACTGGTAGAATTGAAATAGCATGACAAGCGTGCTATGTTTCAACCATCGTAAAATAGGAATCTCGGGAAAATTGTAACCATCATATTCCTCATCAATAATAATCAGTTTCATATTTGATTGTAGAGCATACATTCTATTTTCACTTGACTAGTATGGCACATATGCCAACTTTTACTAAATGCACGAAATGTTGTGAGAGGTTAATTAAGCTAAAAAAAATTGTAACTTTTTATACATTTATGTACAACATTAATTGAATTGGTAGGTCATTTAATAGATGATATTTAATATTAACCTAAAAATATTATAATAGAGATGAGATAGCTTCAAAGTGACTTCTCTTTCAATTATGTGGTTCTAAGCACTACTCAAACAAACTAAGAAGGTAATCATGCTCAATTACCAATATGTCTAGAGAGAGAGGGGAGATAGATATAGATATATGAGAAGATAAACATATATATATATATACAAGCACACAAAATGGTCACCTTGACTATGTTTCCCAATTTCATAATTTATGTGAAGCTTGAATCAATATTTGCATCATCATTTCCTTTGATCAAATTAAATTATTTGAATTATTCAATTTATTTGAATTATTTAATTAATCATTACTATTTTACATCAATTTCCTTGATTAATAATTGTTTCAAATAAATGGTTTGATTATTTTCATTTTTGTATTATTTAATTGAAGGAGTTTGGTCTCTTTTAATAAAACCCCTCCCCACTTAATTTAATGTGAAACAATTATTATTTTAAAAATAATAATTAAATAACTCCATACACTTTATTTTGTGAGAAAAAGGATTATTTTACATTTAAGTTATATAAAAACACCCCTCATCTTATAATTTTTATGGAGTGTTACACTCCACATCTCTTAATTAAATGTTAATTACACATTCTCTTATGTGGGTCATACCCTTTCATTTCATTTTCATTTTCACTCCAATTTGGGAATGCCTCTTTGGATTGATATATAAAGGAGACCTCCTCCTTCATTTTGATAAGATTATTTCTTATGCTATAGTTATTATAGACATTTTTGAAGCTTCTTAGAGACTTGGAGATATCTTGCATGTTTATGATCATTTTGAATCTTTTGTTCATTGGACATACTTGTGGAGACCAAGACTGACATTCGTATGAGAGTCACCACTTCAAACCTTCAAAGGTCTTTACACATTAATGATAGGAAGCTATGTGTCGACTCTTGAGATCTTGCATTTTCATGGTGTTATTTTGAAGGATTCTGGGTGTAAGGATTCATAGAAGTGTGTTTGCTATTTGTCCACATTTTTCAAACAATTTTTCAGCGCCCACCATGGGGCAACCCACCTTTACATGTTGGTTTTAGATATTTTTGGAGCTAACCCCTTGTCTAGATGTGGTTGGAGGAGAAAACCTTAGATTTTTATAGATTTGATCATATCTCCTGAATGGCTTAGTGTTTTGGTTAGAATTTTTTTTACAGCTTAGTGAAATATGAGAGAGGCTTCAATTAAAATTTCAAATTTTTTTGAGGTAATTTGTAATTTTAATAAAAAAATTCTCTTTTTTTTGTGAAAAATCATTTTTGGATGCTAATTTTCAAAATTTTCAAAAAAGTCTACTCTTTTGGAAAAGCCTCTAAATTCTAAATAGAGCTTTTTCTTTGTGTTTTGATTTTAGAGATCATATGAGGGCTCAAATACTCGATTTACAAAAATTGTTCTATTCTAATAAAATGGGTCCCTAGGGTACAAATGAAAATATTTTTCTGAAATTATGCCATATTTGAAAAGCTCTCTCTTTTTTTTTTAACATGGATGTCTTTTTTGCACTTAGGGTTCTGGATCCGAATTCATGTCATATAGGTCTATTCTTGTTGACTAGGTCAGAAATCAAAATTAAATAAATGGACATGTAATGATTAGCTTGCATTTGTTTTTCTCATAGTTCAATGCATGATATGAGTTCTCATTTGGATTATTTTATGGTTATTATTGCTCCTAGCAATTTATTTTCATATCTAACCCTAGGGTTTGCATAAGTTGAATACACATTGCATATTGTGTTTGCTTGCTTGTTTGTTTGTTTGTCTTGCTTGTTGGAGAGTTTGTGGCTTGCTTGCATGAAAAGCTCAACAAAAATAAAAATAAGGTAAAATATACTAAGTGTGTTGCATAGATTACCAGGTATTTTTTTTAAAACTCTATAACAGTTGGTTTCCTTTTATTAAAATGAACCTTCTATGTGTCTTACTCAAGTGATTTCTTGCTTTCATAGATCACATTTCAATTTGTACTCTAAAGGAAAGAAAGAACATAGACGTTTGCTTGGAATCCTTGATTATTGTTCTATGTGCCTGATTATTATTTATAAATCTAAAATTTATCTTAGTTGGTTAAAAAGAACAATCAAAACTGTATTCCCCAAATCCAACTTTCCAATTTACTATCTAGCTACCACCTTGCTTATTTTGAACCAATTTCCTCGTCAACATTCATCATTTGGAGAGTTCAATTCATTAATGTGACTCCAGGGTAACCTTGTTTTTGTCATTTTTTAGTTTATTTGACCATTGTGGACCTAATCATGAGTATCTAAATTTTTTGTCACTTTGGATTCTTGCATCATAGTTATCTTTCGAATATTAAATATTGTCTTATCTTGTTTCCAACATCAAAACTTGTTAAGTTAGAGATTTCCCTAGTGAAGAAGGTTTTCTTTGGGGTTCTTTGATCTCATCCTTGGATTGTGGGTATTCACTTGTCTAAACATATCAATTTGTCTCATATTATTACATTTTTATTATAGATCATTAGAACTCTTGGATAATTCCACATTTTTAAGACCAACAGTGGCATATTTTGTTAACCAATCATGAGACCTCTATTGGCTAATTGAGTTAACGAGAGTGACAGACAGTTACATTATTACACCTTATTATTTTGAGAAGTGATTACTTTAATACCCAAGAGTAATACCAACACTTCTTAGATTCTTCCTATTTACTAGTGTTTTCCCTCTCATGCCAGTTATGACTAGGCTTCAAGTGAGTGATGGTAAACAACCTCAAGTTAACTTTGATCAATTACCCTTAGTTCCAACTCATCAAAAATGTAAAGGAAAATAAATATCTTTGATCAATCACCTAAGGGAGAAACAAAAATTGAGTTTACTCTTCCTAGTGATCTTAGTGAATTATACATACCTAGGGCCTCTTCACTTTCTAAGAAAGACATGATATTCACTAGAAACAAAGATAAAACCATGGATGACATGACGAATGATAGGTTATTGAGGCAACATGGAGTTGAACCTTTGGAACCTCACATAACTCATGAAGATATCTATGGAACTACCTCAACAAATGATTTTGATAGAGATTTACATAGAGGAAAATAACACTAGTCTACATTTCTTACTCCTCCTAGATTTTCATCTAAATCTTTTGACCAAATGGATAATAAAATCCAACAAGATGAATTGGCATAGATAACATACTTGGAGAAACAAGAGAAACAAGTAGCGCAAAAAATCAATGAAACTTTGGCTAAATCTCAAGAATTTCTCAACAAAACTCCAACAATCCCTAATGATCAGTTTAGTAAAGTAAGATGTATATGGAAGCACAAGCTAAAGAAATGGCTAAAAATATGGCTAAAGGCATGACTCAAAAAATGGTTAATGATATTCTTTCTTAGATTGGTAATGATTCTCCACCTCCTAAATCTCCTGAAGGTGATGAAGAGAGACATCTTTTGTAGGAAAAAAAAATCTTACATGGATCCATTCATAAAATGTGAGGCGGAAAAGAAAGCTCATGAAATAGCCCATCAAAAACTTAATGATGTACTTTTACTTGGTGGTAATAGTGGTTCTCCATCTCCTTCTCCTCCTCTAAGCATTACTAGACATATGTTTCCTTCACAATCTCCTAAGGGAAATAGGAGACAAACATCTCCTCCTAGATATAAGCAAAGGAAAATTTCTCCTCCAAGGAATTCATAGCAACATCCTCAATTTACTATGCATGGTTTTCGTGTGGATTATGATTTATTAGACTAAGACCTTGAATTTCACAATTACAAGGATCAATATATTCAGATTAATAAGGATAAATAATTCTTGGATTTAATCAACAAAAGTGTTCAAGTACCTTATAATTTTGATGTGGATAAGAATATCAAGAGACAAGATCCTTTGTTTCAAGAATGAACTGAGAAAAATATGAAGATATTAATAAATAATCTTACACTTAAGAATTTATTTTCTCTACAGAATGTGTGTTCTTTACCTTTTGAGAGGAGTATTCTAGAAGTCAGATTCCCTAAGAAAATAGAATTTCCACATTATGACAAGTACGATTGTAATGGAGACCCTAGTGATCATGTGAGACAGTTTAATGTTTTAAGCTTGGAATTTGCACATAAAGATGATTATCTTATGAGATTGTTCCCTAGGAGTTTAAAGGGCCAAGCTATAGAATGGTTCACTAAGATTACTCACCCACTTAGAATTTTAAGGAACTTGTTCAAAAATTTATCCAACACTTCTCTTACAATGTTCAAAAACTAATTTCTATGTTGGATTTATATGCTTGTGAGTATTTTAGTTCCTAAATTGAGAAATGAAATTGGCAAATGGTTGTTTGAGAATTTTCATAATATGGTAGAAACAAGTTTCTGTATTGAAAATATTTTGAAGAATCAAGGAATTATCAAGCATATTAGTAGCAAGAGTAACCACAACAATGGAAATTTAAGAATAAGAGTACTTCTTATAAAGGAAATCAATATGTGGTTAATGATGGTCTAGTTGACACCTTCAAGTCTAGTGGTCAAGTTGTTTTAGATTATCAAATGGTGTTCATGCTATGAAATTTCAACCACCTTCTCAGCAAAATAATAGAAAAAATTCCAAAGAAAATTCTAGATACAATTATAGAAATCCTCAAGAGAGAAGAAATTTTACAAAGATTAGTAGACCTTATGAGGATGTTTTGAAAGAGTTGGTTGTATCAATATATTAACTTTGATTTGTGAATTGAAAACCATCTCTTGTAAAGGGTCTGTTAGAATATGAAAAGATTGATAACCTAAAAAGTAGTGCAAAGAATAAATATCTAAACTATGAATACAAATGATACAAAATAAAAATAGCAACATAGAGTTAGTCTCCAAGAGAGTAATACAAATGCTAGAAGCAAAATAGCATTAAGATGATGCAAAAGAAATCAATTCCAAATACAAGCCAAGCAGCACACTTATATAGAGTAGGAAGAGGGAGGAGGTGGCAACACCGACCAACAAGGAGCAACCAACTATTAGACTAAAGATAGAAAAGTATCGACCTAAGATAGCTAATGGATGCTCATATGTAGGAAGGTGACACCTTGCAACCACTTACAAAATAAGACATTCTTAATTAACTTAAGAATGATTATTAAAAGTGTAGGAAAAACCTAGCACTAAGTGGAAAAATAAATAACCCACTAGGAAATTTAAAAAAACTACACTAACACCCCCCATAAGCAAGGCTTAGGTAGATGTAGAAATGGGTCCTAGAAAGTCAGGCTAGATGAGGTACCCATGTACATAAAAGTCCCCCAAAAGAGAGAGAAAAGAGACTCCCCAAAACGTTAGGAATCTGAGTGAGAGGAAAAGGCCCCCCCAAAAGATGAAGCATCTCACACCCTCAACAAATCTTGCAAGTGAAGAACTTCTTATGATCAAAAAGTTATCAAAATACAAAACAAAAAATAGGAGTGAATCACACTGTTGTATAATGTAGATATTAGGATTAGAGTGGCATCGAGTGAACCCAATTGATAAAAGGAAGGAGTCAATCTTAGAAAACCAAGCATGAGGAGCCTGTTTGAGGCCATATAGAGACTTTTAAAGATGGCACACAAGTGAAGAACCTTAAAGGAATCCATGTGGCTGCTCCATGTAGATCTCCTGATGAAGGTCACCATGAAAACAATCACTCTTCACATCCATCTAATGTACTTCCCAACGATTAGCTACAATAGTGGCAAGATCAAGTCAAATGGAATTCATTTGAGCAACTGGCACAAAAGTCTCAGAGTAGTTAATCCCAAGAACCTAGGAGAATCCTTTAGCAACCAAGTGAGCCTTGTGTTTTTTAATTGACCCATTTGCTACAGATTTTGTTTGATAGATCCACTTACATCAAATAAGTTTTCTTCCCTTAAGAAGAGGGACAAGATCCCAAGTGTGGTTCCTCATGAAGGAACTATACTCTTCCTGCATAGTTTTATCCCACTCAGGAATATTAGAACCCTCATGAAAGGACTATAGATCTAAGGCAGTAGTAATGAAGACATGCGGAGCATCTTAGAATTTTGAACGAGTCTACCTAGTGTCAGATATATACCCACTCCAATCACCTATAGACTGCATGGTTTGTCTAGCCCAAAGTTGACTAGAAGATGGAGAATCTGGAGGAGAATCATCAACCTATGAATGATGACTATGAAAGGAAGGAGGTGAGTCCTCTGAATCACTCTCTACATCAAAAGTGTAGGTAGAAGACTACTCAGGTGAATTTGACTCATGAGAAGATCTATCATGTATTCCAAGTGACTCCAATGTCAAAGTAAGAGTTGGAAAAGTGATAGAAAGGGAGCTTGAATATCCCTCCTCAAGCTAAACACTCTTCTCAATGAAAAAATCATGTGTAGTAGGGCAGAGCAACCAATAACCCTTCACACCATTAGGATAACCTACAAAAATGCAAGGTCTACTCTATAAATCCAAGGCCTTGCATTTCTCTGCAGGAATGTGGGCCCATGCAGGAGAGCCAAAAACTTGAAAGTTCTTAACTAATGGTTTTCGATTGCTCCAAGCTTCAAAATGAGTAACTCCCTTCAAGGCTTAGTGAGGACAATGATTCTACATATAACAAGCACAATTAATGGCCTCTACCCAATACTATGGTGCAAGAGATCTAGAGTGAATCATACAGTTTTTCATTTCCTTCAAGGATCTATTCTTCTATTCTGCAACATTGTTCTATTGAGGATTGTATGGAACTGAATGTTTTAAATCAATCCCCTCTAAAGTGCAAAATCTTTCAAATAGATGGTTGACATACTCACCACCATTGGTTTTGTCCACAAAAATTTGATGGCTTTCTCAAATTGCTTCTCTACAAAAGTTTTGAAGTCCTAAAAATGATCAAATACCTCTAATTTCTATTTGAGAAAGTACACCCAAGTATATCAAGAAAATTCATCAATGAATATGAGGACATATCAAGCCTTGCAGAAAGAAGGATGCTAAAATGGTCCAGCCAAATCACTGTGAACTAACTCTTGTATCTCTGGAGCTCTCCATGCCTTACTTTTTCAAACCTTTCCTTAGGATGCTTACCAAGAATGCAACCTTTGCAAACACTGCCTAAGAACTGAACTAAAGGCAACCCTATGACCATTCTCTTCTAGTTAAGCTAATGCAAGTAACTGAAGTTAAGATGGCCAAACCACTCATGCCATAATTTACTCACATCATTAGAGTGAGTGAGAAAAATAGTTGAAGGAGGATCAGGGAAAATGTGAGAAAATAGATAGAGTCATGACTAATGATCTACTCTCCCAACTATAACTGTAGAATCATTATGCAACTCACATATCTCCACTGAATTAGGAGTGAACACAACCCACTTTCCTGAGCTTGTGTGAGTGATCTAGTATACCAATAGGATATTAGTTGACAATGACGGTACACAAAGAACATCATAAAATGTGCCATCCCCCACATCAATAGACCCTCTCCCACACACCTCAATACATGGCTCCAAGGATGCAAATTCTTCCTTAGATGAAGCCATGTGGTGCAAAGCACCTGAATCAAGAACCCAAGTGGATGGTGAGGAAGCAACTGCAACAAGGGCCTTGCCCTTTCCTTCTGCCTTGTTATTTTCTTTTTCCCTGTTAGACCCTTCATTCAAAATTTGTTTGATAGACTCAGGAATATTGATATTATTCTTCTCAAGAATGTGTGTCAAGTGATCAATTTTTTTCTTCAAACATTTATGTTCGTCATGACTAGGTCTTTTACAATAGGCACATTGGACCTTTTCTTTCTTAGGCTTATCACCCTTGGAAGATGGTGTATCAATAGTTTCTTTTGAAAAAAAATGGTATCTATTCCTTCTTCTCCTTGCTATTCTTTTGTTTCTTGTCCTTACAATTGATGTTACTACTTTGTCATTTCTTTTCTTTTGTAGCTTGGTTGGCAGCCAAGGCATGTGACTTAGAGCATACCTCATTTTTCAACAAAACTACAATAATATTTATTAGCCCCCCCAAATCTCTCAAATAAGGAAACTAAACTCTACTCTTGCACATAGAAAAGCTCTGAATACCATGTTAGAATTTGAAAAGATTGATAACCTAGAAAACTAGTGCAAAGAATACATATCTAAACTATGAATACAAATGACACAAAATCAAAATAGCAACATAGAGTTAGTCTCCAAGAAAGTAATGCAAATGCTAGAAACCAAATAGCATTAAGAGGATGCAAACAAAATCATTTCCAAATACAAGCCAGACATCATGCTTATATAGACTAGGAAGAGGAAGGAGGTTGCAACACCGACCAATGAGGAGCAACCATCTATTAGAGTAAATATAGAAAAGTATATTCCTAAAATATCTAATGGATGCTCACATGTAGGAAGGTAACACCTAGCAACCACTTACTAAATAAGACATGCTTTATTAACCTAAGTAAGATTATTAAAAGTATAGGATAAACCTATCAATAAGGGGAAAAATAAATAACCCACTAGGAAATTAAAAAACTACACTAACAGGGTCCATGTTGGGATTATAATGCCTATTGTAAATATCATCAGAGAAAAATTGGTCATACTACTGAAAATTGTCAAAGGTTAAAACATGATATTCAAAATTTGATTGATAATGGAAAGTTAACAATTGATGGTGTTATTCATGCTACTAATAATGATCATCAAGCTTATAAAGATCCATTGCCTAAGTATGAAAAGGGTGAATCATCTAAGAATGGGAAAGCTCAAGTGAATTATACTTATTCCAGTCAAACTTATGGATATTCTAATGTAGACAATGTTGCAAACATGGTTGCAATTAAGGAAAATGATAAGGATTTTAATCATCAACATAATCTTGCCTTAGATATTGATGTCATGATTCACAAAACTCTTGTTGGATGCGTGTTGATAGATGGGGGTGTCGGGTTGAATATTTGTCCTTTCAACATACTTGAAAATTTGGGATATTCAAAAAAAGATATTGATACTACATAAAAGGTTACTATTTGAACTTATGATGGTAGTGAAAGACATTCTAAAGGATTGGTTGTTTTACCTATTTGGATTGAGTCATTTGAAAGAGATATTTTTTTTCATGTGGTTGATACTAGTACCATTTCTAATAAAATTTTATTGGGTAGACCTAGGATACATGAAATGAAAGCCATTCCTTCCACATATCATCAATGTGTTACATTTCCATGTAATGGGATTCAGATGTGTATTTCAAGATTTAATATTTTGGCTATCGATAATATTTTAATAGAATCACATATACCTTTGGATAGAGTTTTACATGAGATAGTTGAAGAATCCATAGAATGTGCGATACAATCCAAGAAACTTAATAGTGAAACAAAGGGATGTGAGGTTGTTTCTTCAAAAATTTTAGATAAGATATATACTGATTTAAAACTTTGTGAAGATGAAATTAAATATCTTGACATGAGAAATGGAGAATATAGGATGGATTCTATCGGTACTCTTCCATTTTTACCTCATTCCTATGAGTTACCTTCACATGAGATGAAACCTTCTTCTTCTACTAAGATTTAGTGTGATACTTTGGTTGAACCTTTACTTCCAATGGAAAAAGAGGAAGAAGAATTGTTGTTAGAAATTGGATTTACAAAAAAGAAAATGATGATGGACCCCGTCTTTGATGTTTATGATGATAATGATGAGGAAGTGTATATACTTGATCAATGTGATATATGTGATGATTTGAGCCCTTTTACTAATCTTCCTTGGGGAGACAGACATGTTTGGTTAATGAAGCTTCTACTTCAAAAATTCAAAATGATTCAGATGTAGAAAACAATGATGAAAGAACATATTCAAATAAGTATGAATTGGATTTATTTTTAGAAGGCTCTAAAAATAAATCCTCATAAGTATGAATATAGTTAATGAGATTTTGAACTCACATATTCCTCACGAGTCAGATTCTCCAGTTATTGGATAACTTTATGATTCAAGAGAAATTAAGAGGAACTTGATGGACTTTGATTTATTAGTTGCTAGTGAGGATGTTATTCTTATTTACAATCTTGAGTGTCTAGAGGTTGAGATTCTATCATTGAGGGTTACTCTTATTGAATTAGTGACAAATGAAAACTATAGAGTTATGAGATTATAAGAACTTGAGTTACTTGATGAGAAGATAAAAGATATTTTCGATCACATGAGAGTTTATAAGAAAATATTTTCTAAGACTTAGAAAAAGAAAGTTTTCCCTAGAGAGTTTTCAGTGGGAGATCTTGTTTTGCATGAGAGTCCTAAGAATCACAATAATAGAGCTCAAAAAGGAAAATTTGAGCCTAATTGGTTGGGTCCTTTTATTAGTACAACTACTTTTGGATTGGGTGCCTATATTTGTTGTCTACACTTGAGGGAGATCAGCTCCCTAATCCTATCAATGTGCTTCATTTGAAAAAGTTATATCCCTGATGTCCATTCTTGTTGGCAGAATCTATACATATTTATGGGTCCTAAAAAAATTTTTAAAAAAGTGATATATTCCAAAAATTAAAAAAAAATATAAAAGAACAAAGAAAAGAAAATGGTTTTTTTTCAATATCAAAAATGGTGTTCCTTAACATCTTAAACACCAAAGAAATTTTTCTCAACACTACCCTGGGAGTCTTGTTTTGTGATCCTTGCCTACTTGTGAGATCTTGACCTTTTCCTTGAAATTCAGTTTTGATTATCACACTTTAGTTTATAATTAATGTTGAGCTATTCTTTGATCTCTCTTTGTATGCTGATTGTTGATTCCTATATATACATGCTTACTGCACTATATGTTTGCATGTTTTTTTATTCCCTCCCTAGTCATTTTTGCACTAGAGGAGCATGTGGTTTATTTTTTTATAAGTGATTTAACTAGTATTGATTTTTGATGAGTGTCTCTATGGTTCTCTATAGATTCATGTCGAGAGAACTATGGACCACGAGACACGTTTTTGGTTGATTTCTTACTTGTGTGGTTTTGATCTCAAGACTTGTAGTATTTTTCAACACTACCAGATCTCATTCATATCATCATAGTTGCCTTGTTGACTAGTGATTATTGTGGGAGGCTTATGATCATATTAATATCTTCATATTACTTTGGTGATTAGTGATGATTGTGTGATCTTTCTGATAGAGTTACATTCATATCTTCACAGTTTCGACCAATGAAGGTTGTGTAGCTCGACTCGATGATTAAAACTAGGATCTTAATCTTAGCCAAAATGATTAAGTACATTGAATGGAGAGAAACATCATATGGACATGAACATCCATCTTATCCCCCTATCTTTTTGGAGGTTTTGATTTGTATGTTTACCTTTTGGAGGTCTCCTTCATCTTTTCTTTACTATAAGTTGTGATCACAATTGTGCTCTTTTTAGTACACATCACTTGTTCTTGATCTCAATCAAAATTTCCTATCTTGCAGATTTGATTGTTTTTGAGGCATTTTTCCCTCATCTTCTTTTCATCTTCTTGCCTTTCATTCACCCTCCTTTATTCTTATTTGGGGCATTCTTTTCATGCTTGGTGATTTAACCCTTATTTCTTGATCTATATGTTGCTTATCTGTCATCATGAACCTTTTTCTAATTTGATCATATATATCTTGTTCTGTCTTACACTCTCCATAATTTCAATGTTGATCTCGAGGGGGGTAGAAACACTCTATTAAGCTTCATTATTTGGAAACTTGATTCGAAATCTACTAGTCTTTTTCTGCCCAACTTGGGGCAAATTATTATTGTACCTAGGGCAAGTCAATGTGTGATTTGTCATTTTCTTGGGTGTTGATATTTTTCTTTTTACTTTATATATATTTCATGAGTTTTATATTTTTTAAAAACTCTTTGGGTAGACCTACAATTATAAGACCCATAGGGGCATATTGTGTTCCAAGCACTATAAGACACCTGATGGCATGTTGAGGGAACAAGAGTTGGATGCTTAATCTTTATATTTTTTTTTTCATAAATCAATCTTTACACACACTTTATGTTATGGTTCTTTGACTTAATGTGCTTGTCATGTATGTCGATACACATTAGTTAAAGAGGGGCAAATGTAAGCACATGAAAATGGTCACCTTGAGTATGTGCCCCGGTTTCATAATTTATGTCAAGCTTGAATCAATATTTGCATCATCATTTCCTTTGATCGAATTAAATTATTTGAATTATTCAATTTATTTTAATTATTTAATTAAGTATTATTATTTTACATCAATTTTCTTGATTAAATTGAAATTAATTAGTTTAATTACTTTAAATAAATAGTTTGATCATCTTGATTTTTGTATTGTTTATTTAAAGGAGTTTTCTCTCTTTTAATAAAACCCCTCCTCACTTAATTTTATGTGCAAAAATTATTATTTTAAAAGAAATAATTAAATAACCATCACACACTTTATTTTATAAGAAAAAGGATTATTTTAAATTTAAATTAAATAAAAATGCCCCTCACCTTATAATTTTTATGGAGTGTTACACTCTACATCTCTTAATTAAATGCTAATTGCACACTCTCTTATGTGGATCATACCCTTTTGTTTAATTTTTATTTTGCCTCCAATTTGGGAATGCCTCTTTGGATTGATATGTAAAGGAGACCTCCTTCATCATTTTGATAGGATGATTTCTTATACTATGATTATTATAGATATTTTTGAATTTTTCTTGGAGACTTGGAGACATCTTTCATGTTTATGATCATTTTGAATCTTTCGGTTATTGGATGTACTTGTGAAGACCAAGATCAACATTCATATGAGAGCTACCACTTTAAACCTTTGAAGGTCTTTGCACATTGATGATAAGAAGCTATGAGTTGATTCTTGAGATCTTGCATTTTCATGGTGTTATTTTGAAGGATTTTGGGTGTAAGGATTCATAGAAGTGTGTTTGCTATTTGTCCACATTTTTCACAATCTAAACAATTTATTGAGAAATTATTTAAATGTTGAGTCATTTAAGGACCATGTTGTTCTAAAAATGTAAGGGTAAGTGAAGAAGGATAGTTGTTAGACAATTTATAGTTTATGCCTTGTTTAGATTAGTTTGCAATTGATCAAATATTGCTAGGATTTTCTTTAGATGTTGATCACCAATAGACCCTATCACTATGCAAATTTTAAGGTAAGTGACAAAAATAAGATTGATAGTATTTTCTATTTTGGTCATTATTTTCTATTATTTTGATTTTAGATTTTTTGTAGCTTAGTTCTTATAGCTTAGTTATTTTTTATTTTAATATGATCTTCTCTATATGGAATGCATTATAGCACCAAAAAATACCTTGATTTTTCCCCCTCTTTTTATCTATTATTGCATTTTGTAGGAATCAAATTCATTGTTGAAGTTTTTGAAAGTAAGAGATGTTGAGTAGTAGGACACATCAACCTATCAAACTGATGTAGGAGCATTCCGGGGTAGTTGGCTATCCTGCATGATTGAGGGATTTTAGTAGAGTTGAGTGGACCTATTTGGGTCTTGGGTAATTAAGTTTGATGCATTTAATAAGTATTGTAAGCCTTTAAAGGCATTTGGTATTTAATTTCTACTAGAAGTTGATTTGTGGCTCTTTAAGTATTTAATGTAACTAATATTTAATTTGTAGCTTACTGGGCTGACTTGTGGCTTAGTTGGGTATAAATAGGGGGTATTGTGAAGCCTTTTTCCATTATTCATTTGGAGAAGGAGGAGTGAGTGTGGAGAGTAGCTAGATGGTGAGTTTTTTCCTAAGTCTATGGACAAGGCGTCGAATGTGAGGAAGTTTATAGCAAGATTGTGATTATTCATCCATCTTGGAGAAGAGGAGGTGGTAGAGGAGCGAAGTTTTAGAAGAGCTATAAGTTGTGGCTTGGAAAATAAGGAGATTACTTGGTGGGCTTGCGAGCACAAGTTGGATCTACCTTGGAGCTTTCTACCAGAGTGTGGATCTAGACTAGCTAGGGTTTGGATTGGATTTTGAGGGATCTTGTAGAACTATTACTTGCTTTGTACTTGGTTGTAACCAAGAAGGCCTTACAACCTAACATATTACATTTAATCAATTATTTTATTAATAAAGAGTTGTGATTTAATATCAAATCTTGCATTGTTATTGTGTTTTTATTGTATGGTTATTTTCTAGGGGCTAGGACATCTCCTTTGGGGATTCTCCTACCTTTCACTACATCAAGTGGTACCAAAGAAAGGTTGTTTCAAATTGTGTGGACAGATCACCAAAGTTGAGGTAGTTTGCACCAGGACCTTGAAAGGACATGTAGATGGATCTATTGTTGCAAAGATGGAAGGTTGATCTTGTTCAGGAAGATTCACTACTACAAAGAGAGGGTATTAAAGACAAATTTTAAGATGACTACTAAAGAAATTATCTTTTTCTAAGACAAATAGAAAGTTGTGTATTATCTCAAATATGTCTTTAACCAAACATCTTTAATATATTGTCTTAAGAAATTGTCTTGAGAAGACAATAGGGAAGAGAAGGATTTTGTCTTGTCAAGACAATATATTAAGACACTCTATCAAAGACACATTTTAGACAAAAGAAAACTTTGGTTTTATCTCAAATTTTTTCTTTCACCACCTTCTTTGTAGTTGTAAGGAAACTAATAAACTAGAGTGGAAACAACATTTCCAGTTACAACATTACTATTGATTATGTTACAACAATATCCAATTAGATAGAGTTGTTGCTCATAAGAAAAATAAATTTCAAACTAAAATAACACAACAAACAACATTATTATCCACACTATAAAATGAAAATACACATCAATTTTTTGTTGAACTCATCAAAAAACATTATTATTATTTTAAAATTGTCTTCATTTCCTTAACAATTTGGTTAGAGCTTAACTTTTAACATTATATAATTGACTCTAAACCAACACAAATTGAAACAACTTGTAAATTTCATACATAGTTCAATTGATATCTTACTCTTCATTTTGTTTACACTATTTTTAAAATCCAACACATCTGTATTGTCATATAGCACATAAAATTTAGGCAATGAAATCAATTAAGTGAGCCCTGCCAATAGAATTACAAAAGATGAACAAGCCCATTGTTAAGGTTTGAAGGTATCCAAATAGGATTGTTCTCCCTCTTTGTAATGTATAGGATAATCATTTGTAGCAAAATATTAAAATGATTTCCAAGTGACATAGAGATTATGGAAAGAGAACTTCCAAAGGTTCCTAGCACATCAATTGATTTTCTATTTATAACATGTGTGGCTTGCATACATGAACACCTATAAAGCTGTTATAAGAGCTTACAGGGGAATTTTCTAGAAATCATTGAGGAAGCTTATAGAACGATCTTTATTGTTGTATACTTTCAATCTATACAAATGGAATAAACCAACTAAAACATTGATATTTTGTATAACACTGTCCATTATAAAATACTAAAAGTATCAAACATCAACATTACAACAAGTGAGACATTATCATTTCTCAGAAATGCACTTGATTTCTTCTATAACCATCTGCCCAAAAACTATTTAACCAACATTGGAAAATAAATATGATCTCTATTCCATAATAAGTAGCTGAAAAAATAGGATTTTTAAATGAAAGAGTATATATAAATAAACTTAGAGAAAGAATAATGATTGACATAACAGTAAATAATTTGATAAAATTTGACATTATAAGATTGAAACTCAAAATTCTGCAATAAATTCTTTATTCTCAATGTCAAGAGTATCTTTCACATAAGCTTGCATTATCAATAGTATGTGTCAAAAAACCATCATCTCTTGTGAATTGACAACATTATTATTGAAATACATATTTTTATGAAGACAGCTGCAATAAATTATTTCATTTTCAGCTTGCTCGAGTATAGTGTTTTCCACATGTCATGTCTAGAATGACTTCTTTTAGATGAATTTGCCCAGCAATATTTTTCAACTAAAGAAGAAGATTTTGTATTCTTCATGTTTCTCCAGTATCCTAAAAGGAAGACAAGGCAATATTTTTCAAATTATAAAAATAATGAATTTTGTGAAGAAAACTACAAGAATAGTGAAGATATATTAATTTACATATCTATTTGAAACGAGAAACAATCCATTGATAAACAAAAGACAAGTAAAATAGAAAAGTTGACTTCTAATAAAGTAGACTTCAATAGAGTTCTAACGAAAATATCAAGACATGAATATTGTAACAATAAACATAAAGAAAATTATTCAAATTCAAGGAGTCATATAAGTTTCAAAGTATAATATATTCTACTAAATTCTTGCAACATACCTAGTTTTCAAGTTCAACATTGTCCTTTATCCATTTTCTTCCTTAGAGTCCTCTTTCTACAAGGAAACATTGTAATTGGGGGCTTGGACTATTCATCACGTTGAACAACCTCATTATTATTGTTTCCCACTTGTTCAAATTGAACGAGAGTTTCTTATTGTGTTTCTAGAATAATAGTTGGATCATTATGAGAAAAAAATAATTCAGCATGTTCCTCTAGCTCCTCTTCATACTCACTATTCGACGACTTTGACTGTTGTGATTCCTATACATAAAACAACTTAATTTATTAAAATAACATAATACTTCTAATTATATTATTGTATATGATAGATTATTGTAAAGAACTTACCTTAAATTCATGAACAGTGACTAATTTCTCCCCTTGTACTAGCAAGTGTTTTGAAAGTCCTTGAGAACCATGTAATAAGGTGTACCTTAAGTCCTCCTTTGAAACCTCTCTTTTAAAATGGTGAACTTGCATTAAAAAAATTCCAACAAAATTTATAAGTTATATTGATTTATAAAATATAATCAAATCATAATTTTATCATGAATTTTTTATGAAATAGAAAACAATAAAGATGAGCATAGTTACATATCAAGGCACCACAAATGCTATTATACCCACCAGATCCTAATTTATGGGATCTAATACTGGACACTCTAGCTTGGGTTTCTTTTACTATATCTCGAAGTAATATTTTAGATCCTCCTCTTGTAGATGGACAATAGTTTGAATTATCATGTACCTTCCTATTAAATTTAGCATCTTTGATAAGTTCATCCCATGCAACTTGGTCTATTATCCAAGTAGGACATGGATATCTTAAATCTTTAGTCAATTTGGACATTAAATTGTCTCTTTTGGAATGAATGTATTTTCTTGCAATATCCAAAATAAATTCTTTATTAAAACTAAGATTACTAAATGCAATGATTACAATGTTTAAAACTTGATCTTTGTAATTATTTTTGTTTTCTCCAATCCTTTCAAATTCTATTTCCAAATAAATGCTCTATATGATGATACATAAAATGAAAGAACTTCATACCATTTTCATCTATAATAATAGTTCCATTCAAGGAGAGCAATATTGTAACTTCTTGCGTCTCTTTCGTACTCACAAAAGATATTGTTGATGTCTTAAGTGTTGAGGTAGATGTGGCTATAGGTGTAGGACTAGAAAATGGGCTAATGTCTAACATACTATGAGAAAATCACAAACTCGATAAGCATATGTTAACAACCTCTAGTATACCATGAAAGCCAAATGTCAAAACAAGAAAGAAAATCTAAAACTCCCTCTTTCATTTGTAGCTCCCATGTCCTTCTTTCTTCTCCATGTCATGTAGCTCCAATTTGCCTATAATGCACACAATATTGAAGCAAAAGTATATGATATGGATAATGCCATGAGAATACTTGAAGTTGTGATTTTATTGTAAGAGATGGAGTGAGAATACAAAAAAGAAAAGGACTAGAAATGAGAGAAGGAGTGTTCATTTTATAATCAACATTCAAGGTGAGAGCATTGGATTTGTCACCCCTAGATAGGCAACTTTGCACAAGATTCCTTTGAGAATCCATGACACATATGACACAAGATGCCAAGTGTAGGATTCTATGATGCTTGGAAGTCAAACAAGGTTGAATATGGTTGAGAATCTATGACACATCATATGACACCTCAAGTCCACTTAAAGCCAAGAATCTATGACAAATAAAGCCAAATATGGATGTGTGTAAGAGAATAAGAATATTGGATCATGACATATCTTAGCCAAGTGTTAAAGGAGAATCCACGAGGTTTCATACCCATGTGTCATGATGATGTCAATATTTGGTAGAATATTTGAATTAAAAATTCATTATTCCACACAAAATAGAAATTAGTGAAAATGAAATTAATGTAGGAAAATATGACTTAGGAAATTGAGAATTTCCATGGTTTGTGAATGATAAATCAATTAATTAGTTGAGGATGTTAGTCAAAGAATAATTAGTAAGAATGATAGGATTAAATTATGGGTTAGTTAATCCTATAGAGAAAATTAGTAAAATGATTGGCCAATTTGATTAAATAAGTATCATAGTATCCTTTGATGAAAATGTGATAATGATATGGATTGAATAGGATGATGACAGGTAGACCAAAGCCATAGTCAAATTGATTGATTGATTTAAATTAATAACATGCCAAAGACACATGACATGAATTTGAGATACGTAACATTTAACTGATATCACAAATGCTACATGATTGAGATTGATAAATATGGTTGATCATAATAACATCAACAGATGCAGTCAATATTATTAAAATGGTTGATAATGCCATGATCTAACATTGAAAGACTCAACAATGTCAAAGATCAGGTGATGTGAATGATAGTTTTACCTAGCACTGAGAGCCATGATAGTACTAAGGTTAGATTAATAAGATTTGATAAATTGATAGGTTTCCAAGGCACTAAAGCCACAACAATTCCTAGGATCAAAAAAATGATGATTGATTTTTGATGTTTGATATGTTTTGTGATGATTATGACTGATTTCAAGTGATTCTGGAGTGGTTGAGAGTTGATATGAAATGGTTTTGAGTTGATATGAAATTGATGTAAAAGAGGATAGAAATGATAACAAACATTGTTAAGATATGATCAAATTGGCCAAAAGATCAGAATTAGTGGATTGAGAAAATGGGATGAATTATTATGAGGAAGTGATGAAGCCATAGATGCAAACCTTTTTGTAGCATCTACATTTTGCCCCTCTTTGATAGAATGTGATTTAGAGCATTGTGTCAAAGAATGCTAATGAAAAAGCCATAAAAGCATGCCCCAATAATGTGGTATATATTTATGCCCCATCAATAAATTGACCAACATAGGCATATGATAGGTTGATTTCATTGACAATGAAAAAAAAAAACCATAGGAATTGACAGATCAAAAATTGGAGCTAAAACGTGAAAGTTATGGGCTCCGAAGTGAAAAATGGCATCACAACCAACACAAAAAAGGACTCACGCACATCCATCTAGGTAGAAAAACACTATAAAAAGGCTTGGAGAGGGTTTTGAAATTCATTTTCACTCTCTCATTTGGAATAAAAGAGCTTTGGAGCAAGGAGAATGGATCGACTACCTAGGGAGCAACACCATGGTGATCGAGTGCATACCTTCTGATGGTGGGTAGATGTTGGACCTTTGGTGAGTACATCAAGGCCATCTTTGTACTTTTTATGCTTTTTCATGCTTTTTCCTACTTTTTAGGCTCCTAGCAATCTGTCAGGTCAAATAGGGTCAAACAGGAGTCCCGTGGCAAGGATAGGGCATCCAAATGCCCCAACTATGGAAAAAATGCATCCAAGTGCACCATGGACACACTTGGTATGACCAAGTTCACCCTAGGTGCAGTTGGGAGCCCCAACTATGCTCCAGGATGCTCCGAGAGTCTGAATGGGGTCTAGATGGTCCCGGATTGACCTGAAACTTTGGGTGGACTAGCATAACCATAGGGGGATGTTAGAAACATGTTAAAATGAAGTCAAAGGTGGTATAAGTGGACAAAACTTGGAAAAACTTAGTGCATATGTAGGTTAAACTAGGGTAAATGCTGATAGAGAATAGAGCAAGGGGCCTGAAAGGGTGCAAACGGACTCGTAATGACCTAAAACTTGGAGTATACATTCAAAACCCTAAGAAGAGTTGAAAAATAGTTTTAATAAGGTTGGTATGATTAGGAAAAGTCAAACCTAGTTAAACTTAGCTTACATGGAGGAAAAAGGTTGACAAATGGATAGGGATAGGATCAAAATGAAGCAAATGAGCTCAAAATGACCCCAAACTTGGCAAACATGTTCAAAACCCTCAAAAGAGTTTAAAACGTAAGTCAATTTAGTCAAAAATGCTTAGAAAAAAGTCAAAATTATTCAAAATAGAGTCAGAATAAGCCAAACTTGGGTCAAAAGTAGGGTAAACTAGATGCAAAACTATGGGAGGTTGAAATAGGATATATGATTATGCAAGAGGAGTTGCCCCTATTGCAGATAAGGGGAAATAGGTGGCAGAGTCTTGCATTACGTCACTAAATGATAGTAGGTGAGTCAGGGATCTTGGCTAGTCTTGGTTTATATCATGTTACATTCATGCCAGAGGTGAGGGGGGACAAGGCTCTGTTGACAACTTTGATAGAGAGATGGCACTTAGAAACTAGTTCATTCTATCTCCTGATAGGGGAGGTGACTATGACTTTAGAGGATGTATGGGTCATCCTTAGGATCCCTATTTATGGAGATTAAGTAGTGTATGACCCAACTATAGGATGAGAAAAACTACACTACTTATTAAGATGCAGAGATCTAAAGTTAGGGAATTGAGGTTACAAGATCGAGTGGGACCTATTGGTGGCACATCATGAGTAGCTAACAGTTATGATATGTTGGGTGATTGGTGGATTATTTATTCCTGGTAGGCGGGGACATGGATTCCCTATCGAATAGGGCCAAGTTTTAGAATAGATGATTATGGAGAGAATTTTTTTTTACCTAGGGCCCATGCATGTTGGTAATGTTGTATTATTATCTGCATCAGGTTGCATATAGAGGTGGGCTATTATTTAGCACTAGCGATACATTAATGTTACATATCTGAGCCTATGAGAACATTGTAGTATTTAGGTCTCTTGTAGAGCAAGAGTTGGTGGAGGACATTGGCATGAGGACCACTAGGGTACATGAGGTACTTCTGGTGTCAGATAGACACTATGACATAGTTTATCTAGAGACCTTATAGAGATTGCCCCAGATGGGATAATGATGAGATTCACTTACCATACTATAGCCAGGAGAACTTTCTCATAGGGTGCACAATGACTAGGCATTTGGTGATAGAGATGTACTTGCTAGAGTGGGTACAGAGACAGTTTGATGAGAGATAGGATGTACCAATTGGCCTAGCATTATTTGCATGGTCTAGAGTAGAGGTCCAAGAGTGGGGAGCACCTATTAGGACATAGGTGGAATATGCACAACTAGAAGAGTTACAGCTGAGGAGATGGGGGGCTGCAGCAGATGTAGCCAGGGTAATCTTTAAGAAAGCCACCTCCAAATAAAGAAATAAAATATTGGTGAATCTTTCATTATTTTGAAAAAACAAAATTATTTCTATTGGCGAATCTCTCAATTTTTAATTCTAAATATGATTAATATTGGCGATTATTTTTGTATCATAATTTTTTTTTTATAAAATATTGATGAATCTCAATAATAATAGGAAGTTCATTAATCCCCATGTAATATTACAAATCAAAATTGAACATTTTTTTACCTTGTGGAATATTATGAGAGTCGTTACATATACTTTAAATCAAGAGTGAAAAATAAATATTGGTGATACCTAAAGTAACTAAAAATTATGATAATTATTGGTCAGTTCAATTTAATTTCTCCAATAATATATTATATTTAGGTAACTCAAATGTATTCATGTAATGAATATTGTGGCAAATATTTGAGTTTAAATTTTTTAATAAAATAAATTATTGAGTGTTTTTAAATATTCTATAACTGAATTTTATAAAACTATGGTGATTTAGCATGTATCAAATCTTAAATTATTAGCCAAATTACTAGCCAAAAAAATCTAAAATTAGCTAATTTAGGAATATTAGCCACTACATTATACCCTAGATGTAGTGCATGCAAGGACCAAAATAGCATATGATAGATGCTTCAATAGTACCATGGGTGAGGTCTCAGGTAGAGCAGGATGAGGAGGATGAGGAGGAGGAGGAGGATGTGGGAGAGGATGAGGAGGAGGATTGGGGAGAGGATGATGCTAAGGAGGAGGAAGGGGGTGATGATGATGAGGAGAAGGAGGGTGGGGGTGATGATGAGGAGGGGGGAGATGAGGATGTTGAGGATGATGTGGGTGGTGATGATGAGGATGCAGAGAGGGAGGAGGAGGGAGATGATGAGGAGGATATTAAGGGAGAGGATGTAGGAGATGATGAGGAGGAGGGTGGAGGTAGTGGGGGTGGAGATAGTATTAGAGGTGGTAATGAGGGAGAGGATGAGGATGACTATTGGGAGGCTAGGGATGCAACTATGATGGATGTGGAGGGGGATCTAGTGGACTATGTTGATAAGGCACTAGTACTAGTATAGGTAGGGCCTAGTCAAATAGAGCTAATGGAAGTGATTAGAGGCCTATAGAGTCAGTTGGATCAGGTTGTGGTAGAGAAGGATGCTATGACAACAAAGAGAGACTAAGCTATGGCTAAGAGAGACACTGCAATACACAGGTAGAGATGGTAGTGCAGGAGTCTCAGGAGTTCATTAGTAGCATCAAAGATGCAAACTTCCATGAGATGGCAATGACAATGAGCAGGGCACACATGGAAGCACAGTATTAGCAGGATTAGTATGAGAGAGTGGTGCCACTAGGGCATAGAGTAGAGTTTTTTCATGCATCGAGATCTCACTCCCATAGAATACAGAGGACATAGAGTAGTGTAGGGGTGATGGGGCCTACGAGGCCACCATAGAGAGCAGAGGGATCATCCTCAAAGTTGGAAAGAGGTCGTAAGGCTAGGGACATCATGGGATGACACTGACAGACTCATATATAGAGCGGCTTCTCTATTTTTCTTTTTGGTTTCTATTATGCTCTTTCACGGTTCATGCCTACGGGCAGTTAGTATTGATGTAAACCATGGTTATGTACTCTGACACTTTTGTGAGACATTTATGAGATGTACCTATGTTATGATGACTACATGAGATGGATGTATTTATGCTTGTTATGTGAACTTTGATATGATGACATCATGCATTGATTTATCACATATCATGCATAGGAAATGCCATGTTTTATTTTTGCCACATGTTTTCTTATGAATGAATTCCTAATGCAATGTAATCGATATGGAATTCATGTAAATGGAATATAAAATGATATGGAATGAATACAAATGAAATGTAAAATGATATGCAAATGAAATGCAAATGACATGTAAAATAAAATGTGAAGATGATATAAATGCCATGTTTATGCAAAGATGTATTACTATTTTGGATCATTTTGGACTTTTGACATATGCAAGGTTGTAGGACAACAATGCTTTTGATATATCAGAGTATGAGACCAAAGTAGTGGATGAGGAAGACATAGAAGATGAAGGAGATAAGATGAGGAATTTTTAGTATGATAGGAAGACTTTTTCTTTTGTAAAGTGCACTATATGTCAAATGGAGCTATATTCTAATATGGTAAATGAATGCGATGCATCATGGCATAAAGGGCTAGAGCGTAAAATGCAAACCTTTTACATAAACAAGAATGATGCAGATAGAAAATGACCTTCTCCTTCCTAAGGCATATATAGATGCCCCAAACCCTCAAAGGTACATTCTAATAGGCAAAAAATAAAAGATGACCATGAACCATCCTAGCCACTCTCATAGATCAGTTTATATCATCAAGTGGCATAGGGACATGATCAAAGAAAAAAAAAAGAAAAAAATAAATCACTCACTAAATAGCATGAACCAACAACTTTTCTTTTCCATTATTACTTTCTTTTTAGTGTTTGAGGTCTTCAAATAGTGTTTGATGGGTTGACCATGTGATGGTTTTGATTTTTGATTCAATTGATAGATTTATAGTGACATGTTGGATTGATTGTTGGTTCATGTTGCTCAAATAAGTGTGATTATTGTTGAAGTGCAATGGTTTGAGTTTTATTCTATAAAGGTGCAAATTTTCACACAAAAGGGGTCATTGTGTACGAGGTTTATTACAAATTTTAGATGGGTTTTGTGATTTTTACAATTTTTGAGGATATTTGATGTTTTTGGTGACTTTTTTAAAGATCAAATTTGAATGTTTAGGATTTTTTCAAGATCATATTTGAGTTTTTAGGATTTTTTCAGGATCGTATAAGCATATACAAGTGTTAGCTCCAATCTATTATGTGATAAGTCCAATGGATAAAAATTTCTTAAGGATATGCCCCCAGTTCAAGTTAAAACTCATGCACCATGTGGGTAATATGCCCCCAAAAAAGATGCAAACTATGTGCAAAGGCCAAGGACAGATTGTGTACAAACCAGTGATGCATTAGGTAAGATAACAATAGATATTAGCTAGTGCATGAGCCATGGTCAAGGAGCCAAGGATGTCTTGCAATACAAAGGATATGATCAAGGAATAGCAAAGGGGGAGAAACAAATTAGATGGAATCTCGATAGATGGAGGAGCAATAACTGATTACACATGGTGCCTATTTGCCAGGTTTTCACCATGGTACTTGCCCAAAGCACCTATTTGCCAGGTTTTCACTTTTGAATGGAGTTTTTCTCTTGACTTAAATGTTTGTGCCAAGATGCCTGTTTGCCAAGTTTTCATCAAGGCATCCACTTGTTTTTTTTTTTTCCAAGACAGTTTTCCCTTTCTTTTGATATTTTTTTAGGACTTTTAGATAGAATCAGGTGTAGTACTCACAAAGATGCATGTTTTTTCTAGACATGGGTAGTGGTTCACCCTCTAGAGTTGCAAACTAATATACTCTAGACCCAAATGATACAGTAACTACATAAGGTCCTTCCCAATTTGGTTCAAATTTGCCTCTCTTTTCTCTATGCTGCTGAGTCTTGTAGTTCATCTTTAGGACTAGATCACTGATCTCAAAATGATGACCTTAGACTTTCTTGTTATAGCTCCTTTTGAGTCAGTTCTAGTAAGCTTGCAAATCTGTTGAGGAAGCTCATCTCTATTAATCAAGCATTTCTAGCTTGTGGAGTCTAGATATGTAGTAGTTTTCATCATCAACAACATCTTGTAGGGATACTCTCAATGATGGGATTTCAACTTCAATTAGAAGTATGGCCTCAGTGCCATAGACAAGAGAGTATGGGGTTGCACCAGTAGGAGCACACACACTTGTTTGGTAGGCCCAAAGAGCTGGATTTAGTTGTAGGTGCCATTCTTGACCAGATTCATTGATAGTCTTTTGGAGAATCTTAACAATGGTCTTATTAGATGCTTCTACTTGGCCATTGCCTTGTGGATGGTAAATACTAGAATATCCCTGGTATATGTTGTACTTCTTGCAGAGCTTGTCTACATCCTTGTTTTGAAATGAGCTACCATGGTCAATTATAATAGCTAAAGGGACTCCATACTGATAGATGGTGTAGTTTAGAATAAACCTTGAAATCTGCTTTCCAGTAGTGAAGGTCAGAGGGATAGCTTCAACCCACTTGGTAAAATATTCTATTGCTGTGATAATGAAATTATGACCATCAGAGGACAGAGGAGAAATAGCTCCAATAAGATGAAATGCCCATTGTGAAAAGGGCCATGGAAATATGAATGGCTGCAATTATTGTGCTAGTGCATGGATCAGATTGCTATGGATCTAACATTTATGACATGTTTTGATAAAATCATCAGCATCTTGTTCCATGGTTGGCCAATAGTATCCAGCTCTAAGAGTGACCTCCACATATACCTTCATGAACCTCATGTAAGGTAGTTTCAACTTCTTTCATGTCAAGGCATCTGAGAAGGATTTGGTCAAAGGATCTCTTGTAAAGGGTGTCACTGATGATGATGTATCTAGCTACTTGATGGATAAACTCTCAACAGTCATTTTTGGATAAGTTTGGTGGTAGGATTTGGGCATGTAGGTAATTGTAAATGTCTTGATGCTAAGGAGAATTGGGACCAACAAGTTCACACACAAACTCAAATTAAGGTAGCTCGAATGCCGGAATCAAAAGTTGCTCAACAAGGAATTCACAATGTTCCACATTCTGAGGCATATCAATCATAGAAGTGATGGTAGTCATAGCATCAGCTTGCTTGTTGTGTATTCTTGGTAGCTAACAGAAAGAGGTAGTGGTAAATTTAGACTTAAGGAAGTTTACCATCTATTTGTAAGGCATTAACTTATCATCTTTGGTTTCATAGTCATCATTGACTTGGTGAATGACCAAATGGGAATCACCAAAGACTTGTAAATGTTGAATGTTCTATTGGATAGCTATCTTGAGTCCTATGATCAGTGCTTCATATTCTACTATGTTATTTGTACAATGGAATGCTATCCTATATGACTTGGGGATTATGTCTCCTTGGGGAGTGATAAAAATAATGCCATCTCCTAAACCATTTCATATATGTGATCCATAAAAGTAAAGCTCCCATTCATTAGCTACATCCATGTTAAATATGGCTTCAACTGGAAATTCAATCAACATAGGATGATCAGTTGTCATAGGTGCTTCTGCTAACTGATCTACTATCACTTGCCCTTTGATTGCCTTTCTATCTACATATTCTATGTCAAATTCACTAGGGATCATGACCCATTTGGCTAAGCACCCTATGAGAGTAGCCCTGCTTAGGAGGTACTTTAGTGGGTCAATCTTAGAGACAAGCATTGTTTTCTAATGGAGCATGTAATGTCTTACCTTTTGGGCTACAAAGACAACAATAAGGCGAGCTCATTCAATGAGTGAATAATTTATTTCATATCCCACAAGTGTTCAACTGATGTAATATATGGCTCACTCTCATCCTTGTTCATCATTTTGTGGTAAGAGAGCTCTAATGTTGTATCTATAGTAGATATGTATAGAATGAATGTTTTGCCTAGAACAGGAGCCATTAAAACTAGTGGATGTAGAAGATAATCCTTGAGCTGTTTGAAAGATTCTTAACACTTCTTGTTCCATTGAAAGGATACTCCCTTAGGTAAGAGGTGTTGAAAGGATTGACACTTATCTACCAGTTGTGCAACAAATCTATGGATAGACTGTAATATTCCTTGTAGTCCTCTTAATGTTTTTAGATTTTTTGGAGGAGGCATATCAAGTATTTCTTTTACTTCCTCAAGATCCACTTCAATGCCTCTTCGATAAATAATGTATCCTGGGAGCTTTCCAAAAACAACCCCAAATACACACATTTTTGGATTTAGATGGAGCTTATAGCTCTCTATTCTATAGAATATCTGATCTAGGATGCCCAAACGATCTTTTCTTTCATAGGATTTGCAAAGTAATTCATCAACATAGTCTTCCATTAGGATGTGCATGAAATCATGGAAGATGGTAGTCATTGCTCTTTGATATGTTGTCGTAGCATTTTTAAGGCCAAATGGCATAACATTCCGGTAGTATGTTCATGAAGGGCATGTAAAAGCTATTTTGTGTTGATATTTAGGTGCTATTCTTATCTGATTATAGCCAAAAAAGCCATCCATCAATGATAAAATATCATACCTAGTTGTCATGTCTATAATCATATCAATATTTGGTAAAGGAAAATCATCCTTGGGACATGCCTTGTTAAGATCACAAAAGTTTATGCATATCTGGATGCCCTTAGAGTGTTTTCTTACTGGAACTAGATTGGATATCCACTCTGCATAATCAATGGGTCTTATGAAGCCAACATCCAATAATTTCCTAAATTAATCTTTGACAAGGAGGGCAACTTGGGCATGCATTTTTCTCAACTTTTTCTTTACTGGTTTCATTCCTAGTTTGAGTGGTAAGTGATGAAGGACTAGTTCAAGATCTAATCCTAGCATGTTTACATAAAACCAAGCAAAGTTGTTCTACCTCTCTAGAAAGAATCTAACAAATTCATCTTTTTCTTTTGGTGATAACGAGGCTGCAAAATGTATGACCTTGGGGTTGTTAGGAGTCCCCAGATTAATTTCTTCTATCATTTCCACAAGTAATGTTGATATTTCCTTCAATGCAGGTGTGTCCAATCTTCCATCCTTAGGTGCCTCAGAGAGGTTTTCACCCTCAGATACATCCTTTATTTTTACTTTTTCATGGTCCAATGGTGCCTTTCAATTTTCACCAAGAGACCTACTATTATCTTTTTTTGTTGTTTTCTCAATTTTGTGATTGGAAGATGGAGTTGACTCCCTAAAATATGCCATTACATCTAGATCAATGGAAAATATAGACTTGCGATCACCTTGTGGTAAATCTTCATGGAGCTCAAAGAATTCTATGATGGCATCATCATTTTCAAACTGGTCAAACATTGCTGGTCCGTGTTAGTCCGAATCTATAAGTTCAAGTAAAACTAGGGAAATGCCATCATTGGTATTGAATAAGCTTTGGTCAAAAGCATATACATGGATATCTGCTTTAGGGATATCATCATGATCATGTTCAGAAGTAGGAGGGATGGATCCCAAAAAAATTTGATCCAAGGGGAAGAATTGGTTTGAGGGATAGGTGGATTTACATGTTTGTCTTCCATAGGTAGGCTATCGAGGTCAACATACATATGATCAAGACCAAGGGAGGTATCAGGATCATCAATGTTGGATACAGATTTGGTAGGTTTGGGTTGGGTGTTCTTAGATGCCTTTTCATCATTTGAAGTATTCACATCCTTAGACAAGGATGACTCAGTATTAGGAAGGCCCAAAACAAATGGTTTGAATCCAAGTCCCAAGCTTTGAGGTTGTCCTAATGTAGTGATTGGTTGAACAATGCCCTACTTTTGAGGTCCTAGGCCACTACATCCATCATATCCCTTTTTCTGCATGATGGTGAATCCAGGTCCATTCTTGTTAGGGGATATATAAGTAAGTTCTTGTTCTTCTTTAGCCTTCAATCCATGTAGAGCTATTCTCATAGAAATGTTCTTCATGTAGCCCGCCTCCACTAGTGAAAGCACCATAAGGTTTCTTTTGAAATGTGAACTTAGGCTTGTTTTGTATAAGCTAAGGTTTACCATATGACTTGGGAGATAGAGGAAGTTTCCCTATGTGAAAGGCATTTGACATGGAGTACTCACTGCAACCTTGATCTTGGATTTTGAGCTTTCCTTTAAATGCAGGCATGAGTGTGGAAGGATCAACATACTTGGAGGACTCAAGTGGCTTTGCTGTATGGTTTTTTGGGACCCAATAGGTAGTGGTTCCTCTAAGATAAGAACAAAATTGGAAGGGATCTGGATCACCTAGAATGACGACTTCCACATTATTATAGGAGAATTTCAAGCATTAGTGGTATGTAGAAGGCACTGATTTCATAGCATGGATCCATGGGTGGCCTAGTATCATATTGCAGTTCATTTCTATATCTAGGACCTAGAATAAAGTGTTCTCAGTAATTGGACCAACTCTGATAGGTAAGATGATGATCCCTATAGAGAAGTGTCCACCATCATCATAGGCTTTGATTGTGATACTTCTAGAGGGATCCACATCATTTTTAGAATAACCCAAACCTTTGACCACTTTAAGTGTATAGGTATTTAGTCTTGTTCCTCCATCTATCAAGACACGTCTAACTTTAACATTGTGGACAAAGACTTCAAGGTGAAGGGGATCATTGTGGTTTGGTCTATCTTTAGGAATATCTCAAGGGGAAAAGGTGATATGTTGTCATGTAGAGAGGTTCCCAACCATGGCTTTGAACTAGGCAACATCAATGCTATCTAGGACTAGAGACTCTTTAAGGGCTTGATCCAAGATCTTGTGATGTTGGGGAGACGCACGTAGTAGGTCCAAGATGGATATTTTCATAGGGGTCTTGCCGAGCTATTCAACAAGGCTATAATCAGATGGAGTAGGAGCAATAGATCTACTAGGGGGTGCAAGTCTAGTAGGAGCAGTAGGTCTAGATGGGACTCCAAGTAGGGCGATCTTGGTATGGCATGTAGTGACAACACAATGAGGGTCTTTAAATTTCAATGTGAATGTGGATATGTAGGAATCTGACTCATTAATATAGTTAATGGTGTAGTCATATCCAATGCATGTGTAATTCACATTACCTTGTGAGTTTGAGTTTGAACTAGAGGGTTTCTCTTTGTCTTGATTACCCAAAGGATCTTTGAAAATAGTGTGATCAAAGTTGGGTGCTAGTAGTGATGGATCGACTATGATTACACCATCATCAATAAGATCTTGTATTGCATGCTTTAGTTGAAAACATGATGAAGTTTTATGTCCTTTGGTGTGGTGGTAATCATAGAATTTTTTGTCATCGCACCAATCAATCTTAGTTAATGGTTTGTCTTTGATTGGGGGCAACTATAGGAAGTTATTATTGAGTAACTATTGTAATGTAGTCTCAAGAGGTATCCCCAATGGTGTGAATTTCGTGCCTTTGGTTCTAGGATGTCTCTGAGGTTTGTCTTATGTGGAAGTCTTGATCTTCTATTGTGGGGCTAATGTTTGATTGGGAGTTTGCAAACTCGTAGGGTTTGCACCTTTCAAAGTTAGTTGAGTTTGTGTTGTGCTGATCATGCAAGAATCTAGAATGCCATCATTGGTCACATTCTTTTTTTTTGGAGAAATTTTTTTCCTTGTCATTAGATGAGTTGGTTTTCATCTTTTCTTTGTTTATCTTGAGGATTCCCTTACAAATAAGAGCATCTTCAATACTAGGCCCATTTTTCATTAGTTTAGAGATGGTGCTTGGACTCTTTATTTTGAGTTCATACATTAAGTCTAGGAAAAAGTTTTCAATGCACAAGTTAACTTGTTGTTCTTTAGGAATGTCTAGTGAGCATTGACTGACTAAGCTTCTCCAGTGAACTAAGAATGTGATAAATGGTTCTCCCATTATTTGTTTAGTTGAGCACAAATCAAAAAGCATCACCTCATTCATAATATTAAAGGAAAAGTGGGAGATGAACTTGTCTACTAGCTTTGACCAAGATTTGATTGTACTAGGAAGTTTGGAGTACCATTCAAGTGTAGGCCCACCTAGAGAATGGGGAAACAATCTCATGAGATAAGTGGGCTCATCACTAAGTTTAGTACAAGAGGCAAAAAATTCTCAGATGTGATCAAAAGGGTTGACCATTCCTCGGTGTTTTTCAAATCTTTGAGCCTCAAGGTGTTTTCGAAATGGAGGCATATACATACTTTTATCAAATGGATTAGGATGTAAGTCCCTTTCTATATATAGAGCCTATTTCTTTTGGACTCCCAATGCCTCAACTTGTTTGGAAAGTTGTTTGAATTGTTACAATAGCTCTTCATTAGGGTTTTTCATGATAGCTTTCCCTTCAACTATTTTGTGCCTATGAGTAGACCATTTGTTGTGATGGGAGATATGTCTACTCAGTTCTGACATTTCTATGTCTAACGAGTCTGGTGATGTATCACTAGGTAGTGGAGGTTGGTTGGCCCCTCAAAGACAGAAGAGTTCCTTTTGTGACACATGTTGGGGTAGTTGTTGTGGTATTTGATATGGCCCTTGTTGCAGTATCAGCTACAATTGATGTACCATGTGTTTTTTTGTGTTGTTTGTTGTGGTTGTTGTTGGGATACTTTTGTTGGTTGCATTTGAGACCATGTATGTGATTGTTGTTGTAGAGGTATCTGTTGGGGTTGTTGTGGCATGTGCTGCTATTATAATAAATGTTGTCGGTATGTAATTTTTTTCTCAAGGCATCTCTAGTATTCCAACTATTGTTTGAGTTGCTCTTCTTTCTTAGTAAACATGGCTTGTTTCTTTTGGATTTTTTGTTGATACATCAAGTGGGTTTAGATTGGACTGTGTGTTAGGGATATTGGATCCCTGCACCACTTGTGGTTGTCGTTGTTGTGGTGGATGTTGTTGATAGGTTGAATGTGCATTGGAAACATTAGGTTCTTTTACTATTGTAGGTTGATGTTGTCAGGGTAGTTGGTTATGTCCTTGTGAATTGACCACAATGTTGGTATTGTTGTTTTGGCACCTTTGTGTGTTAGAGGTTTCTCCTTGGGACATCATATTGACCTGACCATAAGGTGTATTCCTTTTGGGAATAGGTGTAATGCTAATAAGACTTTTCCTTTATATATCAATAGGGATTATTGTAGTTGATGTCTCACATGGTGTACTTGTGGGAGGCTCCATAACATTAGACATCATGACACTTGGTAGAGTTAGGAGCAAAGGTGCACTTTGTGGATTTTCCTCCAAAGGAGGTATGTTTGGCATCCCTAGAGCAAAAATCCCTTTAGGCATGTCTTGTTGTTGGACCATATGATTGAGATCAAGTCTTAGCATCCTTTTGGGATACTTAGGAAGAGTCTTGTTTCCCTTCATTGGTTGTGGTTCATCAAACAAGGGATTAATGTTGATGTATTCAAATGTACTTTGGAGGATTTCGATGGTTGATTCTTGATGGGACCTTATAGTTGCAATTATTTTGTTTGAAAACTCTAAAGGTTGTTTTCCCTTATCTAAGTCCAAATTGATCATGGGTTGTATGTTTTCAATGGTTGTGTTGGTTTGATGTTTGGACTTAGGTCCCTCCACATTTGGGTTGAATTTGACAATTTCTTAGGCTGCCAAAAGTTTGAAGTTCTTACAAAAAAAATTGTCTTGACATGCCCTAGCCATTTCTTCATCAATGATGCCATAGTCAGTGTCAGAGTCATCACTTAGGTGTACAATACCTTGTTGTGTGTTTGATGTGTTAGGGTTGAAGGTACTCATGTTGGGTTTGCTAAATTCAAAGGAGTTTGTTTTTTCATCCTCAAGTGTGGTTGGTACACTTCCACCTCTGAGTGGTATTAGGATGAATTATATAGGTTCAAAGTCAAGACTCCATTGAACCATCCCATGTGTAGGGGAAGTGTTTAAAGGAAACCTCATGGTAGGTGCATTGTTTCGGGTTTGTTGCATCATATCTTGGTTATGGTAATCTTGAAAATACATGTTTAATGGGTCTACAAGTAGCACTTGTGATGCCTCAATTTGGTCTTTGTCAAAGGTTTTTTGGGTTTTCTTTCTTTTATTTTATTTTGGATGGCGTAGTTGGAAGGCTAGGTTGAATATATGCTAAATCTGAGAGAGGTGGTTGCCCAATTGCTATGTCAAGAAGCTAGGATGCTAGGGTTGATGTTAGGATGGGTTAGAAGCTGAAGAATGGAGGTTATTAGTTAAGGAATGATTTCCTAATTGAAGAAAATGAAGGTTAGGAGATGCATAATGCAAATTAGGGCATGATAAGATAGGGGGGCCTATCCAGGTACCTAAGGGGACTATTAAAGCCTCAAAATGTTGTCTGGAAGCCCAAACTGGGGTCTTAGACTACCAAGTGTGCCTAGATAGTACCAAATATGCCTATGGTGTAGTTGGGGCTAGTTTGAGCATAGTTGGTAGTTTTCGAGTGTAGTTGGGAAGCTAGGCTAAAACAAAGGCATTTCTAGGTGTTGGGGTTTCCACATTGATGCCATAGTGAGGTAAACAATAGAGGACAATGTTAATACTAGGATGAAGGTTCAAAATCATGGTTAGGAAACCTATAATGATGGTCAAAGTGTTCAATAAGGAGGTTTGGTATGAAAAGATGCAAGATGGGACATGCAAGATGCAAGTTTGGGGGTTGGAATGTAAAGAATGAAGGATGCAAACTAAACCCTAATGAATGTAATGTGAAAGATGAGGGATACTAATTAAGGACTAAAAGATGAAAAATGAAACCTATATAATGCAAGGATGAGGCCTAAACTATGGTGAGTGCAAGTGGTTCTATGCAAGGATGAAACCTATGTTATGCCAAGCATGTTTAGGATCACAAATGGCCATGTTTTCCAACTCTTGAATATATTTGAGAAAATTTTGCAAATATTTGACAAAAGTTGTAATTTTTTGGAAATTTGTAATGTTTTGACAAGGTCTAAGGTGTAAATTTAAGAGTTGGTTGTTATCTTGATTAATGTTTTACACACATGCAAGACACATTAAGACAGGAATAGTTGTTATTAAGAATAAACAAACACACCACAACCTAGGCTTTAGGATTGTATCCATTGAATTCCTACTTGAAACAAAGTTCATCCACACTTATCTAGAGTGTACAACCTAGGATCTTGGAACCACAGGCTCCCCCTTACAACACACTAACTTCTTGAGGCTACCATGATCTACTTCCCAAGGGGCATGACTTCCCAAGGGACTATTGCCTCTACTAAGGACCATGAGAATGTAGGATGTCTTCAAAAGCATGGGTAACCCCTTGAGCTAGTGGATAGAAAGGATTTTGGCCACTAAAACATGGTTTTTAGTCTGGACATTATATTCAGCAACTGAATGATAAACTTTCATAGAAGGTCTGCCAGCCCTGAGAATTGAGGTTTGATGCACCAAAAGGGTACTGGAGGAGAGCTATCATGCACCAATACTGCTAACATGGCTTTCACTGTAATCAAGTTTTACATAGTGGTTGGAATGTTGACCTAGATTTTGGCCTATTACCACTCTGAAGTCATCCCTTGGCATACCCAATATCGAGTATCTTAGTCCAAGGTAGGCTTCCTATAGAAGTTACATGGATTTCTCATACACCCAAGATCCACAAATGGTGAGGGGAGAGGATATGTCCACGTAAATCCTAGGGATTGAAACACCATAGACGCACCAAGAAGAAAATAAAAAGTTTATTTTAAGCACCAAATGAAGTGTTATCTAATCTAGGAAATCCACACACATAGTTTTGACAAACACACAATGGTCTTCAACAACATCCCACAAATAAACATTAGTATTTTTCAATGATTAGCCTTCATCCAATGATCGCCACATATTTTAAACAAGCCATAAATAACACAAAAACCTCTAACTTATGTTCTAGAAGCAAATAGAAGTCCTAAATGTAGATTTTGAGTGATATGTGTGCTCTTTGTGAACCAGGTGCACTCTGATAGAGTAGACTGCACCCCAGAAGCCCAAAATGGCTTAGAATGCCCCCACATGTCCTTAGATAGTGCTAACTACACCCATGGTGCACTTGGGGCTTAGTTGGGCGCAGTTGGCTGTTTTTGGATGTAATTGGGAGGTTAGTGTCAAGTTGTGAGGAAATGGTGCCTAAATAAGACCTAGAAACTAAATTTTTTAACTCTTATACTGCCAAGTGTGCCTAGACAGTGCAAACTATGTCCATGGTGTAACTAGGGCTTAGAAGGGTGCAATTATAGTTTTTGGGTGTAGTTGGTCAATTAGGAATATAAAACAGGGGTTGGTGTCTCCTAGGCCCCTTAAAATTGCTCCTAGGGGTCCCAAGTGCACCTTGATAGAGAAGAGTGCACCCTAGGATAGTAAGCTAAAAAAATGCATGAAATAAGAGCATAAAAGCATGTTACTAGACCCCCTATTTAATCTAGGTGTGATATGGAAGTGCAGATAGTCTTTATACACTTCCAAGTGAGCTCCTTCCTTGCACCTACAACCACAAAACAAGAAAACCCAAGTTAGATAAGCATTTTCACATCGGGTTCACCAAATCTTGGACTAGAAAATGGGCTAATGTCTAACATACAATGAGAAAATCACAAATTCAATAAGCATATTTTAACATACTCTAGTCCAAATGACAAGACAAGAAAGCAAATCTAAAACTCCATCTTTCATTTGTAGCTCCCATGTCCTTCTTTCTTCTCCATGTCATGTAGCTCCAATTTTCCTATAATGCACACAACATTGAAGCAAAAGTCTATGATATGGATAATGCTATGATAATACTTGAAGTTGTGATTTTAGTGTGAGAGATAGAGTGAAACTACCAAAAAGAAATGGACTGGAAATGAGAGAAAGAGTGTTCATTTTATAATCAACACTCAAGGTGGGAGCATTAGATTTTTCACCCCTAGATATGTGACTTGGCACAAGATTCCTTTGAGAATCCATGACACATATGACACAAGATTCCAAGTGTAGGATTCTATGATGCTTGGATGTCAAATGAGGCTAAATATGGTTGAGAATCTATGACGTGTCATATGACACCTCAAGCCCACTTTAAGCCAAGAATCTATGACAAAGAAAGCCAAATATGGAGGTGCATAAGAGAATAAGAATATTGGATCATGACATATCTTAGCCAAGTGTCAAAGGAGAATCCATGAGGTGTCATACCCATGTGTCATGATGATGTCAATATTTGGTAGAATATTTGAATTAAAAATTATTTATTCTACACAAAATAGAAATTAGTGAAAATGGAATTAATGGAGGAAAATATGACTTAGGAAATTGAGAATTTCTATGGTTTGTGAATGATAAATTAATTAATTAATAAAATTAATTAATTGAGGATGTTAGTCGAAGAATAATTATTAAGAATGATAGGATTAAATTATGGGTTATTTAATCCTATAGAGAAAATTAGTAAAATGATTGGCCAATTCAATTAAATAAGTACGATAGTATCCTTTGATGAAAATGTGATAATGATATTGATTGAATAGGATAATGATGGGTAGACCAAAACCATGGTCAAATTGATTGACTAATCAAAATTGATAACATGCCAAGGACACATGACATGAATTAGAGATACATAACATTTAACCGATATCACAAATGCTACATGATTGAGGTTGATTGATATGTTTGACCATAATAACATCGATGGATGCAGTTAATATTATTAAAATGATTGATAATGCCATGATCCAACATTGAAAGACTCAAAAATATCAAAGATTAGATGACGTGAATGATAGTTTGACCTAACACTAAGAGCCATGAGAGTACTAAGGTTAGATTGATAAGATTTGATAAATTGGTAGGTTTCCAAGGTACTGAAAGCCACAACAATGCCTTCGATCAGAAAAATGATGATTGATTTTGGATGTTTGATATGTTTTGTGATGATTAGGACTAATTCTGAGTGATTCTAGAGTGGTTGCTAGTTGATATGAAATGGTTTTGAGTTGATATGAAATTAATGTAAAAGAGGATATGAATGATAACAAAATTTATTGAGATATGATCAAATTAGCCAAAAGATCAGAATTCATGGATTGAGAAAATGGGATGAATTATTATGAGGAAGTGATGAAACTATAGGTGCAAACCATTTTTGAGCATCTACAATAGGTACATCAGTCACTTCCTTATCTCTTTCCTATATTTAATAATGAGAGTATAAAATTGTTAGAAACTCAACCATAATATGCAACTAATTTCTAATTTAAAATTAAAGGGAAAACTCAAGGAAAAAAAATAAGTAAAAGAAACACTTCCTCACACACAGTGGGATCTCACAATTTAACACCTAACAAATTTTTCTTTCACACACGCTTATAGGCTCTCTAATGGGCATTAATTTATATCATAACAGAAAAAGAGGGAAAAAGGAAAATTGGATAAAAGCACTAAACATAACCTTGAAAATAAATTCGAGGTTGCTCTATATTTTTTTATCAATGGTGGATTCAATGAATGCTTTTTTTTTTAATCCAGGCCTACATAGGTACCAAAAATGTTACAGGCTTAGATGTATCATTACTTGAGACCAGGAAAATAATTATCATTGATGCACGTGAAAGAATATGAAAGAATAAGAAATAGTAATGGAAAAATATTTCAAATATGTCATTTTGTTGTCATTTCTTTATTAGAGTAAATAGTTTCCATCAAAATGATCAATAAAAATAATTAAGGTCTATACAAAATAGTAATGGATTACTAATATCGTGTGAAATTGTGATGAGTTCCACATGGTTTGAGATTTCCTTGATACTTCCTCGAAGAATTGATAATGAGATAAATAATTTCTAACATACCCATTTGAAGAAGAAGCTCAAAATGAAAATTATGGAGATTGGTAGCAATGCCCACAAAATTATTGGTGAGGATTTGGTGTGTAGTAGCAAAAGCACAACAATAGAAACAAATGACTTGTAAATGTGATTACCTAATGGAGAAGATGTGCTTAATTTATAAAAATCAAGATCTGGGCTTCCTAACATATCTTCCAACACCATTATCTACTAAAGGTTCAATGATGCAGTCAAATAATGTGTTCAAAGATGACAAGCTTAATCCTATGTCCAAATGTCTTACAGATGATTATAATTTTCTTGGTTATTTTTTTTCTCAATGCTTTGCCTGGGATCTGAAATAAAATCACACAGTTAACCTAGCTTTCAAAAAAATAGAAATTTTTGAAGAGTACCCAACTTTGATATCTAAGTTAGAAAATACTAGTTACTTTTAAGTTATTAGGAAGAGTTTCCTGCAATGTTAGAAGATTACCCATGAGAGGCCATGGCAACATTGAAACAGTCTTTTACATCTTAAACTATAAAGCCACAATGATCTAACAAAACCATATAGCTTTAATGTAATAACCAAATAATTTGAGGGAACAATAAAATCATAAATTATACAGCCAAAATGCAATAATGCCTAAACTATTTATGAGACCCAAGAAATTTTAGTTCTCACACTTCATTAGTCCAAATACAATCTATACTAAAAAATTTCAGATTTCTATAGGGGGGTTTATATCAAAAAATTTATAGCCTCTATATTTTCTTGATGTTTATTTTATTTTTTGAAACCCAAATAAGAAAAATCCATTTAAAGAATAGTAATACATAAGATACCTAGAAATTTATGATTCCCTATAAATATTTAGTGCTTTTTCATCAAAAACCTTATTTTGAAGAAGACGTGCCCTAAGAAAGAACATAGGAGAACATTGCTCTTACCCTACAAATTTTTTTAGGGGAATTTATATCACAACGTTTACAGCCTGTAGATTTATTTGATGTTTATTTTATTTTTTAGAAATGTAAATTAGAAAAATCCATTTAAAGAATAGTAATACATGAGATCCTAGAAATGTATGATTTGATGTAAATCTTTGGATTTTTCTCATCAAAACCCTTGTTTTGAAGAAGACGTGCCTTGAGAAAGAACAAAGGAGATCACTCTTAGTCTGTAGATTTTTTTTATGAGACTTTATATCATAACATTTACAACTTGTAGATTTTCTGGATGTTTATTTTATTTTTCTAAAACCCAAATAAGAAAAATCATTTAAAGAATAGTAATACATTAGATACCTGAAAATATATGATTGGATGTAAATCTCTAGTATTTATTAACCAAAACCCTTGTTTTGAAGAAGACATGCGCTAAGAAAGAACAGAGGAGAAAATCACTTTTGAAGAAGGTGTGCCCTAAGAAAGAATAGAGGAGAAGATCACTATTACTCTATAGATAAATAATACCAAACACATTAAAAAAAAATGTAGTGGGTAATGAAATAAGTTGATAAACTAAAACAAACATATTTGCTTGGTACCTGGTAAAAACCCTTTTCACAAATTAGAAAAAAATTCATTGCATAAACTAATATATCCTCCAACTGTACTTGTCTCCAATGAGAGATTTCTTTATATTCTTTTACATTTTGGAACAATAGAGACATAGTACAATTTGGATCGATCTATTAATCCTAAATCATGTTAACATTTTGCTTCCCCACCATTCATCCACCGTGCTCACTTTTTCTCGCGAAAGTGATAATTCATGTCTTTTTCACTTTTGGGGGAAATGACTATTCTATTTCTTTATAGTTGTAAAACTAATGTAATAAAAAAAAATTCACTTAAATTAATTAAATTAAAATTTTATACTTTAAAGACAAAATACTATTTTTTTCTAAAAGAGACATCTTAAAATGCTCTTGTATGTAGTAGTGATTGATCTATTAGTGATTTGTTGCAGAGGGTTTGCGAAGATCTTGGAAGATGGCTCTGAGAGGATTGGACCCTAAGGTGATTATGAATCTTCATGATATAGTGGAGAGGAGGATTAATGACACAATAGCTTAGGTGGATGCTATTATGTATGCTACATTTTCTAAAAGACTTAAGAAACAAAAGAAGGAAGTTGTATGCTATTGGAGTCTACCAATCTGAAAGAGAGTTGTCTAGTTGGTTAAAAGACTTGTTCGAGAGAGAAGATGGCATTGCAAGATCAAGGTGGAGGAGGTTGGCTCTGTTGATCAGTTTGTGGATCCTAATATAGAACCTACCGACCAACTAGAGGTTGTTAGTAAAGATATTCCTAATCTTGTTGATGCTAGGATGGAGATTGGTTTTCATGATCAATTAGTTGAGTCTAACATGGAGATTGAAGAGAACTCAGTCGTCGATGTTCTAGTTGATGTTGGTGGTGACTTGTATGTTGCAGAGCATCTTGTTATGACCAATGAAATTGTTGGTGTTGAGATTTTGGTATATGTTTTTGAGGGGTTACATATTGCTGCTGATATGGAGTTTGTTGTTGCTAGTGTGGATTCACTAGTTGTTAATGTGGATGAGGTTTTCATGATGAAGCATTATGCTCAGTTTGTTCCTAGGAGTGAGCATGTTGATTGGGTGGTTGAGTTTATAGTGTTTGATGGAGTGATGTAGAAGTGGATGATTTACATGTTGGTTTTCTTGTCCCCATTGGAGTGAAAGACTTTGGTGAAGATGAAGACATTTTTTGGATCTTTTCATTGGGCATCAAAGTGTGGGACACACTTTGCTTTTTGCACCTGAGGAGTCTAATGCAGGAGCATCTCAAGGTAGTTGGCTATCCTGCATGATTAAGGGATTTTAGTAGAGTTGAGTGGACTTATTTGGGTCTTTGTAATGAGCCTTGATCAAATTGATCACAAATTACCCTAATTTTCTACTAGTAATAAATGCTTACAAGATGGACAATGAATATAATTCTTCCTTTCACCTATTACTACACTAAGAGAATAGGATGCATCTACAACCAAGACATCTTTACAAGATCTAAATACAAACTAATATCAAATCCAAACTCTAGTATCATATATATAAATAAATGCTTAATTCTGATAAAGACTGACACCTACCGTAGTAGTATATAATATGCATGAATAAACAAGATAAACCTGGTTCTTGAAGTTTCTTTGAGTCTCTATTGACAATGCAATCAATATCTCTATGTATTATGCCCTAATGACAAGATAATACAGTGTTCCCGCAACAAGCTCCTATAGCAAATGTCCTACTTATTCTTCCTCTTCACACCTGGCCCTTGGCCACAAATTTGGCACAATGAAGTGACTGTAATACCACCTCCAATTGGCAATAATTTAGGTGATGTTTCACACCCTCAAAATTGCTATCATTCAAAGTTTTCATTCCCAAAGACAAATTGATTATCTACAAGCCCTTGGCTCCATAAATACATAGGCAAATATCAATAACAAATCCGGATACCTTCCCATGAGGCTCTCTCCTCTATTTATTTTATTCCTACCTCCCCTTCTAGAAGAATCATAAGTGTTATCTTATCATGCTCTATTTATTCTATTCCTACCTCCCCTTCTAGAAGAATCATAAGTGTTATCTTATCGCACTATTCTTGAAGCTTCCTTCTTTCCAACAATAGATAAGCTATGCTTCTCGACGATTCCCTAGTATTAAATTAATTAAATATAAAGTCATCTCTTTTAATTTCTTTTAAAGCATTTAATGACTTTATAAGAAATCAATTTAATTATTTCCACTTAGCCTTTTAAGGATGAAAGGCTAAGAAATCTATGGAGAGGGTAAAGAGATGGGGACATTATAGTCCATCCCTCTGAAAATTGCTTGTCCCCAAGAAATCTCAACTTTGGATGTTGTAGAATCTCTTCACTCTCCCATGTAGCATCCTCAATAGGTAGGTTCTTCTATTTAATCAAATATTCTCTTATGACACGGCTTCTCAATCTCTTCTCTCTAAAATATAGTATAGCCTCTGGTATCAAAATCAACTTACCCTCATCATCTAAGGGTGGTATAATTGCAGAAGGAGCCACATGATGTCCCAATGCCTTCTTGAGGCATAATACATGGAAAATATTGTACACTTTTCTATCTACTGGCAACTCTAGCTCATAAGCCACTTCACCCACATGCCTAATGACCTAGAAGGGTCCATCGTATCATGGCTTGAGCTTCTCTACACCACTCTTCTTGAGAGTAGACTATCTATAGGGCTACAACATCAAATACTCCATGTCTCCAACCTCAAAAGAGTGTTCCACTCTCTTCTGATCTACATATTTTTTTTGTTGGTTTTATGCCTTCTAGATGTTTTCACGAAGAGCTCTCATGATATCTTGATTTTTCTGGTATATGTCTCCAACACAAGGCACTCTATGATCACTTATCAACAAATCAAGAAAGCTAGGAGCCTCATAACCATACAAGGCCATGAATGGTTTCATTTGAATAGAAATATGGTAAGTGGTGTTGTAGCAGTACTCACAAAGGTATATCCACTTAACCCATCCCTTTTGCTTCCCAGCAATATAATTTCTAAGGTATCCTTCCACCCATTTGTTGACTATCTCCATCTGTCTAGCTATTTGACAGTGGTAACTAGTACTCAGAGAAAGCTCGATTCCACACAATCTAAAAAGATCCTTCCAAAAATTTCTCATAAACCAACTGTCTCGGTCACTAAAAATGTTTCATGGTAATCCATGCAATCTAAACACCCCACAAAAAAATAGTTCAGAAACCTTTGTGGCTGAAAATGAAATAGTGACCGGGAAAAAATGTGCAAACTTGGTCAAGCAATCAACCACCACATAAACAAAATCCTTGCCTTGCACTTTTGGCAACCTTGTGATGAATTCCATAGATATACATTCCCACTTCTTGTTTGGAATTGGAAGTGGCTGTAATAAACCAACAGGACATGTATAGTTTTGTTTGTTCTGCTGACAAACAACACATTTTCTAACATATCATAGAACATCAGATTTTAGACCCTTCCAAGTGAAACTCTCCCGAATCTATTGATAGGTTTGGAAATGCCTGGGATGGCCTGCCAATGGTGAATCATGAAAGGACCTCAATACTATGTTCTTCACTTTTGATCCTGGAGTCAAGAAAATCCTTCCCTTGTAAATGATAAGATCATTCACCACTATCTACCTATTATCATGTAGTGACCCATAAATAATACTTGATGCCCAAGAATCCTTTGTATATTCTGCCACAATCAAATGACTCCAATCCTCTGAAACCTCAGCCATAGAGCTCAAATGTGGTTGGTGAGACAAGGCATCAACAACTATATTCTGTGAACCTTTGACAAAAGAAATGTCAAAATCATAAGATTGCAACTTGCTTACCCACTTTTTTTGATAGTCATTAAGCTCCCACTACCTAAGGAAATGTTGCAAGCTATTATGCTTTGTTTTAACAATGAACTTACTGCCCACTAAGTATTGCCTAAACTTGGCCAATGCATGCATAATGGCCAACATTTCCTTGTCATATATACTATACCTCCTCTCAGGGCCCCTCAACTTCCTACTTTCATATGCAATTGGATGTTTGTGTTGCGTAAGGATAGCTCCAATCCCCTCACCTGAAGTGTCACACTGCAACTCAAAGGGTTTAGTAAAATTGGGCAATCCAAGCACTGGGCAAGTAGTCATAAGTTGTTTGGACATCTCAAAGCATTCCTGTGCCTCATGAGTCCAAACAAAATCCCCTTTCTGAGTCAAATCTATAAGTGGTGCTACATGGCAAGAATACCCATTGAAAAATCTACAATAGAATCCACATAAACCCAAAAATCCTCTAAGTTGTGTCAAATTCGTCAGTGTAGGCCACTCAATAATTGCCTTGATCTTATGTGGATCCATCTGAAATCCTTTTGCACTAATGATGTGACCCAAATACAATAATTCTATCATGCCCAAGTCACATTTAGATTCCTTTGCATATAAAGATTCCTTACCAAGAATACCCAAAACTATGTCAAGATGTGCAAGATGCTCTTCCCATGTCTGGCTATAATCCAAGATATCATCAAAGAAGGCTAACAAAAATTGCCTCAAGTGTGAATGAAATACCCTATTTATAGTAGACTGGAATGTAGCAAGGGCATTGGTTAGCCCAAACAGCATAACCACAAACTCAAAATGTCCACAATGGAAATAGAAAGTTGTCTTCTCAATATCTTCTTCTCTCACACGAATTTGGTGGTAACCTGATCTCAGATCAATTTTGGAGAAGTACTTGGCACCATGCAATTCATTAATCAATTCATCAATCCTTGGAATGGGGTAGCAATTCTTGATTGTTCTCTTGTTAAGAATTGTATAATCAATACACATCCTTAGAGTACCATCTTTCTTTTTAACCAATACTACTGATGAAGCAAAAGGTGACTTACTCGATCTAATATGCCCCATAGCTAGCAACTCCTTGATAGTTTTCTCCATCTCATCTTTAAGCCACTTAGGGTGCCTATAAGGAGTGACTATTATAGGCTTAGCACCCTCCTCCAATTTGATGATGCATTCTATCCCTCTATCTGGAGGTCTACTAGGTGGAATCTTGCTAAAGACCTTGTCATGCTTGATCCTCAACTCTTGTATATCAGGATGATATATAGGTTTTTGTTGCTCTTCCTTTGTTGGCTTCAAAACACAACCTCCTACCCACTCAACCATGTAATGATGTAAGAGATGTTTCATTTTGCTGAGAGAAATAGTCTTGCAACTAGTGTATTTGATTTCTTTCAACACATGAGTTTTTCCATCCATCTCAAATCTCATTTCCATCTCACGGAGGTTGAGGGTGAATATTCCTATGTCATGTAACCATGTCATTCCCAAAACCATATTTTTGTCTCCCATGTTCACCACATAAAAATCTACCTTTAACTCATAGTTATTCAAGCGCATGGGCAATTTTGAAATCATTTTGTCACACCTAAGAGTGAAACCATCAGCAACCTTAACTTGAATTCCCTCAAACTTCTTAGTCTATATACTGGACACCTCTCAACAAGCCTAGTATCAATGAAATTGTGTATCACAGCTGTATCGAGAATAGTAATAGTCTTTTGACCAGCAAGAACCCCTCACATCCTAAAAGACCCTTCGCACTGAATACTTGTGAGATGAGCCTCTTTAAGCTTTACTTCTTCCTCTAATTCTTCATCATGTTCTGATTTTTTTAATTCTAAATCATTAATTTTAGATTGCTTGTCTAAATCAAAATCTTTAATTAGTGCCCACATTGCATGATTTGACTTCCCCTTAGGTTTCATAGGGTAGTCATGGTTAATATCATATAGTCCCTTACAATAGAAGCATAGTTTCTTCTTCCTCAAATCATTAAGATTCTCATGATCAAGTGGAAAAGTAGACTTATCCTTACCTTTGATGTAAACTTTCTGGTAGGGGTAGAAAACTCCATGCCTTATGCCTTCTTCATTGCTTCCTATAGTGAGGGAGGATTGAAAGCTTTCAACCAACCCTTCAATGGCTCCATCAATCCTTCCATGAATAAGACCACCAATCTTCTTTCACTAATGTTAGGAGCCATGACTGATAACTATTGGAAGTCATTCACATAAGCATCAAGGAAATCATGTTGTTTTAGTTGTGCCAATTCATGAAAATTCACCTCAAGATCTTTGACATCAAACCTTTCAATTAGCCTATTAGTAAACTCCTCTTATGTAGTGATAAGGTTATGTCCAAGAGTGACTAACCCATGATACCACCACTCATGAGCAACTCCTTCAAGATGTAGTGTGGAAAATCTTATGGCATCCTCTTCAGGCATTGGTCTCAAAGAAATATAATTATCAAGCTTCTAAACCCAAGACCTAGCTATGCATTTTTTATTCCATCATAGTAAGGCATGGAAATCTTACCAAGTGTTTGTTGATAGTTATGTATTGGAGCATAGTGATCATTTCTTTCTCCTCTCCTATTCCTTTGATTCATGAATTTATCAAATGTCCATATTTCTCTCATATCAGGAGGAAGATTGGTATACTCCAAGTAAGCCTGTCTAGCTTCATATCTAAAAGAAATAGCTCGAGTAGCATGTGGTTGTTCGTCTCTTGGTATAAAGGTGAAAAAAAGAGGCCTAGAGGCTGATCCTCTAGTTTCTTCAGCATGATGTATAGACCTCCCCTCATTATTTCCACTATGTTCAGCTATGTTTTGATTTTGAGTGGCTGTGTTCTAATTTTGAGTGGCTTTCTGATCCATTTTTTCTAATAAGCATGACAACATATCAAGCATGGTATAAAATTTCTTTTCATCTCTTGCATCCCTATTTTCTTCTTCTGCCATATTTTGAACTATTTTGCTGGTATCTCTTTCTCTTAATGCTTTTGAGGATGTATCCCCTTCAACCTATGGATTCTGATATTGTTGTTTCCATTGTTCCCTATTATAACATCTGATTTCTCTCTCACTCATATGTTGTTTGATTGTTCACAGGATGGCAGGATGAAAGGCTCTGATACCACTGGAATGAGCCTTGCTCAAATTGATCACAAATTACCCTAATTTTCTACTGGTAATAAATGGTTACAAGATGCACAATGAATATGATTCTTTCTTTCACCTGTTATTGCACTAAGAGAATAGGATGCATGTACAACCAAGACATCTTCACAAGATTTGAATACAAACTAATATCAAATGCAAAATCTAGTATCATATATATAAATAAATGCTTAATTCTGATAAAGACTGACACCTACAGAAGTAGTATATAATATGCATGAATAAACAAGAGAAACTTGGTTCTTGAAGTCACTTTGAGTCTCTACTGACAATGCAATCAATATCTCCAAGTATTATGCCCTAATGACAAGATAATATAATGTTCCTGCAACAAGATCCTATAGAAAATGCCCTACTTATTCTTCCTCTTCACACCTGGCCCTTGGCCACAAATTCGGCACAATGAAGTGGTTGTAATACCACCTCCAATTGGCAATAATGATGTTTCACACCCTCAAAATTGCTATCATTGGGAGTTTTTGTTCCCAAAGACAAATTGATTATCTGCACACCCTTGGCTCCTCAAATACATAGGCAAATATCAATAACAAATCCAGATGCCTTCCCATGAGGCTCTCTCCTCAATTTATATTATTCCTGCCCCCCCTTCTAGAAGAATCAGAAGTATTATCTTATCACATTATTCTGGAAGCTTCCTCCTTTCCAACAATAGATAAGTTGTGCTTCTCAATGATTCCCTAATATTAAATTAGTTAAATATAAAGTCATCTCTTTTAATTTTTTTAAAAGTATTTAATGACTTTATAAGAAATCAATTTAATTATTTCCACTTAGCCTTTGAAGGATGAAAGGCTAAGAAATCTATTGAGAGGCTAAAGAGATGGGAACATTACAATCTTGGCTAATTAATTTTGATGTATTTAATAAGTATTGTAAGCCTTTAAAGGAATTTGTTATTTAATTTCTACTGGAAGTCAACTTGTGGCTCTTCAAGTATTTAATGTAAGGAATATTTAATTTGTAGCTTATTGGGCCAACTTGTGGCTTAGTTGGGTATAAGTAGGGGGTATTGTGAAGTCTTTTTCCATTATTCATTCAGAGAAAGAGGAGGAGTGAGTGTGGAAACTAGTTGGATAATGAGTTTTTTCCTCGAATGTGAGGTAATTTACATCAAGATTGTGATTATTCATCTATCTTGGAGAAGAGGAGGTGGTAGAGGAGCGAAATTTGAGAAGAGCTAGTAGTTGCGGCTTGGCAAACAAGGAGCACAAGTTGCATCTTCCTTGGAGGTTTCTACTAGAGTGTATAAAAATATTTTTTATTTTGTTGAAAAATTTTGAATTTTCTCCCTACCAAAAAGTATGGTCCAATAGAATTAATCATAAATGTGATTTATAAAATAATGAAAAATGAAAAGAAAAAAGCAAAATAGTTATTCTCATTTGATAGAAGTAATAAACATGTTAAAAAATGGTTGAAAGAAGTCTAGAAGGATTAGTCAAATAAGGCCAGTGTTAAAATTAAGTTTTGAAAAAATAAGTCAACTTTGACTATTTAACACTTTTACTCTTAGAATGAAGCTCAGTGTGTGATGTTTAAGCCATCTGGTCAAATGACAATGCTCTCTCCCAAATTTATAAAACACTCAAAGACCAATTTCATAACTAGATAGCCAACATTAATGTATGGGTTGACACAGATGAAATTTGGTAGATAAATTGATGTATATCAACATGTGCCTCCCTAATGTCTTTCGCGCTTCTTCCACAATGCAAACACCTTTGTCAGCAATCAATCATTTCATCTTCTTTTTTTCTTTATCGCTATTGTCTCCTCTATTAGGGGAGAGGACCCAATACTTGAACACCCTAACTTTGCGCTTATCAAAACCCTATGTAAAAATTTCAAATCGCTCCTCATTTTTTACAACAGCTTACTTGGCAAGTCATCTACTTATAACTAAGGTTTCAAATCCACATCACCTGTTATGATACCACATTGGTACACATTTTGCCAAGTTGTCCAAAAGCCTAAAAAAAAAAAAGTAAGACCAATGGTTGTGCATAAAGGGTACTCATAGTTGAACAACTGATGTGGCATCACATCATTGGTTAATTTTTATAATTAAAGGTACATTTTATTCAATTTTGGGTAGCTAGCATTGTACTAACAACTTTAAAGTCACAAGTATTGGTACAATATTGTCAAAAAAATTGGACATTAAATCAATAAGTATTAAGTGAACAGTCCTATCACAACTATTTGAACGTGTTCAAATACTAGATCCTCTCCCTTATATGCTTTGCATTTTGCCTCGCAAAAAGTCAAAACGGTAAAAGGGACAATTTCAGAAAAGTTTTGGTTTGCTTCCTTATTATTCTTCTCTCCGCAACGAGCCACTTTTTGCTTAATTACATTGTAGCCTGTCAAGCATCTCTCTTTGTTCCGCTAGGCTTCTTGTGTTAACATACGCGGTCAGCAATTCTCTTTAGTGGTCAAAAACAAGAATCCCTTTCTTCTTAGACACTTCCATTTTTTCCCCTTCGTTGTTGTGTTCCGTCGAATCCAATTTCATGGCATCATCTTCGAACATTAGCAGCAGTTTTTCGCATGTTGTAGAATCTCCTCCAGCTGATGTATTTATTAGTCACACCAAATATCCCATGGCTAGACTTATCTCTGAAAAGCTTAATGTCTTGGGACTCAAGGTTTTTCTGAATTTAGAAGAGCTTCAATTGGCAGATCAACAAGTACAAACAACAATCGAGCATGATTCATATTTTCGAAGGAGTATGCTCAATCCAGCCACTGTTTGGAGGAGCTAAATTTTATAAACAGAAGAAGGAAAGGCAGTAGAATTGTTCCCTAGAAAGAGACGAAAAAGTTATATATTGTGGAAATAATTTATAAAGAGAGAGGGGTTTTTCTGGCAAGCATGGGAAGAATGAGAGAGGCCTATATGGCAAGTACGGAAAAAGAGAAAAAGACGAGAAATTTTTTCATTATAATGGATCTGTCTCTGCCCTTTCGGAAGAGCTCACATGGGGCGATCACGTGCCTAGTGCACTAGAAAAAGTGATGAAGAAAGCAAAGTTTCATGTTGTTATATTCTGAATGAACTATGCAGAGTCAAAATGGTGTTTGCGAGAGTTCCCATTTATATAAAAGGAGTTCCTGGGGATGCTTTTCATCGACTGAAAGAGAAGGCTAGATTCGCCTCAAAGTAGCTTCGAAAGTGCAAGGGGATGCTGTTCAGGGCTTCATGGCATCTCGGTCCAATACTTAGTGAGGAGTGAGCATCAAATCCCTTATTCTTTTCTTATCAATGACAAACTTAGACTCTTAAAAAGTTAATGTTTATTTGTTTTATTTGTTTGATTTTTTTCTTGTATTTCGTATTAAGCACAATTGCAACTCTAAAAGCTAATGTTTATTTTTTTATTTTGTTGTTATATATATATGCATAGATGAGGATATGCTTCTCAAAAATATTCCATCCGCATGTCAGGGATTTGCAAAACTAAATTTTCGAATTGCTTTTCTCATGTACTTTAAATTGTATTCAGTGATATCATATCATTATTTTTCTTCATATGAAGGAATATTTTCTTGATGAACAATCAAGAACATCATTCTTATGGAAATGTTTCTAGGATGATTATTCAAATTAAAATTCATTCTATTATCTCAAATCGAGTGCTATTGTGAATGATGGTTTTTGAGGGCATAATGATATCAAATGAGAAAATGAATTGTATTAAATGTATTTATATTAGTCACCCTCTAAGGAAAACAATTAGCATGGGTGGACATAATTTTCCATGTTTTATTTTCAATATTTGTAGGTCAAGTCTATAAATGTAAGGTCAATCCCTCAATGACAACATGCAAAATGGATCAATCTAAATTATATGTATGCATATAATCATTTGGTAAATGTACAATTAGTGCTACTTTATTGAGATGCATGTTCATAAAGAAAATGTTAGGGGATATTTGAATAAGAAATATTTGTAACGTTTGAATAGATATTTCATTTGTTAATATATCTATTTTTCAAGGGGTTTTCTTTATAACAAACATAAAAATAAATTAAAATTATGATTGGTATACAAAATTTATAATTTTATTATCCTACCCTTGAGATGCATGTGAATCCTAGATTGGTTATATGCCTAAAAAATGTAGCATTGACACTAAATGTATGTGTAACATAAGATTTTAAATATCAAAGTATATCATCATTGCATACATGTATAAATTTAACGTAACCTATAATGTGTCATCATGTAAAAATATGACATATATGTCATACATATTTTTCAAGTTGAACTTAGAAAATAGAGAGAAACTTAGCTTGTATGATAGGAACAAAGAAAAAGTAGATTTCATATGATTGAGGATGAAGGTGCTATAAAAATGTTTTTGTTACTAAGGTCGAGCGAATTTGGAGAAAATGGGGGGATCAACTTGCATAACTTACAATCATGGATTATAATATGGATCTTCTAATTTAACTTAAGAATATCAGATTTCCACGTGCTATTAGTAAATATCAATATATTTTTGAATTTGATTGTGTATTTTCTAGATGCTAAAAACACACACAATCGAATCCATAAATATATTGATATCTACTAATTTAACTTCTTGTGAATTGCACAAAAGAGTGTGCATAATGTGTTGTACCCTTTAAAATCAAAAGAGTGATAATATTTAAAAGGATATTATTTGAATTTTAAAAAAAATTATTTTATTGGGAGGTTTATTTTTTTTAGAAGTTGAAGTATTTAAAATTTTTAATTCTACTAAAAATTCTAGTGCATGTGCATGTAAAAAAGTGATCTTCCAAGAACAAGTTAAACTATATAACATAGCCTATTTAGAATATACATAACACTCAAGTTCAATGTTGATGATTATTAAACATTAATAAAAATAAGTAGTATTTGCACCAAAACCATTCTCCTTTCTACCAGAATATATGGTAGTTATAATAAAGGATGATGGATGTCATGATATATGAATACTTTCACTAACATAAAGTCAAATAATAGTGTCTTTTCCGCAATTTTTATGCATGTTTTGAAACAATGTCTGATGGCTGATATGAAAATCGTTGTGTCACATCACTCACTACTTTAATATAAATGAGAGATTCTCCATGTTAGGAAGTTTCTTGACAAGTCATTTCATCACGTCACTTAAAAAAACAACATTATGATACGTGGCTTCATTAGGTCCACTATTCAGTGAGACTGTATGTGGCACACATCCTTTCATATTATGAAATTTGATAGTGTCACTTTTCTTTTGTACATTGTGGCTTCTTTTGACCTACTATTCAATTTAATTTACACTATGACATTGACAACTTCTCTTTTAAATATTTAGTAGTAATCTAACACTTCTAATTTCTCATGATCAACATTTGAGTATACCAATTTCTAAGTTTAGGGTCCATTTAGTTGCAAGGATAGGAATTTGTGAAGAACCTCCTTATAGCAATATCGTGAGAATGCTCGAAATAACAGAATACAAAGTGATAGCAGAACTCAGAATGAATCTACTGATCGCAGGCCACTTCGAGGGGGTAACCTCCTTTGAGCAAGCTCAATACAATAAATTCGTCCGTGCCCATCAAGGGCCTCAACCTATTCTTATATACTGAGTACGATCTAGAAAAGTAATACTACCTATGCATGTGGGATAATAAAATATACTCACGGGACGACTTACAAAGCATATGCATCCAACAACACTACTCTAACAAAATAAACAGAAGGAACACACAGGTTCCTAACATCCCCTCTCCCTTAGAAAAAAGCTTTGTCCTCAAAGCTTAAGGTGTGGAAATTGTTGTTGAATCTGAAGAAGGGGTTCCCAGGTAGCATCCTCTGGTTGCATGCCATGCCACTGAATCAAGACCTCAGAGATGGAGCGAGAGCGAAGCTGGCGAGTGCGCTGGTCAATGATTGCCACCGGCTCTAGGATAATGGATCCTTCCGTATCCATTTCAGGGAGAGTAGTTTGTGCTCTGACAGTGGTACCCAGAACTTTCTTTAGACAAGAAACATGAAAGACTGGATGAATGCGGGAAGAAGGAGGAAGTTCCAGTTTATAAGCAACTGAACCAATCTTCTGCAGAACCTTATAAGGCCCATAAAATTTTGGGGCCAGCTTATGACGCCCTTTTAGCTTTAGGGAGGATTGTTTGTATGGTTGTAGACGAAGAAAAACCATATCCCCAACTTGAAATGAGCGCTCAGAACGGTGTTGATCTGCTTGCTGTTTCATCCGATTACGGGCCATGTGAAGATTATCCTGTAAGGTACGAAGAATCTGATCCCTGCTGCGGAGAACTATGTCAACTGCCTGGACTGGTGAGCTGTTGGGAGTGTAGGGAAGGAGCACTGGAGGTGCTTGACCATAGACTGCTTCATATGGAGTCATTTTAGAGGCAGTGTGGTAAGAGGTATTGTACCACCATTCAGCTAAAGGGAGCCACTTGGCCCACTGATGTTTCTATTCGGAAGTGAAGCAACGAAGATAAGTTTCCAAGCATTTATTGACAATTTCAGTTTGACCATCAGTTTGTGGGTGATAGCCCGAACTCATCTTCAGTTTGGTGCCAGTTTTCTGAAACAGTTCAGTCCAAAAATGACTGGTAAAAGTTGCATCACGATCAGAGACAATGGAAGAAGGGAGTCCATGAAGACGAAATATCTGGTCCATGAAGATTTGTGCAACAGAGGAGGCAGTATAGGGGTGGCTAAGGGCACAAAAATGACTATATTTTGAGAGACGATCAACCACAACCAAGATCACTGTCTTGCCACCGGATTTAGGAAGCCCTTCAATGAAATCCATAGAAATATCAGTCCAAATCCGTGTAGGGATGGGCAATGGTTCGAGCAAGCCAGGAAGGAGGGTCGTTTCACCCTTGTGGCGTTGGCAAGTATCACATTCAGCCACCATCTGTTGAATCGTCTGTTTCATCCCTTTCCAAAAGAAGTTTCTCCTTGCTCGCTCATAAGTTTTGAGGAAGCCTGAGTGCCCTGCAGAAGGAGAAGCATGGAGTTCATAAAAACTAGCCTAATGTAGAGCTGGGTTCTGAGGAAGCACTAGCCGACCCTTGTATCGAAGAGAAGCACCATCCCAAGAGTAATGTGGTATAGCAGAAGGATTATTGGCTAGCTGGTGAATGATTTGAGATAAAGAAGAGTCACTGTCATAGCCCTGCTGAACAGACGCTAACCAATTGGGAATGGGCATAGAAATAGCGGAAAGGGAAGCTTGATTATCAAATGTGCGAGAAAGAGCATCTGCCACAATATTCTCCTTACCCTTCTTGTAGGTGATCTCATAATCATACCCCATGAGTTTGCTGACCCATTTCTGTTGTGTAGGAGAGGATACCCGTTGTTCCAGGAAGTATTTCAGACTTTGGTGATCGGTTCTGATGCAAAAATGACTCCCTAAGAGGTATGGCCGCCACTTCTGTACAGCATGCAAAATAGCCATCATTTCTTTTTCATAAGTAGAGAGGGCTAGATTCTTACCAGAGAGGGCTTTGCTAGTGAACGCAATAGGATGGTCATCCTACAGGAGAACAGCACCCAATCCATTGCCGCAAGCATCACTCTCAATAGTGAAGGGTTTGGAAAAATCTGGCATTGCGAGAACAGGTGTACTGCACATAGCCTGTTTCAGTTGTTCAAATGCAGTCTCAGCAACAGGGGTCCAGGAGAAGGCATCCTTTTTTAACAGAGTTGTCAATGGTGCTGCAATTTTCTCGTAATCTTTGACAAACTTGCGGTAGTAGCCAGTCAACCCCAAAAAACCCCGAAGGCTCTTGAGAGTTTTAGGATGCGGCCAAGTTTTCATTGCATCTATTTTTGTAGGATCCACCCGCACTCCATGGTGTGCAACAATATGCCCGAGATACTCCACTTCCTCCTGGCCAAACACACATTTAGATAGTTTTGCACAGAGTTGATGATCAGAGAGAAGTTGCAAGACAAGCTCCAGATGATGGAGATGCTCAGCCCAAGTTTTGCTATATATGAGGATATCATCAAAGAAGACCAGAATGAATTTTTGGAGGTATGGTCGAAATATGTTATTCATCACTGCCTGAAATGTTGAAGGAGCATTCGTGAGGCCAAAGGGCATGACTAAAAATTCATAGTGACCATCATGTGTGCGGAAGGCAGTTTTAGGTATATCCTCCTCATTAACCCGAATTTGATGATACCCAGAACGAAGATCTAACTTGGAGAAAAAATGAGCCCCATGAAGTTCATCAAGAAGTTCATCAACAACTGGAATGGGAAACTTGTCCTTTATAGTGAGATGATTAAGTGCGCGGAAATCAATGCAGAGTCGCCATGACCCATCTTTTTTGCGAACAAGCAGAACTGGAGAAGAAAAGGAACTGGTACTAGGGCGAATAATACCTTGCTTCAGTAAGTCACGGACAAGTATCTCGATTTCGGTCTTCTGATGAAATGGGTAGCGGTAGGGCCTGATGTTGGGCGGAACACTGCCAGGAAGGAGCTGAATACGGTGGTCCTCTGGACGAGAAGGAGGTAATCCCACAGGTTCAGCAAATACACCAGAATACTTGTCAAAAATGTGTTGGAGATCGGCAGGAGTGCTAGAGACTGCTGATGGCTGCATCTGAATGGAATGGAGCTGAGCGATGACACCATGTGAATTCTTCTTAAGAAGTTTTTCCATACGGTGTGAACTGATGATGCTGAGAGACCCTGGTTGTAAGCCTTTCAAAGTGTGTTGGTGCCCCTCGGCTGAAAACTGCATCCAAAGTTCAGCAAAATCCCAGAGAATGGGGCCAAGAGTGCGTAACCATTGGGCACCCAAAACCACATCACAGCCACCTAAGGGTAAGGCAAACATGTCAGAGCGCATGTTATAATCTCCAATAGAGAGACGCACATTGCGACATTTCCCTTTACAAGGTAAAGTGCCCCCATTGGCAATCATGACTTCAAAGCTAGAGCAGGGATGGATAAAGCAATCAGCCTGTTTGGCTATTCGTGGATCAATGAAGTTATGAGTGCTACCAGAATCAATGAGTATAGTAAGAGGGATCTTCTTGAAGAAACCCTGGACCCGCATGGTTTGTGGAGTAGTGACTCCTGCCAAAGCATGGACAGATATCTCTGGTGGAGCTTCTGGTGAAGGAGGTTCAGGCTGGTGAGGCTCAACCTCATCATCCACTGTTTCTTGAGCATCTACATATTCTTCCAGTTCCGGTGGAGAATCCACATCCAAGAGATAGAGCTTTTGCTGAACACATCTATGGCCCCGAGACCATTTCTCATCACAATTATAACAAAGCCCTTTGTCTCGCCTGACTCGCATCTCTGTTTCAGACAAGTGCTTGATCGGAGTAGTTCTGGGAGCTGGTATGACTGGAGGGTTGTGAGAACCTGTATTTCTGAATGGAACAAAATTAGATCTGGAGCGTTGTAGAGCACTAATCTTGTCTTCTGCTAACTTAGCCAACCCAAGGGCTTCCATCATTGTAGTAGGTCGAAACATTTTGACTTCTGAGCGAAGTGCATCCTTCAGACCACTGACAAAACAACTACGAAAAAATTCATCAGACAAGCCCTCTGTGTGATTAGCTAATTTTTCAAACTCTATCTGGTATTCTCTTACAGTGCCTGTTTGACGCAGTTTAGTGAGTGCTCCTGTGAAATCATCAAAGGAACTAGGGCCAAAGCGCTCCAAAATGAGGGTGCACAATTCTCTCCACGTTGGGCCTACATTAGCCTTGATGTACCAACGGAACCATTGAAGAGCTTCATGTTCCAAATGAAAAGATGCAAGGGGGACTTTGTGGTTATCCAAAGTATTATGCAAGCTGAAATACTGCTCTGCCCTATAGATCCATCCAGTCGGATCAGAACCATCGAAGCGTGGAAAATCAAGCTTTGGTCCACGGAAATTGCCAGAAGAGGACCCAGTATCTCCTGAATGGTTTCGGCTCATGGCTGACTGCTGAAAGTTAAGACCCAGAATTTTGTCATCCAGATCTTGAAGTTTGGTTTTGAGGGATGCAATTTCCTCTTCCATGATTTTTGCTCCTGTACGCGTAACAACCATAAAACAAGGTTTTTTTTTTTTTTTTTTTTTTTTTTTTTTTTTTTTTTTTTTTGGAATGGGTAGAAGATGAGAAACAAAAACTTTTTTAGTTACGGAAAACTTGGATTTGGGTAAAACTCATATAGGAAATGGGTGTTCGACGGGTGGTGGGAGACTATCTGGGGACAAGGGAAAAAGAAAAATGAGGGTTTCAAGGGTAGGGAGGCGAAATGAGGCGAACAGTCCAAGAGGGATAAGGGAGCAAAATGAGGAATTGAATCTTGTGGCTCAGTTTGGTGGCGATTGGATGAGAGGTGAAAAAGATAGGGCAAACCCTAAAATTAGAGAAATGAGGGATTTAGGGCTTTGATATGTAAAATTTGGAGTTGGGTCACCAAGGAAGGAAGTATGCGAAATGATATTGCAGACGTTCTGCGGAAGTATGAGCAGAAACAGAAAGCAAACAAGGAAGCTACGACTTAGAAAAATTCACTTACAGACAGAACAACTAAAAAGAGTTATTGCAATAACAAGAGATATTAGAAGTGAGAGGAACCTGAAGGCCACGACAGAGAAAAAAAATTTGATGTAATTTCCACCCAGCGAGCCCAAGAGAGTGCTCTGATACCAGATGTGAAGAACCTCCTTATAGCAATATCGTGAGAATGCTCGAAATAACAGAATACAAAGTGATAGCAGAACTCAGAATGAATCTACTGATCGCAGGCCACTTCGAGGGGGTAACCTCCTTTGAGCAAGCTCAATACAATAAATTCGTCCGTGCCCATCAAGGGCCTCAACCTATTCTTATATACTGAGTACGATCTAGAAAAGTAATACTACCTATGCATGTGGGATAATAAAATATACTCACGGGACGACTTACAAAGCATATGCGTCCAACAACACTACTCTAACAAAATAAACAGAAGGAACACACAGGTTCCTAACAGAATTGCTATTCTAGAATTGGATTTTTCTCTGTATGTTTGGTTAGACAAAACAAAAATGAGAATTGCACAAGACATTTAAATCCCATGCTCTACTTTTCAAAGAATTTGGTCACTAGAGGTCTATACTAGCGGTGACAAGACACCATAACTTGGTTTGTCTGTTGGGTTACATTTTGGATTAAGTGGTGTAGGGAACCTCTCTAATTTTGGTTTTTGGGGTTGTTAGAGGTTAGTTAAGTGTGTGTTCTTAATAAGCTCCAAGAGTCCTTGGAGTGCAACTAGTCCAAATGTAAGAGCCAAGTTGCTCACTATGTCCTCAGTTGCTCAGTCAAATATGACTAAAGATGGCTAACTAAGGTCTTTAATTGTCTAAATAGGTTCTACGTATCTTATCTAGGGCCCTAGAATGGTCCTAGGTGAACCCATTTTACCAAAAGTTCTAAGGAGCAAAAATTGCTCAAAAGGTTCAAAGTTGCTTAAAAGTTGCTTGACCAACTATACAATTTAATGACAATTTTGGAGGTTTTAGCTACCCATTCTCAAGTATATGAGAATGGAAGATTGTATTTTGAAAGGTTCAAAAGTTTACCATTAGATTATGCACATGTGGACCTGTTGTATGGACAATTTCCTAAGTTTTACATTATTTAATGTTGTAGTATGACTGTATATGGATTGACATAGGAGATCAAGCATATGTTTTTTGTAGTTTAGCTTTTCCTTGTTCTATTTCATACTCAAGCTTGGATTTACATTATCAAGTTTGCAAGCTACAACATTTTCTTGCTGGCTAGATTGAGAACTTCCTTTATAAGGTTGTTTTCACAACAATGGCTCTAACCTAATCATCCATGGTGGAAAATGCATGAAACCTAGTGGGATGTTAGGTTAGAAATTGTACATAGTACTTTTTTTTTTTGGTTTTGTATATTTAACGTTGGTTTCCAAACCATGCCTTGATGCTCTAAACTAACTACTATGAGTATGTGAGCTTGGACAGTTTCTGGAAGTTGTTACAAAGCACACTCATGATTATGCTAGGTCTAAAAAATGGTGTTCCTAGAAGCCGTAGTATGCTACCTCGAATGTGCTAGTGGAATGGAAGGTTTATTAGTAGTTTGGAAGAAATTAGAAGCCTTTTAGTGCTGACTAGTCTAGAGGCCTAAAATTTAGGCTTGAAACTAGGGCTTAACAAAGAACAGGGTTGTGGGTGTTTTGAAGCTCCAAAAATTTGGAATCTCAGAGTGCTAGGAGATAGCTTCCACATTCCTAAGGTTGTTCTTGGGATTGTTTGAAATAATTTTAATTAAGGGTGTAAAATAAGGTTACTAGACCTAGAAGATAAGACGCCTAATGAGCCTATGTAAAGAAATTGAGTTTTCTTTGGTTGGTGTTGTGACCAAAAGTGTTGAATGAGGTCAAGAAGATTATGGAGGGTATCTACAACATCAATAGACTCCAAAAAAGTGGAATAACAAGATCCTAAGGAAGGTTAGGGTTCTAAGGGGAAGAAGGGCTAGTACAACTAGTGCCTTAGAAGGGGGATTACGTCTACACCATACCAACTACACCTAGAAGGCAAATTGGAGGAAGAGTCTTGGGGGATTGGATTGGTTAGAAAGAAAAAGAAACAAGAATCATTGGATGATTCAAGATTAGAAACTTAATTAGAAGTTCTTATTAGATAGAATTCTAGGCCCTCTCCATCATTAAGGTCCATGGCTTTGGCTATGGAGTTGATGTTGAATCAAACCTTGGCAAAGCACATTGAGAAAAGAAATATTTAACTTTAGATCAGTAAGTTGCAAATGTCGTAGCAATCAAATTTTGATTTGATTTTTTATTATAATTTGTATTCCTTTTTCCAATAGGGTTTCCTCATCTCTCTTCAACAACTAAAGATTTATTTGCTCAAGGATTGTGGGGGCATGGTGGAGGGGATGAAGTAACCTCATCATGAATGTCCACACCCAATTTTACACTACTACTTGAAAACCCTCCAACATCTTGTCGAACATGGACTTTGAGCAAGATTTCTAGAATTCTAAACTATGATCACATGAGTTGTGGATTTATCAGCTGGATGTTGTGAAGAATGTCTCATGGGTGATTGCCAAGTAAAAATGTATGCTTATAGATCTTGAAAATATTTTTTTAGTATCATCAGTTTGAAGCAGATCTAAAAATGTTATCAAATAAGAAAATGTAAAAATGGGAATAGAACTAGCTATTCCAATAACAAGTATTTTTGTGAATGTACATATGCACAATTTTGGGGCAAAATGAGAATATGTATTCCTATTCCCAATTCTAATTTGGTGCACCAAACAGTGAATAAAAAATATATTCTAATTTCCTATTCCTATTCCAGTTGTATTCTAGTAACCAAATGGGCTTGGGTAATTGTTAAATCTAGTTCAAGTGTTCATTGTTTTAGTTGTTGTAATGGGTGTGATGTTCTTTTCAATATAATTTCATTTGGTTACTTCATTGTTAATTCTTTTATTAAAACTATTGGGATTTTGGGCCTTGTGGAAAAAAGTCATTTTAACACTTAATCAAAAATAATTATTTTCTTATGAATTAACAATGATCTTGGGAAAAATAAGATATGCATGACTTTAAAAAAGAGTATCTTATAGTTCCACACTATATTATAATTCAAACAATCTATACAAGGAAGGTATACCTTCTTATAGACCACATATGAATTTAGAGGCAATTATAAACAAACCCCATTGTAATTTTAATTTTACTAATATATGTAAAGGAAGGTATGCCTTCCTAAAGACCTCAGACATTAAAGAGGCCATTGTAGTAGTCAAGACATTGCATCCCAAGTTAGACTAGGATTTTTCTTCCCAATTCTTTTTTCCCCAATGCCCATACTTTGAACAAGGCATAAATAATTTTTACTATTTTGAAATGATGAATAAAATTGGCAATAGACTTTTACCAATCAAAAAAATTATAGACTATATATATAATTTTAGAGGATGTAGCCTCTAAAAACTACCCCATGTAACCTCAAAAACATCATACAATATCTAATGGATTTGCAATATCAATAAATATGTTTGTGTGTTAAACCATTATCTTCTAGTCATTTTTTATAGCTCTATGTGTGGTCTATCTTGCCCTTCCTTCCCCCATTTTTCCAAATTTTTACACCCACATTTCACACTTCTGCTTAACATTTAATACACAATTTTTTTTAAGGAATAAGAAATTTCCAAAGTGCACAATATTAATACAATATAGTCCAACACTGAGGAAATTAAAGGATAACAAGTAGAAGGCCAAAACTTACCAAAAGAGAAAACATAATGGGTTTACATAAATTTGAGTCTACTATGTTCTAAATATGAAGGTTGTATTTCCCAATTACAAATAGTGTATGTGAAAAGACAGCCGACAACTTCCCATGCAACATTGAAAACTCTTACCACCTCGATATCAAATGAAGGAAGAATGCATTCAAGCTATCATAATGTCTGAATTAAGTCAACAAACTGTACATTTGACAACAATCTGAAAACTCTTCATTATGTTTAAATAGGTTTTGTACAACCTTCTTTTCCTCAAAAATGTAATTGATGAACTTTGAAGATATTCAGATTCGCACTAGAATATTCAAATCTTGGGAAAGAAGTTATTTCTTTAGTTTTCTATTGTTTTTCTTTTTTATCGATCATTGAAAAGTTTTTTTCAGTTTTCTACTATTTTTCCCTCTTAAATTGTTATTGTACAATTATTTACATTTATAATTTTGTTTAAGATGTAAGGCATATTGTGTTTGCACTTGTTCATTCTCTATGCCCATCTAAATCAAGTCTAGAGATATATCAATTTCTAATATATATTTTTTAAATATTATAATTTGATACTTACATGTGATGACGAGTGACTTCATAGATTACTTATTAACTATTTTAATCAGATTAGTTAAGATGTGCACTGGTCTGATTGTTATATTATTATTTTATTAGTAATCTTATTTTAGAAGAGTTAATTTCATTTAATTCAATTATTTTAGAAACTAGTTATATTATTAGAATTATCCCTAATATTTGAAAAATCTCAGATTTATTTTCAAAATTATATAATATAAATTAAGTGAAGAAAATAATATTCAAGTGTAATTTATCTACTACCATCACACAGTATTTAAACATAAATTAATTAATTTTATTTTTCAGACTCACCAAAATATAATGATTTTATCCAAAATCTATTGTTGTTTTCTATCAAAAAAATATATAAATCTTAAATAACAAATATTAAAATTTTCAAAAAAAAATCCTTTTTATTTTATATATTTTGAAATTTGAAAAAAATAACCACATTCCAAACCATCTGATTCAATCGAATCTGTGGGTCACAAATCCTTCTTTTCTTAGAAGGCAACAGGGCATCCAGTTGGTCAAACATGATCAACATCATGCAGAGCTATGACTGCCTGAGAAGATGTCTAGCAGCTTACAAGAATCGTCCTACCCATTTCTATATTGTCAACTGCCATACCTCCAAAGCCAAGATGTCTGGCAGCAGCATCTCTAACATCGAATAAAAAAGCTACATTTCTCTTATAACTTTTTACCTTTATTTGGTACGTTTTGTAGGCTTCTGGCATATTGAAGTGTGCTTATTTCAGAGTCCTATACAACTGCATCTACGCTCAGTCTCACCGGATGTTATGCGGCCACCGGTGGTCCCTCTCTAACCTCTGTCCCCACAAGATGAGCGATATGCTCGAGCAGCTTGCCCTCGTCTCTACACAGGCAAACATAACATTGAATAAAAATTAGGCTGTCACAGTTGACCTTATTCTGAGAAGATATAAAAGAATTTTGCAGAGGATGCATTGATAAATTATAGGTTAAGTAATTAATACTTACTCCTTGCTCTTAACGATGTTGCCAACATTAAATGAAACATTGTAAAGCGCCTCCTTCCACGCCGAAATCTTTTCCGAAGCATATTTTTGATTCTTTACATGCCGATCAATTGCATGAGCATAGACTCCTTTAGCATCCCGGATATCTCCTGGCTCAATATAGTAGAAAATAGGAACAATTCTAGCGCCTGTCTCGAGCATAAGTGTCAGCTCTGACAAACACCAGGAGGATTCTGCATATCTCTTGGAAAATATAGCTATATGAATCTTAGCACTGCTTATTGCTTCTTCTGTTACACTAGATAGGTGATCCCCCAATCTAAGCTCTTCTGTATCCAAGAACACCTTCAGTCCCATGTCCTTTAGCCTGTTATAGATAGGTTCGGCCAGTGAACGCTTAACATCAGGACCTCGATGATTAATGTATACATCATAGCGGACATCTCTCGTAGGCCTTGCGTATGTTCCACGAGAAAGAAATGCCAATTTAACCCGTGGGTGAATGCTTGAACGAGTGTTATCTAATGAGAATTCTTGAGCCTCTTTACCTTCCTTCGTTACCAAATCCGCCATCTTCTTCATGAGCATGTCCTCGTCTCTGACATATTCAACAAGAAAGGAAACAAAATAAACTTCAGAGTTTTAAGATATCGAGAAAAGAAGTCTATGGGCCTGAAAATTAGGAAGGAAAACATGCAAATAATGTATCAACAAGAACTTGTGTTAACTGCTTGGATTCGAGTAATCGATACTTACTCCTTGCTATTCACGATATAACCCCTATAGTACGAAGCATTGAGAAGTGCTTCCTTCCACTCCCCCAGCTTTTCTGGGTTATGTCTACCCTTGTCTTGGTGCCGCCCAAATGCCTCACCATAGCTTCCCTTTCCATGTTTTATTTCATAAGGCCAAACACGGTAAAAAATGGGAACAAAAATACTGTCTTCTCTTCCGCTAATCAACGACAGCTCTCGCAAACACCACTTGGACGATGCGTAGTCCTCTGAAAATATAGCTATGTTAAGCCAAGTACTCTTTATTACTTGTTCTAGTACACTAGGAAAGTGACCCCCCCACGTAAGCTCTTCTGAATCCAGAAAAACCTTCAGTCCCATTTCCGTGAGCATTTTATACATAGCTGTGGCGAGTGTGTGTTTAACATCAGGACCGCGATGGTTAATAAATACATCATAGTTAAGCTTTTTCACAAGCATTATCGATCCACCCGAAGAAGATGCAGTGGCTGCAAATTCTTCACCCTGTTGTTGGATGCTTGAAATAGTCTTAGCCGGTCTTACAAGTTCTTGCCACATTTTTCCCTCTTTCGCTACCCACTCTGTAATTGTCTTCAGCAGCATGTCTTCGTCCCTGGACACAATCAACAACGAAGAAAACAGAGTACACGTCACAATTTATAGGGATATGAAAAAGAAATCGATGAGTGTGTTTGTTGTAGAGATGGGTACTTACTCCTTGCTCTCAACGACCTGACCTATATAATGTGAAACACTGTAAAGCGCTTTCTTCCACTCCTTCACTTTCTCTGAGTCGCGTTCAAGCTTGTCTGGGTCAAATGCATAGCCTCCTTTTACATAGCGTACATCATCAGGGTTAACACGGCAGAAAATGGGAACAATTTTAGTGCCTAATTTACCCCTGTTGTGCATGGATGACAGCTCTTCTAAGCACCGGTCGGACTGTGCATAGCCCTCTGAAAATATTGGAATATAAAACCACGCACTCTTAAAAGCTGCTTCTACTTCTTCATCCCCCAAATCGAGTTCTTCCGAATTCAGAAAAACCTTCAGTCCCAACGCATGAAGCTCTTTATAAATTGCTCCGCCCAGAGGATGTTTAAAATGATTGATAAATACATCATAACGCGGGAAATCTTTCACAGGCATCGTTGATGGTGGAAAATCCTCAGAGTGTTGGCAATTTAACCGAACACCACTGTGCGAGTTAGAAGCAGATGCCATGAAATTAGATTTAAGCGGACAGAACAAAGGTTGAAAAAAGGGACGTTCAAAGAGAAAAGGAGTGGGTGCATATAAAAAATCAGGGGAGGGATAAGTAATGAGAAATAAAAGTGGGACTAAACGCGTAGACTGCGTGTATTCGTTGAGGTAACGCATCAGAGTCTAAGAGAGAGTGACAGCTGGCCTTTTCGTACTCCTTCGGCCTTCTTCTAACTTTGGCGTTTCTCCCGGTGGGCCGAAGCTATTGCGTAATTCCCAAACCTTCCTTTTCCTAAGCAACCTCGAAGCGGGCACCTTCAGTAAGACAATAGGCCAATGTCTATGCTGGCAGGAGGACGACAATTTCCTGTTTCTAGTAATTTAATTAAAAAATAATATAGAACTGTATCTTAATATTAAATTTTAAGTCAATGGGCCCTTGGACTATTGGTGAAGTTAAATGGCTCACAAAGATTCCACTAGAGATCAAATCTTGCTGAGTGCAAGGCTCTGACACCATAAGGGATGAGGTTGGGATTGTGCCCTAGGAGATGTTGACAACCTGGATGCCCCTCAGTCCTTGGCTCTAAGCCAAAGAGGTTTCAGGCAGCCCGTATCATGTTCCTAAAACTTCAAGTGGTAGCCTTTGCTAGTTGGTAGCTCGCAAGCCTTGTGCTTCGCTGGGTTGCCTCGGAGGTCTAAACTTTCCATCAAATTTATTTTTAAAAATTTTTAAAAATAATTTAAATTTAACTAAAAAATATGTTTTGATGCTGACATAGACATTGTGGTAGAAGAGCCCTCCTACTACTAGTTTTGTGATAGATAATTTTTAATTATTGTTTTTAAAGAGTTCAAAAAAAGATGACATGTAGATAATGCATGTACATTTACTAATAGTTAAAAGATGATATGTAGATAATGCATGTACATTTACCGATAGTTGATCATTTTTAACTTTCTTGGTTGCTGCTTGTTTCATTTGTGCTATGGCTTTTGGGAGGTGAACATAATAGGTACCTTGAGCATTCAAACGTAGCATTTTTAAGATCTAATTATCTACATTGAATTCAATAGATCATTTTTAAATTGAATTGGACATGCCAATAATTGTCCAAATCTATTTTGGCTAAAGCCTAGATTGTTTATTATTCATTTACTATTATTGTTAAGATTAAATATTATTTGTTAATCTTGAGTAGATTTGAACCACACACCCCCAAATGAAATGCTCAAAATTTATTTTTGTGTTGTAGGCTCTTGTTGACAAATGTGATTCTTATTAATATTAATAAAATCTTATTAAAATTTGATAATTAACTTATGAAAATTAAAATTAATCTGTAAGTTGCTAGCATTCAAAGTCAACGTGCTATTATATTTAACTTAATATATAAAAAATACTATAAATATTCAAAAATATATTTATGTCAATGAGCCCTTAGTCTATTGGTGAAGTTAAATGGCTCACAAAGATCCCACCTATGATAAAGTCTTTCTAAGTGCAAGGTTCCGAAATCAAAAGGGATGAGGTCAAGATCGTGCCTCGTGTGATTTTGACGGCGTGGATGTCTCTCAATTCTTAGGGTCTAAGCTAAAGAGGTGCATGTGTGAGCATGTATTAGCTTCTTAAACCCTCCATCAAAAAAGAAGATTTAGAATTATATATCAATATTATTAGTATATTTAAATGTATTTATTCTCATTTATTTTTATTTTTATATTTTAAAGGTGCTTGAGCTAGTTTTAAATATTATTAAATGTTATTCACATATATTTGGTCTATTATGACTAAACATTTATTTATATTACTTCTACTTTATATCATCTTGGGGCAATCATCTATGTGTAGGACCAACATTGCATCCATAGATCTACTTGTTAGATTTTTTAAAAAAAAGTATAATTCAATTATTTCTAATCTATTACGGTAGTTGTTATAAAACCACATTATTTGTTGGTATTATTGAATTTAAAGATATTATATATTACATTCAAGTCACGTATATTGACATTCACATGCATAATTGAAAATAATTTATAATTAGGAATATTTCACTTATCTTTAATTATATTAGTTCTTATCTTTAATGATGTCAATAAAGAGCGATTCCCTAAAAATTGGACAACTAGCATAGTTATCCCTCTCCACAAAAGTAGTGAGATAAATAATCCATCAAATTATTGCACTATTATGATTAACCCCTGTTTTAAAAGCTCTTTGGTAGCATAGTGGAATTTAAGATCAACAAATGGGTTGAATCAGAAGGTAAAAGAGCTAAGGGGCAGGCAAGGTTTAGACCAAAATTCTCCACTGTTGACCATGGGGTTACACTAAGATTCTTGGTTTAAAAATGTTTTGGAATACGTAGGGTAAGGCCTTTTGTTTCTTTGTTAACTTTAAAAAGGCCTTTGACACAATGCGACATGACAAACTCTGGCTTGCAATGGAAAAGTTAAAAATTCCTACCAAACTTATAGTTGTGACACATAAACTATATGAGTAGGTCTTTGCTTAATTAGAACTATGAAAGGGATGTTACAGAGCCTTGGTAGTGATATAGGAGTCAAACAAGGGTGCCCCCTCTCACCATCCTTGTTTGTGTTATATATTGATAAATTAGGTGAATGTTTAGATAAGGACAATGGTGATGGGGTTCAACTAGCTAAGTATGTGATTAACTTGTTTTTATATGTTGATGACCTTATTTTAATTGCTAAAAAAATGGATTGTCTGAGGAAACACTTGAAGGCACTTGAGGCCTTTTATCAAGTGGTTGGGATGCATGTGACTACTACCAAAACTGAAGTGGTGATTTTCTGTTTGAAAAGAAATAAGAGGTAGTGAAAACACTTTCATTTTCAATGGAAACCCATTAGAGATTGTGGATGAGTACAAGTACTTTTGAATTGACTTCAACAAAAAACTCAATTGGGAAACATGTAGCTCATAAAAAGAATTCAAGAAGGATTGAAAGCATTATACACTTTATAAAATAAATGTAGGAATGCGAAATTATGTGATTCAAAAATTAAAAAGGTGCTCTTTGGTTTGTTAGTTACTCAGGTAAGCCTTTATGGGTGTGAGATTTGGGGCAGCAACATGTCTAATCAAAAATCGTGACAAGCAAAAAAAATTCAAAAACACTTATTCATTAGTAGTCTCAAAATTAAAATAATGGTTCCCTATGAGATCTTATTGGTGAAAATGGGCATTTTCCCTTTGGAGGCCTTGTAGATGATTTGATTAGTATTCTATTTAAAGAAGGCCCAAAGAATGGAAAATTGTCATTGGGCTAAGTTTAACACAAAAGAAAGGTTGGATAGAAGAAATAACACGAGGATGAATAAAAATGTTAAATGGATGGAAAAATAGAATCTTAGTATGCATGAATACCCAAACTAAAAATGCTAGAATTAAAAATTCATGAAGGAAAAATTTAGGTGTCACATAATCAAAACAAAATGGGTGCAAATGAGACTACTATATCAAAGAATTTAACCTGATGCGAGCCCATTAGGAGAAAGCATATATATGAGAAAATATCAAATGTAGAGCTAAAATGCTCATAACACTACTTAGGACAACCTCTCATCATTTGAGATGTGGAACATGTAGATGGAGGATACCCAAGGAAGAATGTGAGGAGAGAGTTTGTATTTTCTGCAATATAGGAGTGGCGGAGCCCAAACAACACTTTCTCATGGAATGCCCATCATACAACAGTACTCGCTTCAACTATAAGGATATACTAGAAATAGACAATTTAGGTACTCTTTTTGAGGAAACAAAATTGGACATGACAACAAATTTAGTGGTCAACATTCATTATCAAAGGCCGGTCTTACAGAAGCAACTTCAAAAGATCTAATATTCTTGCATGCTTTATCTTAAAGGGATTCTTGTTTTTTGTCTAATGGGTACCATAAACTTCTTTGACCTCACAGATATTATTAACTTCATTCATTCACTAAATTCATTTATTCACCTTAAACATATATTTGATTTTCATTGCAATAGTAGTGTTGGTCGTAAATCTACAAGATGTGACCATAGTGTTCTATTTCATCACCAATCTTTATAATAAAGCAATCGTTTATAAATTTTATTATTCAAAGAGTAGAGGCATACAAATTCTTGTTAGAGTATTTAAGGATAATTAGGGAAAATCATACACCGTGAGAAAAGACTTGCAACCATCATACAATTCCCAGACAATTATAGTCAATTTCTAGATTCAAACATACTGCTAGAACTAAACTAGCACGACAGCTGTGCTAGCTTTTCAACTGACATAGAAAAGGAATCTCGACCAAATTGTAACTGATATATTCCTATTCACATAATCAATTTCATAGTTGGTTTGAGAGAAAATAATATACTTTAACTTAACTAGCTCGACATGCATGCTAACTTTTACTACACCAACAAAATTTTGTGGAATAAGAAGCAAAAGACCAAAAGCATGAGAACAGTAGTTTGAAAATTATAGTGTGCTGAACTTAGATTTTTTGTATACTTTTTTAAGTGGATCCCAATGTCCATAGTTTGATAAAATAAGAGTACACTTCCATTTAAATAGGTAAAGCATGTGCTACAATCAAGGAATATTGTGAAACATAGTACTATAGGTAATTAGTTTTCTAGTCTAATCAAATAAAGACAACAATTCACAAAATTTTCTTTTTATTCCCTTCTTATTGCCTTCCAACTTCTTTACAAGATGTCATAGTGAAATTTTCATATGGGCCAATACATTCACATCCTCTTAATTTGATTATATAGTGATAATTAATTTAATTTAAAAAAAATAAATCTACTTCTTTTTTTTTTACTACTAATTGTACATTACTATGTTATGGTATGGTGAAGTGTTGTGAAAAGTTGACCAAACTAAATTTTGGTGTATCATTTTATATATTTGTGTAATACATTAATTGAATTGATATGTCATTTATCAAATGATATTTATTTTAACAAAAAAATATCATATTGGAGATGAGGCAACTTCAAATTAACCTCTTGGATTCGAAGCATTGCTCAAACAAAACTTTAGAGATAAGAAGGTAATCATGCTCAATTACCAATATGTTCATGTTGTATTTTCAATATGGAGGGAGGAGAATGGAGGGAAGAGAGAGCAATTTCAAGAGGGAGAGAGGAGTATAGAAAATAGAAATAAAATTTTAGATGGAGATGAAGAGTGTCTGTGTATGTGTATTGGGGGGGGGAGAGAGAGAGAGAGAGAGAGAGAGAGAGATCATGGGATATATGAAGAGGGAGAAGGGAACATATAAGAAAATATAAATGAAGAGAGGAAGAGATATAAAGAGGGTGAGATAGATATATATATATATATATATTTGAGAAGATATGAATATATATATATATATATATATATATAGAGAGAGAGAGAGAGAGAGAGAGAGAGAGAGAGAGAGAGAGAGAGAGAGTGGGTGTTGCACACATTGCATAATATTGTTATATTGTATTGCTTTATTTTATTATGTAATGTTGCACATAGATGGACATGCAACATGTAAAGATTCCCATAGGATATACTTGATGAATTGTATTATAGCATTGTGATAATATATTATGTAATTATTTAATGTTGCAGAAAAGAATTAAATTTCCAATATTAAATGTGAGGTCAATGGATTAGATAGCACATGTTTTTAGCACATGGTTTATATAATATCACTTAGTGGTTTTGTGAGAATTGTTACTATGTAAGTAGCCATAAGGGTAGTTGTTGTGAGAGTAAAGGAGAATAAGAAGGCAAAAAGGGAAAGAGTTGAGTAGGACAAGGTTAGATAGGTTAGCCAAGGGAGCATTTGTGAAGGTTGGAAGTATGGCATGGGATGCATAGATTCATGCTTGTTCACATAGATTTTTAGGTGGTTGCTATGGCTTTTAAGGCTTCCATGGTTATATTGAAATGGTATTTTTTGAATAATACATGGTGATGGATGCTTTGGGAGGCTAGGTTTTTCCCTCAATGAGGGTTTTCGAGGGTATATCTTGTGTCAAAATTTTGTGGGTATGTTGTCTACTCTCTTACATGTGGATTTTCATCATATATTTGTTTCAAATCTATTATGGGTTATGAAGAAATGATTATATCATTTCTTGCAAGTTTCCCTGCAAGTGGTATTAGAGCTATGGTTTTATTGTAGTAACCCTAGATTGAATCCATGGGAATGCATGAGAAGATAAAAGAGAGGGCAAGATATATGAGTGATTTATTGTAGATCTGAGGATTTTGGGTTTTTTGTTTTGATGGGATGTTGGCTGATTTTGGGCATGTGAAATTGTTGGACAAAAGGATTTTTCAGATGTTTCATTTTAAATGTGGGTTTTAGGGGGGAGCTTGCGAAAATGACCTCCTGGGTAAAAACAGAAGAAGTAGTTATATTTCAATAGATGAAGTAGTTATATTTCATTACTTTGATATTTTGCTTATATATCTATAGTACTTTGACATACACATGTACAACTTACATACATGTTAGTCTCATTACTTATTACTTATTCAACACACACACACACACAGACACACACACACACACATACACACACACATTTCTTTTCTGTTTACATTGCTTTAAGTGTTTATTCAATATATTTACATTTTTTTGACATTTCTTTAAGTGTATAAATATAGATATAATGTTTTAATTTCTTTAGATGAAATAGTTATATGTAGTTGCATAATTCTTATGTGTCATGTATATGCATGTGTATATTTCTTATGTGTACATTGATAGATAGGTTTTTTATTCATATGAATATTTGAAATTTTTATATTCTTTCCTTTTTAAATATGTGTACGTTTATATATGTAAATGTAGAACTTAATTGTAAATTTAGCAAATGCAAATATATCTAAAATATTTTGTATAAAAATTTACAAAACACATGTACATTTAAAATATATTTTTATAAATATATAGAACATGTAAATTTGTTACACATTAACAATTGTCTAAAAATATTGTATAAAGATTTCAAAAACATGTGTCCACATTTATGTAAAAGATATTCTATAAATTTTGAAAATATGAATGCAAATATCAAATATATCAACTATAAATGTAAATATCAAATATATCAAATACCTATAAACATGGTCACATAACTCACACAAATATCAAATATGTCAACTATAAATGTAAATGATCAGATAACACATGAAAATATCAAATATGTCTATTATAAATATAAATGGTTAGATAACTCATACAAATATTAAATATCTCAAATATGAGTGCGTTGTAAATGTAAAATGTCCCATATCTATAAATCTAAATGGTATCATCATAAATGAATATCAAACATCTAAAACATATGAACCAAACTCATGTATATGACATATATAAATATCAAACACAATCCTATCGCGTTCCACAATGTGATCGATTGAGACAAGACCTCAAAACCTATGTGAAATATAGTAACAAATGTATCATGACCATGTGTATATATTCAATACTAAATACTAACATATGCACAATCAAATTTACCTATGATTCAAGATGACTGGGGTTGATAGGAATATCTCCATCTCCACCCTCGTGAGTTGAAGATGCAACCTGTAAGCAATAGAAGAAAAAAATATGTCACAACTTAAAATTTACTAAATTGAATAATATTATATTTAAAAATAAATAGAATATCTGTAGAGAATTAAATAGACATGTTTTTAAAGTTTTACCTGTGTCTCTTCTTGCACATTATTTGTAGGTGTCTGCAAGTCCCCATATGACATCGTCATCGTAAATATATGTCTACCTATGTCACTTAGGTCATATCTGCAATGTCAACCATAGGATCTGTGAGCATATATGTGAACAATGATCATCATGGTGGGTAAGAACCTACCTCAATAAGGGGCTGGCATCCTCCTCAACTATGGTTTGTGGTGGAGTTGTAGCTACAAATGTATGTCCTCCTTCCCTTGACCACCCTATTCCTCTGATCTACCATTGATGATACCAGTCACATATAATGGCACTGCACTAAGAGGTCATCCAGTCAACAACTAAATAGCTCAATAGGCTAAAAGAAGATTAGTAGAAAAATATGTAGTCATATCCCTCAAATGGTCTACTAAAGACTTTGTTGCCAAGTTTTAGTCTTCCCCTTTTAAAGCTTGATGTCATTGGTTAAAGTGAGTAAGAGGTGTCTAGGTCTATTTTAAATTACTTAATTGTCATCTTTCCCAAAGCACTCTACTACCTACATTTCTCAGTGTTAGGTGATTTAGGTATGGTTGGGGTGTGATATTGCATCCTCTTGATGAGAAGTAAGTGATTTGAATTCCATTCTCTACTATCCTACACTAGTATTTCACATCTCATGGATTCTAAGCTATTGATTTGATTTCCCCTTTGAGAAAACTACACCAACAATGAATCCAAAGGTTGGAGCCATGGAAAGTGATTAAAAGGGAAGTGAATGTGCTTTTTCCAATATTGAAGGACTTACGAAGCTATGGATAGAGGCCAGGGTGATTCTTATTTAGATTTTTGGAAATAAGATCAAATTTTTCTTAGAAATGCAGGTTTTTGTTTTCATTACTGCATATTCATGGAAATGTACCCATTTTATTCTATTTCTGAAGCCTCACGAACCTCAGCCAAATCTTAATTCAAATAATCAAATAATGTGAGCATAATAATTTAATTATTCATAATTATTAAGGTGTTCTTGAGATCTTTCTTCAAGCCCATCATATCATAATTAAAAGTTGAATACTATTTGTTGTACCTCAGTCCAAAAATGTTGCTGAGAAAGGAGTTTTCCACCCAAATGTATAAAAAGGGGTTGTTTTTCTATGATCTTTGAATATAGAAAGTTTATTTACCACAAAGTTTTGGATATCCTTCATAGATGCCCAAAAGATACTTCTGGAGAAGTAGGTATTGAACATGCAAACCCATTATGGAGAAAAAGCAGTGTTAAAATCCTTTGGTAGAAAGTGGAAGAACATAGTGCACAAACTAGAAAAAGGATTACTCCTTGTGCTACAATTTTGAATAAAAGGAAAACAACTTTACAGAAAAGATAAGTGTTTCCTTTCTCTCCCACATATGCAAATATTGTAAAGATATCTTCATTCCAGATTCTGAAGAAAAATGAGGCACTTCCCTCAAAGCTAAGTATTTATGTTATTCAATGAATTTTAGTCATATCACTTTACTTTAAGTGAAGTGTGAGTTCTTTCGAGAACTTAATATTTTAAGTGCAAATTAACAGAAGTTTAAATAGTTGTTACTCATGGAATTAAATGAAAAATCTAGTTGTTATAATTGTTGTCTGAAATTAATTTCATTTGTGTAGCACTAATATTCTAATTCCTTAAGGATATTTTAGTAGATTTGCAAGAAATTGGTTTCTACAAGTTTATTTAATGGCTATTTATCAAAAACTACATCCTATGCAATCATAGTGAATGGAAATCAGGGCTGCTAGTTAGTAAAGATTAATTGGCTTGGAAAGTGAGTTGAAAGATTGTACAGATACATCCTTCAAGTTCTATGACTTGGGTGATCTGCATAGGAGGTTAAATTCCCAACCCATTCACCCAATCACTCTGAAACTCAAAGAGAGTGGATTAGTAGAGGCAACTGGCTTTCGAAAGGTAGTTCATGCACCTGAGTTAGGAAAGGAGTGCATAGAGGGATACAATCCAGAAATGATGCATATTCTATTTCCAAATAAATCCATTCCCTTGTGAAATTCATTTTGGGTCCTCCATGTCCATGTTTAATGACAAAAAGACCCTCGGATGGGAAGACATGTAGAGGACCTAGTTTGAGACTACTCACTTGAAGAAGAGAAAAATGTGAAAACTCAGTTTGGCATAAATCTAAAGTAAGAGATCATGGATATCCTCACACACATCAGAAAAATGAAGGTAAAAGAGGATATTTTGGAGTTCATCAACCATCATTTCTTCCTAGTACAAGAAATTTTTTTTGAGGATATGAAGATTGATTTGGCATAGATCATCTGCCATGAGCTTGCTTCCTGGTTGAATTCTACTAGAGGATTCAAGTAGTTCTATATGTCCTCCTATTTAATTTATGCTTTGGAAACACACCATTTGTGGCCTGGTCTCCCAAGTATCCTAAACTAGGATGAGCACACCAAGATCTATGAGTTTTATCCACATCTACAACTACAAAAAAGCTATGAGGAGTATGTAGTTGTCAATGATGCCTTTATATTGAGGTTGTGTCAAGAATTGCAAGGTTTCCTTAAGAGGAGATTCTCACCCAAGAAAATTTTGGCTATGAGCCAGTTTGGATGTTCGTTCATCTAGTTTCCAAGCTTCTCCTATTTGTGAATAGGAGCCTATGGTGGATTTCCCAAGAGATTGCCTAGATATCTAGAGGACAAGGTAGTTCTAGTTGAGCTATGGCGACAAATTCTGGAGGTGAACACCTTGTGTTAAAATGTTAAGAAAATTGTTGGGATTCCATTCCCTGTTATGGTAGGCTCATATTCATGTGCCTCCATATCAGATGCCTAGAACTTGGAAAAGAGTTTTGAAAGCAAGATCAAGTTGATAGACTATGAGGTGCTTAGGCCTCAATATGATCAAGTAGATTTTGTAAAGGATCATCTAAAGTTTGGATATGCCTATAGGCTTATCCTAGATATTGAATATTTTTGGTCTAGGTGTCTCGATGAGGATCAAACTTAGGATTGATTTTGGTCATGGCTAACTATTGATGAAATAAAGCTATATAATGATTCTGTGGATGTTTCTGATCTTGTAGATGATGGAGCCTACATGCACCCCACATCTTATGAGAAGATCAAGGGCACACCTATCTTGTCTACCCCACCTACTGAGCCAATCATTGATACAATGGAGGATCTCATGTGAGGGATAATTAAAAGAACAAAAAAATGGGTGTAGTGGACCTGGGTGAGGAAGAAAAGGATTAAAGTGGCCAGTTCAATAGATGGAGTATCAATAAGAGCTGCCTAATCAGCTATAGCTATGACCACGATGACCACTACAACAACATCTATTAGGTCATCAAAATCTAGTGGCTAGGGAAGAGACCGGCCTCTAGTGAAGAATGTACCACTTACTCCCACCTATAGAGTTGGCCCTCTTCCAAACTTTGGAAAGATGGGAGAGAAGGAAGAAGAAAATGACAAGGGGAAATAACAAAAGAAATTAGTTGCTAAGCCATCATCCCCTATTCAAGTCATCAATTTGGATGGCAATAAGAATCCCATGGATGACTAGGAACATGAAGCATCTCAACAAGGGGATACATTAGCCCTTTTGATAACCAAGGTAGCTTCCTTTCCTATTTCTTCCTAGAACAAACCAAGTCCATTGATTCTAAGGAAGTTGTTCGATCCATCTGCACTATGATCTTCTATCAATGTGTTCTCTATAGAGTCTTGTCTCAAAGAGACCATTAATAGAAAGAAGAGGAGATATGAGGATGTGGCCCCATCAAAAGACTTGATCACACAAGCCACCTCCTCTCAGCCATTAAAGAAAACTAAGAAGTAGGAGAAAATCACTGCATTATCTACAGATTCAATAACTTGCCATATGCTAGTTAAGATTGCAGTGCCTCAGAAAGAGGGAAGATTTCATGAGCTCTCAAAACATGATTTCCAAATTAAAACAATGGATCTTGGAATTCCAAATCATGACTCCATGGTGAACATGTGGAAGTCAACCAATGAAAGGATTGATGACAAGTTGGAGGAGCTAACAGTAGAGAAGGAGATATTGAAAAAATTTAATAGAGAGTTGGTAGAGTACATAAAATCCACACCTAGAAGTAGTTCTTCTAGTCAATTTGACCCAAATGTGGAAGAAAACAAGAACTCACTACTCAAGCTGCAGCAAGAGAGACAATTTGGGCAAGTAGGCAGAGCATGGGTAGATAGAATAAAGGCCCAGTATCCCCTATTGGTTGAGAATCTAGGGAGCTTGGTATTGGACTCTCACAAGCTTAAAGAGGTTGCCTCAGATCATCAAACAACCATACAAAAGGCAACAGATAATTTGTAGGAAGTTATAGATATAAAGACAAATGTGGCCATTGTTCATGGGATTCTAAAGACTGGCCAAGAGTCGCTGTTACACTAGATGCAATCCTTGGATTTTGTCATAGAAAAATTTGTGAGATTTGCAAGTGAACTCAAGGATGTGCACAACTTGGTGTAAAATATCATTGACAAGTTGTTTTGATACTTGAAGATCTTGTATACAGAGTCCTTTGTATCTACTAATGGCAAGCTGGTGACATCAAAAGAATGAACTCCAAGTTCTTGGCATTTGTGGATGAAGCCGTTGAACCAATTAGCTTCCAAGTGGCCAAGATCAAAGAACTCTCAGTAGTCGATGTAGTTATAAAAAGGGAAATGGAGAAGTTCTAATCAAGAGTGGCTAGAATTGATGAACTTACAAAAATGCACGCTTATTAGATGATCAAAGCTAACAATATCCTCATCCCAAGTGTCGAAGAGCTAGACAAAGTAACTGAAGCTATGAAAGCATATGGGGCTAAATCAACTACTTCTAAGAAGGTATGATGATTACGATGCTTCTCCAGACATCTATCATTCTTCTCCTCTTCCTTCTTTTGTTGCCATTCTTGGCATTTTGCTAAATTTTTGTAACAAAAAATGATTTGAGCTTGTACTATTTTTAGGTTATTCTATTTAGAGATGCTATATTGAGTAGTCATCCAATGTAACTGACCATTTTGAGAAGGCCTATAAATATAATCTTCTAAGATGTAAATATGATCAACAAGATTTACTTTGGGAAAACCCCTATAGTTGGGACTACTGTGTGAGACTCTAAGTTCATTTTAAGATTCAGAGTGAATTTTATGGAATGGATGTGTGAATGTTGAAAGTTGAATGACTATGAATGAACTTGTCTTTCTTTCCTTCATTCAATAGATTGTATTCTTTACCCTCTTCAACATAAGCATTTCTTCTATTCACCATAGCCTATGTGCTTAGTTTAGTTCATTACACAATGAAGCTCAAAAATAATGTGGAAGAAGTTGAGGAATAGATAATTCGGGTATTCTCAACACATTGGCTAACTTTGTAATCTAGGAGTTACTTGTTTTACTATCTTTCTTTCTTCCCATTGTCATAGTTAGTCCTGCATGTTTCCATTGCTCTGCATTGTTAGTTTAAGTAGATTTCATACTATGAGTTAGTCCCCATTCTTTTCCTAAATTGTTTAAAAATGTTGAGAAACTTGGTTTTTGCCTCTTCTACACTCTAGCTAAGAGCATACTCCCAAAACCCAAAAGACAAATTCATTGCATATCTTGCACTCATAAGGGATATCTACCTTTCAATTCAAGGGTCTTTGATAGATTACTATACTAACCCATTTTTTTTGTTAACTTTTGTATTTTTCATAAGCCTTTGGGAAAGTAAAGAGTCAATGAATAAACTAATATATCAAGGAAGACAAACTATTAACCAACAAACTCCACAAAGATGTCTATTGGAGATGGGATGTCAACCTCATGATGCATATCATTAGCTAGCAATGATGCACCATCATGACCACCTATAGATGTAGGTCATGAGTGTGTCAAGTATTTGTGTACTCAATTAGTAAACATCTCATCCACTTGGGTTGCAATAGTGGTGATCCTTGCATACAGATCTCTACATGTATAATCTACCACTCTATCTCCAGCAGCAACTAACTCCAAACATTTTCGCATCACCAAAAGGATTGGACTAGTCAATAACCATTTATTAAAGGGTGCAAGAGCATTAGGATGTTTGAATTTATTTGAGAACCTACCTTGATCCTACCCAAAATTCTCAAGGATATTGGTGCAATCAATATCACGATGTAGACAAAATTCTGCAAATAATTGTTTGCAAAAATTTAAGGGGAACTCATCCTTTTGGGACCACATGTGATGTGTAGCCAACCAAAAAGGATATATGAAAGGAGCTACCAATATATTAGTACACCTTTTTGCATGGTAACCTCTAACCATTTTGAATGGTTGATAATGTGGGAACATACTCTTCACATTCTTCATTAACACCATCTCATCCATCTCTCTCCACCTCAAACCATCATTAACACTATGGGATAGAGTGTTATAAAATGTGTCCAAACTCAAACTATCATAAGGGTTAAAACCTTAGATAGTGTGCATTGTTCCGATCAGTTCATCTCTAATTGCAATCACCTTATCCCTATGTTTTAGGGTAGGTAAAGCCCGTAAGCTCTGATCAATATCATCAAGTGCACTCTATAAGCATTGAAGAGTCTCATTGAAAAGTGGTTTATTATCCTAGGTACTATCAGTGGATCTATGTGATGATCCACTTGTTGGAAATACAATAGGGAAAGTAAACTCTAGAAGATGGGGGGCTGGTTGAATTAATCATTCAAAACTTTAATCGTAAATTCATTCACCACACATGCATCTCACAATTGTACATGTAAACTAAAATATCTAGTTAAACATATTCATCGATAGTATGAAAGAAAATAACATTTAGCACATGTATGGCATGAGATATTTGGCTACCTAGAAACCTTACAATGAGAAGGTGAAACTGGGGTTGGGATGACACCCACAAATCTCCACTACTGCAGTAATAAAAATGTTTGATCACGAAACATGATCTATCTTGTGAAATTATACCCTATTAAAGGCTTACAATATTGTTAGATCTTACCCTGACTAACGAAGGGAAGGATGAAATAACTAGGGCCAAAGGCTCATCTAGCTATCTAAACCACCCTGCAAGAATTAACACAATGGAAGAAAACACAAAGAACAACAACCAAAAGAGGAAGAAGAGTAAAATACTTTTATTGTTTCATCAAAATATTTTCATATGTGCCAGGTTATAAAGCCTTCTGGGTTACAACCAAATACCAATACATTCACATTCAAAGATCCAACAACAAATTCACACTTTCCAGTTCTACTCTGCAATCTCTTCCAAAAAATTGCCTAACTCTAAGCCTAAATACTCTATATATACTTGTCAAAATGTCTTACAAATCATTCTAGAACATTACATAAGAAGAAGGTTGACCCAATAACGGTCTAGACACATCCCAAGAAAAGATCTTAACATAAATATTGTGATCGAAATAAATCCTGCAGTTTGGCTCACAAAAATCACATCCAAATGTTAACACTCAGCTAAATAGGAACACTCAACATATGAAGGGTCACTTAGCATACATTAGGTAACTTGGCACATGAAGAGTCACTTGGCATACATTGGGTAACTTGGCACCAACTGAGTGCTACAGTAACTCGGCACCAACTGAGTGTTATAGTAACTCAACACCAATTGAGTCCTAGAATAACTCAACACCAACTAAGTGCTATACTAACTTTGAACCACTTAGTGCTATAGTAATTTGGCACCAACTAAATGCTACCGTAACTTGGCACCAACTTGTAAAATGAACAAAAATGAGTAGGATAACAAGGTAACCCAGGATGCTCCTACATCAAACAACTGGAGTTGAAAGAAATGATTCTCCTGAATCATTAAGATGTCACAATCTGAGTTGAATCCAACTGAGAATGAGAAATTCATGAAGCATCTTCAATAGGCATGTTCTTCCACTTCACCAAATATTCATAGCAATCATTTTCTCTTGTGCTCTTGCCAACTCTCTGATCCAATATCTATTCAATTTCTTCAATCTGCTTATTAGGATAATCTTTTGATACAACAACTTCATCATCTAACTCATGATACTTATGCAAATCAGCAATATTGAATATATGATATATATCCATGTCATTAAGTAACTCAACTTTATAAGCATTACCACTATCAAACTTCTTCAAGATCTCACAAGGTCCAAATTTCCTCATCTTTAGCTTACTGTATGTTCCAACTGGGAATCTTCCTTTCTTCAAATGAACCATCATCTCCTCACCAACTTGAAAATCATGATGTCTTCTAAACTGATCAGCATTCTCCTTATACTTCTGATTATTTTGTTCCAACATCAACTTCACTTTCTTATATGTAAAGACTCCATAAAATGAGAAAATTCTTCTCCTACAACACTTCTCTTTTCTTCACTAACAACATCTCTTCAATCTAATACTCCTCTAGGCTTCATTCTAGTAACAATCTCAAAAGGTGTCTTCCCTATACTCCTATTCACAGAATTATTATATACAAATTTAGCCTTTTTCAATACCATCTCCCAATTACTTGGCTTATTCCCAACTATGTAAAACTAATCTTCAATTCAATAACCATCTTCTTCCACATAGTCTTCCAAAAATAACCAGAAAACTTACTATCTCTACAAAAAATAATGCTTCTTGGTAATCCATGCAATCTCACAATCTCTTTAAAGAAAAGTTCAATAACATGCTTAGCATCTGATGTCTTCTTACATGGTATGGAATGAGCCATCTTAGAAAATTTGTCCACTACAACAAATATGGAATCATACCCCTTCACTATCTTACGTAATCCAAGAACAAAATCCATACTGATGTCACTCCAAGGTTTCTTAGGAACAGTAATAGGTGTATATGGACCAGTATTTTATCTTGCTCCTTTTGCAATTTGACAAACTCCATAACTCTTTACAAATTTTTGAACATTCTTATTCATTTGTGGCCAATAATACTTGTCTTTCAATAAATTCCATTTCTTATCAATTCAAAAATGTCTAGCCAATCCACCACTATACTTTTCTTTAATTAGATTCAACCTCATAGAACTTTCAAGAATACACAATTGAATGCTTTTGAACAACATACCTTCTTGAATGAAATACTCATCATACTTACTTATGTGATTTGTCAAATTTGGTGCTCTGCACTCTCCCCATGCCTCAAAAAAATTAGGACCAACATCATACAACTCTTTCATTTCATCAAAACCAAGAACTTCAACCTTCATTTCAGTCAACCAAGAACATTTTCTACTTAGTGCATCAACAACTCTATTAGTAACTCCACTCTTATGCTTGATAACAAATGTGAAACTCTACAGTACTCAACCCACTTCATATGTCTTTGAATCAATTTATTTTGACTTCCCAAGTATTGTAAAGCTTTATGATCAATATAGAGCACAAACTCCTTAGGAATCAAATAATGTTTCTACTTATTCAAAGCTTGAACAATAGCATAAAATTCTTGATCATACACAAAATACTTCCTTTTGGCATCATTCAACTTTTCACTAAAGAAAGAAATAGGCTTACCTTCTTGACTTAATATAGCTCCTATTGCATTACCACTTGCATCACATTCAACTTGAAATACTTTGTTGAAATCAAGCAAAGCCAATATAGGTAATTCATCAACCTTTTGTTTCAAAGTCTCAAAACTCTTATTAGCTCCATGTGTCCACTTGAATTCTTTTTTATCTCCCCTCAATTTTTTAGTCATAGCATTACAAACAACACTGAAATTCTTTATAAACTTTATGTAAAAACTAGCCAAACCAAGAAATGATCTTACCTCACCTACATTCTTGGGTGTAGGCCACTCCAAAATTGCTTTAACCTTCTTAAGATCCATCTACAAACCATTAGCTGAAATCACAAATTCCAAATACACAATCTCCTCTTGCATAAAAGAACACTTTTTTAGATTAATCAACAACTTTTCCTCTTTCAACCTCTACAATACTTGCCTAATATGCTCAAGATGTTCTTCCTTAGTCTTACTAAACATTAGAATGTTATCCAAATTAACAATCACAAACTTATGCAAGAATCTTTTCAAAAATTCATTCATCAACCTCATGAAAGTACTAGGTGCATTAGCCAAAGCAAAAGGCATAACCAACCATTCATACAAACCATCTTTTTTCTTGAAAGTATTCTTCCATTCATCACCTTCTCTAATTTTGATCTGATGATAGCCACCCTTTAAATCAATCTTGGTAAAATAATTTTCTCCACTCAAACAATCCATTATGTCATCCATCCTCGGCATAGGAAACCTATATTTCACTATTATCTTGTTAATAGCTCTGGAATTACTACACATTCTCCATTCTTTTTAGGTGCTAATGTATTTGGTACAACACATGGACTCAAGCTTTCTCTGATCAAACCTTTTTGCAAAAACTCATGCACTTGTTTGTTAAGTTCTTCATTTTCTGTAGGTGTCAATCTATATGGTGCTTTGTTTGGCAAATTAGCTCTAGGAATTAGATCCATATAATGATTTATACTTCTCATTGGTGGTAAACTATCAGGAATATCCTCAGCAACAATATCTTTATACTCATTTAGCAATTCTATAATTTCTACTGGTACTCGGCTATCACTATCTGTTGTCACTTAGTCATTACCAACTTTTGCTACTCAATCATTACTACCAACACTTAGTCCTCTAGGAACTATGGCAAAACAGACTTGATTCTTCTTCACTTCATTTTCAAGTTGTTTCCCATTAACCATGCAAACTTTTATTGTAGTACAACTGACCTCATTTGGACTTTCAATCAAAGGCAACAATATTTTTTTCTTCCCATTTACCCAAAGAGTATATTGATTCAATCTTCCATCGTGTACAACATATCTATCATATTGCCAAGGTCTACCCAACAAAATATGACAACAATCCATGGGCATAATATCACACAAAACTTCATCAGAGTAATGTCTGATTTTGAACTTCAAAAGGAATTGTTCACTTACCAATATCTTATGCTCATCTTTGATCCATGAAATATTATAGGGTTTAGGATGCTTTAGCCTTTGCAATTGCAACTTTGTGACTAGCTCTTTTGATGCCAAATTTGTAGAACTTCCATTGTAATGATCACTTTGCATCATTTTGCAGTCATCTTACATCTTGTCTTGAAAAGACTTCTCCTTAAAATAAGTTTCTCATCACTTCCCTTATTACATAAGGTTCTTCTCATAATCAAATTTTCTTTAGCTCAGGTCCACTTTGTGAACCCTCATCATCTCCTTGAATCATAGCATTTTTGTTATCTTGTCCACTTTTAGAGGATCTACATTCAAAATATCTATGTCGCTCATTTCCACATGTAAAACAATTACCATGAAATCCACCTCTAGAATAAGAATTACCTATTCCTTGATAAGAATTAGTGCCTCTTCAATAATAATTACCACTTTTCCATTTGTTCATGCCTTTTTCATCCTTCTACCACTCAAATTTGCCTTTATCTTGCACAAAACTTTTAGGTCTTCCACCTTCACCATAATATCTACCTCCACCTCTCTAAAATCTACCACCTCTACCTCTTTGTCTTTGTTCATACTTCTTTGCTAAGATCTCCTTAGGTTTCAAGGCATATTGATATGCTTCTTCAACACTTTCCAACTTCACAAATCTTATTTCATCTTGAATTCCAGATCTCAATCGATTTATGTACCTTGCAATTTTCTCAACATCATCATCCACATGTCTAGATCTAATGTCTAATCTATATAATTCCTTGGTATACTCTTTCACAATCATGTCCTTTTCTTTCAAATTTTGCATCTTTCTCAAAAAGATAACTTGGTAATCAACAAGAAGGAATTTGTTCTTTAGCTTGTTCACCATTTTTAACCAAGTTTTGATCTTCTCCTTTCCTCTCCTTCTTCTATCAATTTGCAAATGTTCCCACCATATTAATGCATGACCTTTCAACCTAGTGACTACAATCTTCACCTTTCTATTATCGAGAGTGTTTTCATACTCAAAGAACTTCTCCATATTTGAGATCCAATCCAACACAACATTGGTGTCCAATTTTTCATCACAAGGAATAACTTCTACAACAGGCTTTGAATTCACCCTAGACAAAACTCGCAACAATCTTTCCTCATCTTGATCTTCTTCAAGTTCTAGATTATGGTTTGGTGTTGCGGCTTCATGATCACTTACATCATAAAGATGTGCTTCTCTCCTTTTCTCTTTCTCTATAGCACCTAATCTAGCTACAATTTGTCTCAACTAATCCAATATGTCATTATCAACATTTCCTCTACCACGAACCATCTTTACAAATTAGGTTCCTATAAGATCGCAACCCTCTACAAGTTATAGGTCAAATTCGTAGATCTATAGCCCTACAACCAAATTTGAATTAGGGTTCTACACGATCCAATCTCCACAAGGATGAACCTTAATCATTGATACCAATTGAAGTGGGGCATGATGAAATAATTAGGGCCAAAGGCTCACCCAACTATCCAAACAACCCTACAAGAGTTAACACAACAAAATAAAACACAAAGAACAACAACCAAAGGATGAAGAAGAGTGAAATACTTTTATTGATCCATCAAAATATCTTCATACATGCCCAATTGTAAGGCTTTCTAGGTTATGACCAAATACAAATACATTCACATTCATAGATCCAACAACAAATTCACATTTTCTAGTTCTACTTTGTAATCTCTTCCAAAAACTTTCCTAACTCTAAGCCTAAACACTCTATATATAATTGCCAAAATGGCTTATAGATCATTCTAGAATATTACATAAGAGAAAGGCCAACCAAACAATGGTCTAGACACATCCCAAGAAAAGATCTTAACATAAATATTGCGATCGAAATAAATCTTGCAAGTTGGCTCGTAGAAATTAGTCCAAATGCTGACACTCAGCATAAATAGGAAAACTTGGCACATGAAGGGTCACTTGACATACACTAGGTAACTCAACAAATGAAGAGTCACTTGGCATACACTGGGTAACTCGACACCAACGAAGTGCTACAATAACTTAGCACCGAGTGTTACAATAACATAGTACCAACTAAGTCCTACAGTAACTCAACACTAACTGAGTGCTCTAGTAACTTGGCACCAACTTGCATAATGAACAAAAAATGAGCAGGATAACAAGGCAACCCAGGATGCTCCTACATCACTATTAAAAGAGTTCAACACCCTGTTAGAAGTGTGCCTGGTAAAAGGATTTTAACTTACAATAAAGTAAGCACCTTGTTAAAGGATTTACAATAGCCCATTAAGTTAGCACTATGTTGCTAGATAACTAATCACCTCTTTCTTGATGTATACTCGATCCTCACTAATTAGATGTATCTCTTCTATCCTCTAACTCATTTCCTATATTCTCCTTTAACTGATTCTTCAATGTATCTCAATTCACCATACCTTAGTCACCATGAATGCTTTGTTTGTGCATGCAAACTTCTCTCCTTTCTCCTTCTACACAATAAAAAGTTTAGAGTTTGTCCTCCTCAAGAAGACCTACGTGACTTAGGGTTAGGTATGAATCAATGATTTTGATTCACCCATATTGTCACTTATTCCCTCCCTTTTTCTAATTGGCTGCATGTACTACATAGGGATTCTCAATAAAGATTCATCATTATCATCTAAGATCACAAAAGAATCCTTAAGTTGCCTCCAAAATGGTTTTCATAGCAATGTGTTCCATTGCAAACAACTATGCCAAAGTTGTAGTACTCGACACTTGAAGTGTCTGATTCTCGGCATCCACTATGTCTTCAATGCTATAACTTGGCCTCTAAATGACTTAGCAGCCACTAATCACTCGGCATCTAAATGACTTAGCACTTGAGTGACTCAACACTTTCTAGTTACTCAGCATATATTGTATATCTCTTGCTCAACATATACTACTTTTTCGGCATGAACTAAGAAAATGACTTAAGCATATGGTCACTAATATGTCAAAACCAATATGAGACTAACAATATCACCCTTTGACATGAGTGGCAAAATAGTTGGTCATGCATGAATAACCTTAGCCTTTTAAGCATAACTTAGATAATGTCCATTTATTATTTTTCTTACATATAAATTTTCAAAAAAATCAAAATTCTACAAAAAACTTATGACTCATAAGTCATACCTCAAAGTTCAATAACTCCCCTTTAATTGATTATTCTATTTTGAACTGAAATTGAATACTCCTACTCAGTAGATCTGCTATGCTGACTTTGTCTCTATTTGGTCTCCCCCAAAACTTATTTCTCCTTTCATGCATTCTCCTGCTTCCTTCATTCTGTCCCTTCATTCATTTCTCCCCCTTTGACACTTATGTCATGGGTTGTACATGGATTGTGCTTGTTCAAGAAAGTTTTATGGACCTTAAGTATTATCTTTAGAGATACATCCCAGTTATTGCAAGCTACTTCCAGTGATTTGATTTGGATAGATAACTTAGCAGCAAGGTGAACTATACCTTCATGTGAAGAAAGATGAAGATCTTTGTTCATTACTATTTCAACAAAGGATAGTTCCTAGTGTAGTATCTCCATGTGTGGGATCAACATGGAATGGATAATAATTAGTGTAGGCCAAATATTCGCATCTTGAGCATGCAATACTGCCAACTAACCTTGCGTATTCATCAAAGTCATAAAGTGCCTTTGATTCTATGCTAGAGAATTGGGTAGAGTAATACTTGATAACTTCATATCTCCTTGGAGAGTGTCAATATGGTGCTACACTTCTTGTGTGAATAGAATTGTATCACACAACTTTGTGTAAAGAGAGAAAATATTCTCTAATACTTTCTTCAAACCCTCAATCTTGGTTGGTAACTATTTGTCATTTTTGCCTCCTACCAAAATTGCCATATTTGAATTCAGATGTAGTAACATTGACATATTTGAAAATTCAAATATTAGGGCACATGGTAATACCTTAGTTATACAAGCTATATCCTAAGTCCCAAGGTTAATTCATGTTTCATAATTTTGTGGGGCTGCAACATTCCCCACAATCAGATCTTCCTAAATCTATGATTGTCGCCTTGTCACTTTGTGGAGTTACAAATGTTTTATAGAAGATGACAAATTGACAAAAAAACACATAGCAGGGTGGACCCTCTTTCTCAATTTTGACAGAGTGCATCATACATCATCCTAGTCATCGATCTTCTTGGGATCAATGATCCTGCTATGTTTTTATAGAAAGCTATGAGTATTTTAATTCATGTGACATAGCAAGCACTTTCCATGTACATCTAGTGATGTAATTCCATTAGCGAGCTACAAAATTAGAAACTTTGTTAGATAGGTTGGCATATGGACAGGTTCTAATTGGTTTGGATCTTGACATGGTTGTTGTGTGTTTCTGGGCCATTGAATGGAGGAAGATCAACACCTCTTGTTATGTCACTATAGAAAACTAGTTGACCTTTAGCTATAGCAACATAATCAGGTCTTGATGCATGCTCCCAGCTAGCCCCATTTCTTCAGATCACAAAGGGTGAAAACCAAGGTTACAATAATATGATCAAATTTCCATGTTATGATCTTACAACCCAACCTAAGATCACGAAGCTAATCCTTGAAGCTGCTGATGTTATGATATTCAACTATTGTAATATTGTAACTAGTATGGTCGTAGGAAATGTTAAAGAGAGTTGCGACCTTATGGTACATGGTTTTTATAAGACTGTAGGAGTAGTTATAGAAGTTTTTTTGAAGGTACGAAGGTAAGGCTTTGCCATAACATCATGGTGATCATAGTATCATAAGAAAACTTTAAAGAGAGCCCAATGTTATGAGAAGCTAACAATCATAAGATCATAGAGATTATGAAGAGTTTCCCTGACCATAAGATAGGTTGACAATCACAAGATCATAGAACCTTAGGTTAACCAAAGTAAAGGTGATTCACTCATCCAAGCTAGCAAAGAAAAGGGTCTTTGACCAATAAAATGATGAGAGAGGTATAAAACAACTCTTTAATGGTAGATCAAACTTTTTATCATTTTTAGATTTCTTTTTGCATTCCCATGCCTAGTAAATGCAAAAGAAGCATGCACTCATCACTTGGTTATTCATCTACCCAACTATGAATTGATTGGCATCATTTCTATCACTTCAAGGTTCACTCTAGTTAGGGCTTTTATGATTCCCATGCCAATGCAAGTGTAATAAATCAAATCTATTGTTTGGGTTCTCTTGATTGTCCTCTGAGCAATTAATGGTAGTGGTTGTGGAGAAACTTTTAGTGAGAAAATATCTCAGTTGTGCCTAATCTATAAAAGAAAAAAAATGTAATCTTTTTGTTGGTCGACTCTTCTCTATTTTCTCTAGCATTTCTCTACAATGCTACTATAAATCCCCCTTTGCCTTTGGACTATATGGCAGTTTATCTTATCTCATTCATCCATTGATGTATGGTGCAAGACCTATCTACCTCTTATCAATGTATTGTAGATATCTACAACTTGCACAACTGTATCTCTTTGACCTATGAATGATATATAAGTGAATTTCGTCTTCCTTGTATCATTTATTTTAGTTTTTTGATCTACATGTGATTGTTAGATTAAAACAAGTCTATATTTGTATATCTTCTGGGGTCATGATGGTTCAAAATTGCATGTATGGGAAGGTGTTGGTTTGAACACTCTATTTTAGTGCATAACCCCTTAGGTTAGAATAGGTAGATTTTCGTTTTTGCATCTCCATCTCCATTTTCCTCACAATTCAAGTCCCATAGCTTGGAGGTTATTTCCATGTTACACAATTTTGTTTGAGAAGTATTCCCTCAGACTAGGGTGCAAGATTTTGTGTCAACAGTAACTCAACATGGTGTTCTACAATGGCACTAGATATCTTTTCATCCACCTTGGTTTGAAATTTCTTCTCAGACCATTCCAATAATTTGACATTGGTATCTAGGTCTTCATCATTGATTTTCTCTACAATATTTGCCAACTTCTCAATGATGGGTTTGGCTTCATCAAGTGTAGGGAGGTTGAATGCATCAAGGAATATATCCTTGATTTCATGAAGTGTTTGTTTATGCCTATGCTCCCTTGTGAGTAGTTCTTGATGTTTCTTCCTTGCTAGAGCATCCTACAATATGCTCATCTACTCTATTGTGATTGTAGTAAGATCATACTTTGGTAACACAATCACCTCATTTAAGTTGATGTCACCATAGGATGTAACCTCATCATCCTTCGATGTGCTAGGACTTGGCCTTGATTCTTGCAAAGGTGTAGCTTCAGTACTTAGCTTGTGAAATGATTCACTACGAGTAGCAATAATAGTGTTTGGGAAGGTAACCAGTGTCTATATTTCTATTACTTCCTCTAGCTTCATAGTCAAGACTAAATCTTCAGTCCTATCCTTCTACTTCTCCTTGATCTCTTCTCCACCTTGTGCTTGTGGTGTAGGTGCAGCACTGGCTTTCTAACTCGTTTGAACTAGTGTCCTTTCTTTTTTAATAATTGTAATTGCAGGTACCTTGGTGCTAATATGTGGAGACATGGTGTCCTTCCTATGGTATACTACCAAATGCATGGTAGGTTGCACCTCTATAGATTGAGAGGGGGTACTTGATAACACTTGAGTTTTCTCCCCTGTAGATGCCAATTCTGCCTTCTCAATCTCATCCACACTCACCAACACAAAATGACTACATAATTGTGCCTTGGTGGTGGAATTAACATCTCCATATCCTTCTCTATTACATGATTGATTTTCTAAATGGTGGTGTTAAAAATCTTACTAGGTAAAAGTACAAAGTTGTGTCACCTTTCAGGCTGACTTATCAAAATGACTGAATTCGAGTATTTCTATGTAAAACTCAATCTTGTTCAAACATATGATGTTGATAACTTTATTCTAGCTGAATTATATATGCACTCGCACTTTTCCAACTAGAAATGTTTATCAAATGCATGTTTTATACTTGTTAGTATCCAATTACTAAAGAAGTACAATTATTTTAGAAAATTGATATTTCAATAACTCTTACTATTTTTTATGATGGTTTTTTAATAATGTATAAATACCATCTTATAGAGCTCAAAGTCAAGAATATTCACATATAAAGTTCGTAGTGTTTAATTAGATATAGTATTTTGTAATTAAAAAATTCTACATTCACACATTTTAACACTCAAGAAGACATTGATTTTGAGAAAGAAAAAAATATTAAATAAAATCAGTAAAAATTAAAATGTATATGACATTTTAGAGGAGAGAGTCCTCTTTTAGAATCTAAAAATTTTCTTTTGGTTGGAATAGAATTATTTTGAAAAATGTGGTGGGAGATGAAAACTATCAATTTGAATATGTTGAAGATTGAATCATTATAAAAGAGAAAATATAGGTCTAAAACCATTTTTTATTTTTTATTTTTCTAGCTACATATGTTATCTATAACATAATATGAGATCAAAGGGAAATAAGTTTATTTGCATGTAGTTTTATGGTGGGAACTAGACCCCTAATTTACAGCATGTTTTACCAACTAAAAAGTTATCATTACAAAATAGGAAAATACATCATTTCTTATTCAGAATAATTATTAAAAATTATAATCCTTCACTTCATCCATTTCTACACGTTTCATTAGTTTACTTCATTTTCAAATTCAAATAATAATACTAGTTTTATGTCATTAAAGGTGAACAATTATACTTTTGTTAGCCTTTTCCTTTTTAAAAGGGTGACATAGGTTTTTTCTTTTACCCTACTATATCTACTTGAGGATTGACACTCGACATTTGTAGTGCTGATACATTCTGGTCTGGGTGTCACTTTTCATCAAATGTTGCCTTAGTAATGCCTTCCCCATGTACTTCCATCACAGATTCATCATTTGTTACTTCAACTATTTCTTCTATTTTGTCTTCACCTACTTCTTGAGGTGTTTGCGCAATAGCCTTTTGTGTTGTCAACCCATAAATTACCTTCCATATTTGTGTGCTTTTTTGGACAAAAGCTTCAATCTTGTTCTATAAAATGTTAAAATTTTAGTACTTTGGAATAAATCTTCCCTTGTACTTATCAATAGCTTTTCTCATCTCATATTTTTCAAAATTTGGCATCACTCTTGCAATCGTAGTTTCTCTAATATTTCTCTTTGCTGTGAGACTATATTTCCACCTTTGCTCAACTTTATCATATAGGTTCTTTGGTAGAGAGTTGGCAATCTCAATTAGAGTCATCTTAAAAGTTTCCATCATGGCATATATAGACTCTTATACTTTATCCATATCTAACTTCAGAAGTTTATCAAACTCAACATGTGTGAATCCACTTAAATAAGTATTATTCTTAATATTTTCACAGAAGTTGCCCAAATTAGAAGAGAGACAATGACTTACCACTTTGAATTGGTCGTTATCATTTGATTCTCTACTCTCCTCAATCTTTGCTTCTTCTCAAGTTAATCTCCTTGTATAGTTGTACTAGCTCTCTTTCCTTTAGGCTTCTAAACATTCTAAGTCTTCTTAGCAGTAGCTCTAGTGCTAGCCTTGGTAATAGGAATAGTAGGATTTTGTTGTGAAGATTTCACAACCTTTTAGGTTTTCTTGCTTCTATTTTCTTTGCTTTTCTTTTCTTTTCTTCTATGGTAACACATGCTTCATTGGCTTCTTCTCTCTCAACACCTTCTTCAATTTGTGTTTCTTCTTTTCCTTAGTCCTCACCTTGACCCTATGTGATGGCAAGTCATGCTTGGGTAAGTGTATTTTAATCATCTTCATTATCTTGTTCTTCTTCATCTCCTTCTACCCCTTCACTGAATTGTTCTTTGAGTTTCTTCACAAGCTTATTCATTTTCCTCATCACATAAGTTGTCTTTAAGTCCATTGTGATCTTTTACTTTGCTACATCATAGTTTCCAAAAGTAGTAGCATCCTTATCTACTTCTTCTTCTAGTAACAAATTGATGGCTACAGATGCCTCATCAACATTAATTTCATAAGGTAGGGATCTGAGCCATGTCACCCTTAGAACAAAAACTTGAACATGTGTAAAATCAACATCAACTAGAAAAAAAACATCACTAAAATGTTTCTCTACTGGTGATATTGGTATCCTTTGCCTTTATTTCATTGACTTCTTAAAGTATTCAAAGTAGCTATTCATCACACTCTCAAAATCATCTCCAAGTTTCTTTATAAATTCACTAATCTATACTACAACTGATCTATTATCCTCCCAAACTACTTCCAAATGTGGGAAAAGTGTTCTACACATAGAAAAATATAAAAACTAGTATTGAACCAAATTTGCAATGTGTACATTTTCTTTTCCTTATGGCTCCCAAGTTCTCAGATAATTGTTGGAGTTGTAACTTGGCAAGGTCATAAGAGTGATCTTTCTTTACTATCTTGTAACCCAAATCCATAGCCATACATGGTACATTGTTTAACTTGTTAGATTGAAAGAAATTATGTGCAATAATTCTTACTACAGAAGCAAGTAGAGGATTAAAAATTGTGTCTATGGGCATTCCTCTCTTGTTCCATAGTGCCCCTGAGTTCTTTTTAATTGCCTCTTTTGCATCACTCCTCATTATCTTAGGTCTATCTAGGGTTGGACACCCTGTAACTCTATAAATGATCCTCTTTGTGATTTTTATAGGGCCATGCTCCCACCATACAAAATTTTCATGAATTCTACTAAGAAAAATCTTAATCCATTCAGTTTTGAATACATTTGGAAAATCTAGGGCACGAGTTAACCCTTTTCTCTCTACAACCTTGAATTCTTCTTTTAATACTCCATTCTAACACAATTTTACATATAACTCTCTTATCTCGATGTCTCCAATGCTTCCAACCTTACAAGTGTATCAACACCTTACATCTTGTATCATCAATATTTTTCGTGGCATCATCAACAACGCACCAATTGGGTCTCCTTTATATGCAATGTAGTTTGACTCAACCATCTCTTGTAGTCACTTTTGAAATGGGTTCTAATGCAATTTTTAGCAACATACCCATACTTTTGACAATAGTGACAACTATACCTTGTATTATAATCCCAATTATAAGAGTTGTCATTGTGCTTTACCTTTGTCTTCTTGTTTGATGACCACTTGGTCTTGGATCTACATTCATATGGTCTATTTCCATACTTCTGACAATTTTTGTAGTATCTTTCAAACCTTTTTGTATGAATGGTCTTGGTTCTGCATTCATGTACCTAATGTCCTTTCTTGTTGTATTTGTGGTAGTGACCCACAAATTTCTACTTAGGATTTTGATTTATAGTCTTGCTTTTGCAAACATTAGCAGTATCTCCTAATTTACCACAATTATGATAAGTAGGTTTCAATTTCTTACCATTGACATTCCTTTGTTCACCACTTTTATAGTATTCTCCTACTTCACTATTAGTGTAACCCAATCTAGTAGTATCATTGTTGGATCTAGGAGATCTCATTAATTGCTCAAAATACTTGATGGCTTTACTAGGTCTATTGAAACTTTCTACAAATTATTTTTCTCTTTTTAGATTATTTCTTAGTTGTTCATTCTACAACTTTGTTATGATCTCATTATATTTTCCATTCAATTCATGATTTTTAATCACCATTTGGTTCAATATTTCCAATTGCATGTGAGAAATCCTATTCACCTCTAATGTCTTCTCTTCCAGTCTATCTTCAATTGTGACTTATCCTTCTTCAACTTTATTTTTCTGCTCAATCATCTCACATAGCGATACTAATTGGATTTCTTGTTCTATTTTGAGATTTTTGACCTCTTCAGTTAGGGCTCCATTCTTTTCCATCAGATCTACAACTACTACATCAAATTCACTTGTGTTTCCATCTATAAATAATCTAGTAGTATCAATCTCTTGGTAATGTGTGTCATTCTCTTCAATAGCTATCTCTTTCCTTCTTTTCAATGATCATTTAAACTTATCTCTTCTTTCATTCAGATGATGTAGGGTAAGCTTTATTTCAATCTTTTGGTTCTCAATAGTCTTTCCCAACTTGTAGACTTCTATCTTCAAGATCTTTCCTCAAAGTTGCAAAGCTTTTCTTTCAAGAGAACCTTTGCTCTAATACCAATTGTTTGAACTACAATAGGGAAAGTAAACTCTAAGAGAGGGAGTGGGGTGAATCAGTCCTTCAAAACTTTAACTATGAATTTAGTCCCCACACATCCATCACACAATTGTACATGTAAAGTGAAATAGCTAGCTAAACATATTCATGCATAGTATGAAAGCAAATAACATTCAAAACATATATAAAATAAGATATTTGGTTACTCAAAAACCCTTCAATAAGAAGGTAAAATTGGGGTGGGGATGACACCCACAAATCTTCAATACTGTAGTAATAAAGTGTATCCAATGAAGGTTACAATGTTTGATAATGAAACATGATCTACCTTGTGAAAGATCTACCCTATTCAAAGCTTACAAGATTGTTAAATCTTACCTAGTTAAAAGATTTCAATGCCATGTTAGAAGTGTGCCTGGAAAAAGGACTTTAACTTACAATGAAATAAGCACCCATTAAAGGATTTACAATAGCCTGTTAAGACTACTCTATTAAGAGATTTAACTAATTCACCTATTAGAATATCTCAGCAATGATCTTGTGGTTAGCAGTCTATTGCTAAATAATAGATCACCCCTTTCCTAATGTGTACTTGATCCTCACTAATCAGATGTATCTCTTTTGTCCTCTAACTCCTTTCATCTATTCTCCTTTAACTAATTTTTTCTGTAATGCATCTCAATTCGTCATACCTTAATCACCATGAATGCTTTGTTTGTGCATGCAAACTTCTCTCTTTTCTCCTTCCACACACATAAAAAATTTAGGGTTTGTCCTCATTAAGAAGACCTAGGTGACATAGGGTTAGGCATGAATCAATGATTTTGATTCACCCCTATTGTTGCTTAATCCTTCCCTTTTTCTAATTCGTTGCATGTACCGTGTAGGGATTCTTAGTAAATATTTGTCTTTGTTAACTAAGATCACAAAACAATCCTTAAGTCAACTCTAAAATGGTTTATATAGTAGTTTGTACCATTACAAATAACTATGTCAAAACTATATTACTTAGCACTTGAAGTGTCTAATGTTCAGCATCGACTGTCTCTTCAATGTTGTAACTCAACCTCTGGATGAATTAGTATCCATCGATCACTCAACATCTGAATGACTAAGCACTTACTATCTACTTAGCACTTGAGTGACTCGACACTTACTAGTTACTTGACATATACTGCATATCTCTTTCTCAAAATATAGTACTTGTTTGGCATGAACTAAGTAAATGAATTAACTATATTGTCACTCATATGTCAAAACTAATTTGATATTAACACCACAATGAGAATGACCATGTACACTGGCCTCTCAAAATTCACTACCTCCAGATGCCATAATGATGAAATATATAAACAAACAAAATAAGATAGTTGATAATAGAGATCTACACACACACACACACACACACACACACACACACACACACACACACACACACACACACACACACACACACACACACACACACACATTATTTTAAAAACTAATTTCATAAAAACACACTAAATGAATCTAGCTAAACAAACCTATTGTACAATATATAAAGAAACATTAACTAAATTACATTTTCATTTCAGTAATACATACAAATCAAATGTAGATAACAATAAATATAAATAAACCTAGTCATACTTGAATGCACATTATTTTAAAAACTTTAATTTAATCAAAACATATTAAATAAATATTTATAAATGAATCTAATGTAAAACATATACAAAAAATTTAAGTACAAATAACATTTTAATTTCATCTATAGGTACAAATCAAATTTAGATATCAACAAATAAAAATCAACCTAGTCATACTTGAAAATCTAATCATGATTAGGGATACAAGGTTAGGAGTTAGAGAGAGGTTTAGGGTTTAGAGAGATGGGGTTTAGGAGTTAAAGAGTGAGATGAACTACATGAGAGAGAGAGAGAGAGAGAGAGAGAGAGAGAGAGAGAGAGAGAGAGAGAGAGAGAGATGGGGTTCAGAGTTAGAGAGAGTTAAGGGAGTAGAGAGATATTTAGGATTAGAAAGATGAGGTTACAAGTTAGATATGGGTTAAGGTATTAGAGAGAGGTTTAGCATTAGAGAGACTAGGTTATGAGTTAGTTAGGGGTTAAGGGATTAGAGAGAGGTTTAGGGTTTAGAAACATGGGGTTTTGGAGTTAGAGAGAGGGATTATAGGTTAGAGAGATAGAGGAGGTTAGGGTTGGGAGAGATGAGGCTATGTTAGAGAGAGAGGGGGAGGGAGGTTAGGATTGGGAGAGATGAAGCTATGTAATTTAAGGAGATAGGGAAACAAATTTAGCGATTATGGGGTTAGAGAGAGGTTTAGGGTTTTTAGAGATGAGGTTTAGGAGATGAAGTATAGGTTAGAGGGAGAGAGAGAGGAGGTTAGGGTTGGGAGATATGAGATTATGTATGTGTGTGTGTGTGTGTGAGAGAGAGAGAGAGGGGGGGGGGGGGAGGGGGGGAGAGGTGAAGGTTGGAAAAAATGAGGTTATGTAAGAGAGAGAGAGAGAGAGAGAGAGAGAGAGAGAGAGAGAGAGATGAGGTTATGAAAGTTAGAGAGATAAAGTGACAAAGTTAGGAATTAGAGAGAGATATAGATACATAGTTAGGAGTTAGAGAGAGGTGAAGGTTTCAATGTTTGAATTAGAGTTTCATTAGGTGAACATATTTGGATTTAAGGTTCAATATAGGAGTTAGAGTCTAATTTGGTTCAATGTGAGAGTTTTAGTTAGCATTTGATTAGGTTTAGTGTTGTGGGTTAATTACACTCAATGTTAAGTTGCACACAGTTATAATTTATTAGGTTAATTGTTAAGGTTTCATTTAGAATTTAATTAGGTTCACTGTAAAAGGTAGAGTTTCATTTAGTTCAATTTGAGGGTTTTGTTACCACATTTTGTTTGCCCTGCCAAGTTTCAAAATTCAAATGTTACTCGTCCAATGGCTAGTTCCCACAGTTAGTATTTTTTAATGCCAAGCCCTATGTTATGTTTTGTGGCCCGCAAAATTCTTTGCTGTCGGATCAAGGCAGATCAACGAATGTCACCATCGCGCTATGGGGAAGTTGCGCAGGATTTACGATGGCGACATAATGCCTTGACGACACATTGCGTTGGTGGGTCCACATTCAGCAAATAAGTCCCAGTGTTCGGTGGCCGAAAAAGTTTTGCAGCGCCATAGGTGCTATGTCGCTATCACACATTGGCCAGGAAATATCCATAGCGACATAGCGCCCGACGAAAAAGGTGTTCGGTAGGCGGTCAATTTTGCGGACTAGAAAATCCAAAAGGCGACATGGTGCCATGTCGCCATCGAAAAACTCACAAGTTTTCCGATAGCGACATAGCACCCGGCAAGCAAAAAGATGTTTTATGGTGAGTCCCAGTATCAGCGGCAAGGTTCGCGGTGATGAAAAAAATCAGTGGTAGGAACTTCAGGCAAGCAGTTGGGTCCCATTTGTACTTCACCTGTACAGTTAGAAGCCCAGCGCCATGGTGGCAAATTAGAAGGAGCCACATGCAAATCAGAGGACATGTCATCGGCTGGGCCCTATGGCGCTATGGGAATTTGACCTTGATTTTCTCATAGCGACATGGCGCCTAGCCAACATGTGGCCCCCCATGGGTCAAGTCTTGGAATCTGCCAGGTCGGTGCTTCAAATGACCAATCAAGAGATGTCGGGTGTATGAATCAGAACATAATCGCGTCGTGGGACTAGGTCATCAGCGTTGTCAGTGTCGTTAGAGGTTAAGATCTCCACTGTCAGATCTATGAAGATCAACGGCAGGCGCCATCGTGCTATGAGGAAGCTGTGCGAGGTTTAGCATAGTGACATGGTGCCCTTTTGCCACATGTCGACAGGGCCTGGTTGCAATAGGGTACGTCGGACAGATGTCGCCAGGTGTCATTCAGGTGTAGGGCATTTTGCTGAGGTGGCACTAGATACGATGGGCCCAGGGTAAAGCAAGTACGACACATGATGAGTCTTCACGATCATCAGATCTGCAAAGATCGATGGCAGGCACCATCGTGCTATGAAGAAACTGCACGGTCTTTACATTGGTGACATAGCGCCCTATTGACATGTGTCTCACTGGCCCGGTCAAGGCTGGCGGTTAGCGGCTAGCAGTTACGATTAATAATAATAGTTCGAAGGTGGCACAGTTAGTTAAGTAAAGGCGGTCAACCGTAGGAAGACTCCCCAGGTGGCAGAATAAAGAGAGATGATTGGCCCAGCTGGTTTGTATAGCCTGGTTGACTTTTTGACTTCAATAGATTCATGAGACCAGGAATGATAAGAGATCAAGTTTTTTTGTGAATCTGATCGTGTGATTAATTGCCACCAACTCAGAATGAATACCAGATGCAGAAAGACACTCCATCCATCCAGTTGATCCATCTCCTATGTCAGGATCATTCATTGGCGTCGCTTCTGTCTACTCAAGGCATTTCTCAGAGGAATATCAGATTTTTACTCAAAACCATCAAATCTTTGATCAAAATTTTTAGGGCAAGAAGTTATTACCAATAGTTGAGCAATTAATGCAAAGCCAGTGTCCTCAGTTATGCCTGAACTATAAAGGCAATTTTGTAATCTTTTCCAAGGGCGGACTCTTTCTAGTTTCTCTGATATTGCTCTACAATTCTCAGTGTAACATTCCTTGTGCCTCTGAACTAAATGATTTTCTGTTTTATCTCCTTCAGCCATTAATGTGTATGTGCATCCCTTTTGCCTCTCATTGGTATATTGTCGAGATCTATAGCCTGCATACTGTATCTATTTTTGCCTACTAGATAATATATAAGTGAGATTCCTCTTTCCTTGTGTTATTCAGTTTGGTTTCTTGATCTACATGAGGTTATTAGATCAAAACAAGTCTATATGTGTATATCCTTAGTTTCACTCTGGTTCAATAGTGCACACATGGGCATAAATGGGTCTGAACACTCTATTTCGGTGCATCACCTCCGTAGTTTAGGTAGGGTAGATTTGTTTTCTACATCTCCTTCTTCCCCTTTTCCTTCTGAGAGTAGTTAGGTGCGCCCTGATAGTAAGAGGAAGCCGGCCTTTTTCGGAGACTCAACCTCGTAGTTCAAGTCCCACAGCTTGGAGGTTGTTTCCATATTTCACTAGGTTGTCCTCACGCATAGGCCTTGGAAAAGGGTGCAAACCTAAGTGACAACAAGTTTTAGTTACCAATTTCATTTGCTACAATGATAGAGTTTTACTTATGCTAGATAAAGTTTTGTACTATTTTCTAAATTTCTTGATTTTTATCTAATATTTCAAATAGTAGTTTCTAATATTCTACCTAACATTTTCTAATGTTATCTAACAAAAACAAAGTAAAAATATCTAAATTTTATAATATTCTTTCTAAATAATTTTCTAAGCTTTCTAATAGAACTATATTTTCTAAATTTTCTAATAGTTTCTAAATTTCTAATTTTTCTAAATAATTTTCTATATTTTCTCTAAATAATGTTTAATAATTTTTCTATTTTTCCTAATATTTTCTAAAGTTTACTAAAATTCAATAATGTTTCTAACTTATCTAATATTACACTATTTAAAAATATAGATGCATAATAATGAAAATTATTTTAACTATTTAAAACCATAAAACATTACAAAAAAATATTCCAAACCAAATTTTCACCTAATAAAACATATTTAATAAAACTTAAAACATACTAAAATATTGGGGAAAATTGTTGACGTACTTTATCCAACCGAATCACTCCTGTAGCGCCCTCCCACTCAATAACCCGAGCAAACTCATTTCAGGCAAATGAGTCACATATTGCATTTTTCGTAGCTTATATATAGTTTTTGGCATTCCGATCGAAACTATTTCAATCGAATTCATTCCAACCGGATCGGTTTCAGTCAGAATGCCACAGACATGTACATGCCGCATGGTATCTATTTAGCGCCATGGTGATTCGACCGGACTAAATTTGATCAAAACGGATCTGGTTAGATTCAATCTAGCCAGATCTACAAAGTTAGCTTGAAAGGTGATACTGATCTATACTTTGACCTTGGCATCAAATGAAACATCTTCCTAAACTTGAGTTGGCATTGACAAAGTCTAGCATATTGTCGAAGGTGCCAGAGGGATGATGATCAAGAGGAGGAGAGACGAGAATACATATAAAGGAGGACATAGAGAGGATAGGAGAGGGAGGGAAAGTTAAAGAAAGAGGAATGAAATATATAAACATATAAAGAAGGCAGATTGAGAGAGGGAGCGATGTAAAGATAAAGATAAAAAGTGATATTTAAAGAGGCAGAGATGAAGAGATAAGGGATAGATATTGATGGAGAGTTAATGAGATAGAGGAAGATGTAAGAGAAAGAAATATGAAGATGTACAAATTTCAGTATATTGCATGAATATATATAAAAGAAAGGTTAATTGAGCTCTCATATCTATACCTGTACCCATTGCAAACTAAGGTACATTGCTAAAAGTTTCATGTACAAAATATGACAGTCAAATATATGAAACAATACAACCACCCAAAAAAACAGAATTATATATATATATATATATATATATATATATATATATATATATATATATATATATATATATATATATATATAAAGAGTTCTAGATGGTCGACAATTCTAGAGCTGGAAGTCCTTAGCAGACGATTATATATATATATATATATATATATGAAGAAAGGATTTGGTAGACAGTTCTAGATTGTCGGCTGGAAATCTTTGAATTAAAAGTGCTTAGCAAACGATACATTATTGTTCGGTTGACCTACAGGCTTCTGCCCGTCTTCCGTGTTGATACTTATGCAAAGACCGGTCGGCAATCAATGGTTTCAACGACTTTTTGTCTTGGATCGCTATCATTTCTTTGCCTCACAGAAAGTGAAATGAAAAGGGACAATTTCAAAAAGATCGATTGAAAGTTCCAAAGTTCCCGTGTGCTTCCTTCCTTTTTCTCCTGTCCGGGATGAGCCACTTTTATTATTCATCGTTTCCCTTCACGCTTATCTGTTTGTTCCACCTGGCTTCCTTCACATTTTTCTGTTGGGCTACCTGCACCTCTAAGCTTTTTATATGTTTTGGATTTATCTTCGCCTGATGAACAACCAGAATCCCTTTCTTCTTTGACACTTCCATTTTTTTCCTTTTGTTGTTGTGTACATCATCTTCCAACACTAGCAGTAGTTTTGCGCATGTTGCAGAATCTGCACCATCCGATGTATTTATTAGTCACGCCAAACATCCGCAGGCTGGACTCATCTCTGAAAAGCTTAAATATGCAGCTGAGGGTTTTTCTAAATTCAGAAGAGCGTCAATTGGCGGATCAACAAGTAAAAACAGAAATCGAGTGTGCTTCCCTGCATCTTGTCATATTTTCAAAGGAGCATGCTCAATCCAACCGCTGTTTGGAAGAGCTGGCATTTATACACAGAAGAAGGAAAATCAGTAGAATTGTTCCCATTCTACCAAGTTAAGCCTGAAGATGTACGATATTTGAAAGGAAACTATTTTTACGCATTTGCACAATACTAAAGAGAAGGCAAACACAACTCAAAAAAGCTTCGCAAGTGGAAGAAAGTACTTTTCAGTGTTTCACATTACATCGGTCCCATTGTTAAGAACATAAAGTACCGATTGTTAATAACATAAAGTGAGTACCGATTGTTCCACCTCACGCGCTATATTGTTTTCCTTTCACTGCTCTCTATGTACAAAAGGAGTTTTTGGGTCTGCCTTTGAACGACTTAAAGAGAAGGGTAGATTCACCTCAAAGCAGCTTCGGAAGTGGAAGGGAACACTCTTGGTGCTTCATGGCATCTTGATCCAATCCTTCATAACAAGAAATGAGCATCAGTCCCTAATTATTCTTTTCTTATCAATTACAGAGTTTACTCTTATAAGATAATGTTTAGTTGTTTGATTGTTTTCTTGTATTTTGTATTAAGTATAATCACACCTCTTAAAACCGAATATTTATGTTTTAGCATTTTGCTGTTATATATGTGTAGCGATGAGGATATGCTGCTCAAGAATATTCCATCTGTATGTCAAAGGATTTGTAAAACTAAATGAAAGGCTGCAGAATATTCAGCATAAAGGGAGCTCTATTTTCAAACTACTTTTATCATTATTCAATATTTAAATATTTAAATGTATGCATTTTAAATTGTATTCAGTATTTTAGGATCTGTTTGGTTGCAGGAATAGGAATAGCTATTCTGGAATACGTATTCTGGAACAGAAAATGGGGCTATGTATTCGTGTTCTCTGTTTGGTTCAGCCAATATTTGATGGGGAATTTGCAGACCCCAAAATTTATGTTTTCTAAAATAAATAAAAGTGGAATAGGAATACGTATTCCAATAACCTCATTTCGGTGGAATTGCAAAACCTCATTTTTGGACCAAAATTGGAATACGTATTCCTATTTTACTTCATATTCCAATTCAAAATTTTAAGAATTTACATATGCCTATTCCACTTCTATTCCTATTGCCAAATGGGCCCTTATGTTATTGTTTTCCTTGATAGGAAGGCATGTTCTCTTGATGAACAATCAAGAACACCATTCTTATGGAAATGTTTCTAGGGTGATGATTCAAATTTAGACTGAGGGGTATCCATTCTACCAAATTCACTCGAGGCACAATCCTAACCTCATCCTTTTAGATGTTGGGGCCTTGCACTCGGCAAGACTTGATCCCTGGTGGGCTCTTTGTTAGCCTTTCAACTTCACCAGTAGACCAAGGCCCTTTGACGAATGATAGTTTTTGAGTGCATAATGATATTAAATGAGAAAATGAATTGCATTAAATGTATTTATATTAGAGATCCTCTAAGGAAAACAATCAGCACAAGTGGACATAATTTGTAACGTTTAATTTTCAATAATTGTGGATCAAATATATAAATCTAAGGCCAGTCCCTCAATGAAAACATTAAAAATGGATTGATTTAAATAATATGTATGCATATTATCATTTGATAAATGTATAATTAATGCTACTTTACTAAGATATGAGTGCATAAAGAAAATGTTAGGAGTTAGTTGAATATGAAATATGTGTGATGTTTGACTAGATATACCATTTGTGAATATATCTCTATTTATCAAGGGATTCTCCTTAGAACAAACACAAAAATATAATTGAAAATATAATTTGTATACAATATTTATAATTTTTCTATCTTACCTTTGAGATGCATGTGAATCCTAGATTGATTATAGGTCTAAAAAATGTAGCATTTTCAATTGACACAAAATGTATGCATAACACAAAATTTTAAATATCAAAAGATATAATCATTGCATTCATATTAATTTAAAGTAACCTACAATGTGTCATTATGTAAATATACAACATATTTGTCATACATATTCTCCAAGTTGAACTTAGAAAACAAAGAGAAAGTTATCTTTTATGATAGGAACAAAGAAAAAGTAGATTCCATATCATTGAGAATACAGGGTGTTCAGAAAAAAAAAAAATTGTTTGATAAGGTCGAGTGAATTTGGAGAAAATGGAGGGATCAGCTTCCATAAACTACAATCATGGATCATAATAAGGATATTCCAATTTAACTTAACAATATCAAATTTCCACAAGCTATTAGTAAATATCAATATATTTATGGATTCGATTGTATGTGTTTTCTGGATGCTAAAAACACACCCAATCAAATCCAGAAATATATTGATATTTACTAATTTAAGTTGTTATGAATTACATAAAAGAGAGTGCATAATGTGTTGGACCCTTATAATTAAAAGAGTGATAATATCTAAAATGAACTTATTTGAAATAAATAAAATTATTTTATTGTGAGGTTTATTTTTCTAAAGTTGAAACATTTAAAATTTTTAATTATACTTCAAAAAATTTATAGTACATTTGCATGTAAATTTTGACAAACAAGTTGAGCTATATAACATAGTCTACTTAGAATGTATGTAACACTCAAGTTCAATTTGATCTTAATAGTTATTAAACATTAATAAAAATAAGTAGTATCCACACCAACACTATCCTTTATACTAGAATCTATGATAGTTATATTGAAGGATAATGAATGACGTAATATATGAATACTTTCACTAATAAAAAGTCATCTCTCTTTCTTCTCTTTCTCCCCACACACCTATTAACATAATAAGAAATTAACCATAATTTGAGCGTCTTTTATATATCTCCATCTTAGTTTCCTGGCTATTGCTTTGAAGTTCATATATTTATATTTATTTGTAAATAAAATTGTTCGATAAGGTCAAGTGAATTTGGAGAAAATGGAGGGATCAACTTCCATAAACTACAATCATGGATCATAATAAGGATATTCTAATTTAACTTAAAAATATCAAATTTCCACAAGCTATTAGTAAATATCAATATATTTATGGACTCGATTGTATGTGTTTTCTAGATGCTAAAAACACACCCAATTGAATCCATAAATATATTGATATTTACTAATTTAGTTTGTTATGAATTACATAAAAGAGAGTGCATAATGTGTTGGACCCTTATAATTAAAAGAGTTATAATATCTATAAAGAACTTATTTGAACTAAATAAAATTATTTTATTGTGAGGTTTATTTTTTCTAAAGTTGAAGCATTTAAAATTTTTAATTATACTTTAAAAACATTATAGTACATTTGCATGTAAATTTTGACGAACAAGTTGAACTATATAACATAGTCTACTTAGAATGTACATAACACTCAAGTTGAATTCGATATTGATAGTTATTAAACATTAATAAAAATAAGTAGTATCCACACCAACACCATCCTTTATGCTAGAATCTATGATAGTTATATTGAAGGATAATGAATGACGTAATATATGAGTACTTCCACTAATATAAAGTCATCTCTCTTTCTTCTTTTTCTCCCCACACATCTATTAACATAATAAGAAATTAACCATAATTATATTTATTTGTAAATAAAATTTAACTGACATCGTCTAGATCATTCAATAGTAATTTTAATAAACATCATTAAAATAGATTTCTTAGTAACTTCATTAACAAGACTAAGCCCAAAATGTCCCATTTCCATTGAATTTCCTTTGGCTTTCCCTTTACCAAGCAAGCGACAAAGGAAAATTTGACTAAATTGTTAGAAACCACGGCCTGGAAGAAGCGTAGAAGCATCCAGATTCTACTGAACCACTAGTCATATAATAATGTCTTTTCCCAACTTTATAAATGCAATATTTTATGCACCTTAAAAACAGCATCTCCCGGGTGACACGAAAGTCATTGTGTCACATCTTTCACTACTTCAATTTGTGTGGGCAATATAATGCGAGATTCTCCGCGTTAAGGAAGTGGCCATAGCTAGCCCCACCTGACGCAAGTTAAAACAGAAAGCATTTCCCAATTGTCACATTTCCTAATTGTCTTCAAAGACTTTCTACTAAATCCAAGGCGTTCAAATGGTCATTGTTCTCAATTTTTAAAAAATTTATCAATTTAATATATCCTTTCAATCAATTTTCATTTTACAATTAAAATTGAATTGGTCTCTACGATTGAGACCAAAACTAATAAGTGCTTTGGAAAAGCTTGAGTCCCTGTCTTATGGCAGGTATAGAAGATAAAAAAATTATGTCTTTGTTTTATTTTGTGTTTTGTTTGAAATATAATAATATTCTAAAAAATATTGACTTGGTGGTAAGAAACAAAGGGAAATATATTTATAACGTATTTTTTTTTTGAATAGTGAAACAAAAGCTTAGGAAATTGATAGCATAATGACATAGGCAGCATTTTGAGCAGTGATTAAAATGACCAATAGGTAAAAACTTAGATTCACTCTAAATAACATTTTCAGTATTTTAAATGAAATATTTGAGAAACAATTGGCATGTTAAAAAGTGGACTATAAATTTGTTAGATCAAATCATGTCACATTACAAATATTATATCACCTCCAAAGAAAAATAAGTCCTATAGGCCCGATTCAACATTGTGGCCTAGTCCTCGAGGTCCTTCCACCTAACAATATATATTTTAGAAATAAAAGCTTCTAAATTTTAGAATATTTTTTTCTAATAATTAATAGATTGAGTGAAATGAATATATTAGTTCCACTAGTAATGTAAATAATATAATAAATTTAAAATAACATTTATTAATTAATTATAAATATATTAATAAATAGATATTAATTAAAACTAATATACAACTAACTATTAAGTCTTAATATAAAACTATTATAATAATTGCAAAACTCAAAACATTTCAAAAATTCAAAGAGTAGAATGCCTTTTAAATTATATTTGAATTAAAATATTTCAAACTTAACAATGTTAGAATCTTTTTATTGTAAAAATTAATAGATTGGATCGAATGCTAGTTTTTTGTGGCGGGGACTAATTATTTAACTTGAAAGAAATATTCATATAGCTAAATTATTTTGATCAAGGAAAAAAAAATCAAAACGTGAAACAATTAATATTTTAGATCTACCAAATGGTATATTTTTATTGACTTCAATTAGAATATTTAATTAAACTAAAACATATTTTCATAACAAAATGTTCTAATAGATTTCTAATTAATTATAAATAAAATTTTTTTAGAGAGTAATTATCCTTCAAATAAATTCCCTTCACCAAATATACTATTGTTTTAGATAAGCAACAAAAATGTTTTTTTTAATATTCAAATTCAAATTTACATGTATTTTCCTAACTTTTATTGTGAAATTCATTATTGCACTCAACAAAATCTTCATCACGAACAGTTTTGAGCTATAAACAAAAAATAGTTGGAGCGTTCTTTGTCTAATTGTAGAATGCATGACTACATTATAGATGAAACATTTTAAATAATTTTTTAAAAAATCAAATAATGAAAAAAATTATTAAAATTAAATTAAAGAATTCAAAAATAATTAAAATAATTTTTAAATATTAGTGGAGCCTCTAAACTCTTAAACACATTTTTTTCAAAAATTGCTAAAATCATTTAATCATAAACCCTGATGGAAACTACAACAACGAAAATAAGTGCTGAAGGAAATTTAATCAAGCATTCTTTTAGCAAATTGTAAACATTATAATGGTACACATGATTCTTTAAAGTTCTTCACTCAAAGTTAGAGACCATGTCCTCTACCTTCCAATTTTGGAGATTTCTGTTTAAAATATTCATCTTTTACAATAAAAAGAATTTTTTTAAAATAATATGATATGCATACCTGATAAAGAAACCCGAGGCTAGTCAATTTAAGTGCAGGTTAACCAATGCAGTTAATTTGTGGATGAATTGAGAAGCTTGTATTATGGTTTTGCACATTGGAAAAACCCCATTGAAGATCTGTAAGCACTTTCATTCAGTACAAGCTACCAAACAATCTCAAAACCCTTCATTTGTTTCCATTCTTGGTTACAAGTACACGAGTTATGTAGTGGGCCTTGGACATTTCCCATTGAAATGGGCAATGACAACTGTAATGAAATTACAAGGCTTTGGAAAAAATTTACGTTGACACTACTACATTTTAGAATTTAAGCTGCAATTTTAAATAATGATGATTCATATAGCCAAAACCAAGAAGAGAAATTGAAATTGAATGTCAAAACATACATTCTTTAGTTTGGCAAGATCCTAGGAAATTGTAATTTGAATATCCTGAAATTTCTCAAGGTCCCGAGGAGGAAGCTTAGGAATGATCACACTTAGCACTCCACCCTCAAACCTAGCAGAAGTGGCACATGTATTGTAGTAATTAGAAAGAGGGAACATGTACATAAAATTGGCAAATTTGTGATCCTTTAGGATGTAAGTGACATCCTCCTCATTCTCCCTCTCTCACTCTCCCCCGATGATGAGCAGTAGCACACTCTAGTCCTCCACCTTAACCTGTTTACCCACAACCAATACAAAATTAAAAATTAGAGGAGAATTTAGAATCTTGAAGTGGAAGTCATTGCTATGTCATGTCCAAAAGCATCTACTACTTAGTTCCATAGGTGGAAAATGTTGTCCTAAAATTTTTGGGGAGGAAAGTGGCCTAATCGATAGAGTCGAGGGTTTTTTTTCCCATATCTTCCAACTCATGATTGACAAAATTGTGAAGCTACTGCAAGCTCTATAACACCTCATTGTACCATGAAAAGCCATATAATTATGTCAAGTTTCTCTGCGCTCCCTCGATTTTTTTTTTAAAATCTTCAAGGAAATCCAACACCTACAAATTGAGCTCTGCACAAGAGAGCTCTAGAAGACAACAACCATGAATTTCCATCTAAATCCATTAGTGGCCTCACCATTCTGAAGATTTGGAAGAAAGTTCTAGAAATTTTGGTTCCAAAAATTTAATTTTACCCCTAGAAAATGGGGCTCAACCAATCAAAATTAAGAAATTAATGTGTAAATATTAATTTAAAAATAAATCAATTTTGAACTTTAAGATAAGGTGAGTTTAAGTATAAAAATTAGTTGGTGTACCACAACTAGAAACATTAGTTCCCTGCCTTATAAATAAGGCATGGACTAATAAAAATATGTTTGACAATAGTCATTCACACAACATTTAATATATTTCACATTATCAAGGTATCATATGCCATGTCTTTCAGATATCATGTTGTTTGAAAACTTCTATGAGATTTTTGTAGTCACATTATCAAATGCTTCGAAAAGATTTCTGTGCTTTCAATGAAACAATGTTGCATATAGATTTTATTCCTTAGGGTTTCTAGGCATGTTTTTTCTTATTTTATATTATAAAAATATATTGAATCCATCTAATACAATAATAGTGATACTCATATGTGTAAGATAGAATACCAAAATAAATAAAATTTACATCATGCATACCAAATAGGTGCGTTGAACAACAAGCTCATAAATAGTCTACTAAATGTGTTGGATATTACCCTCATTGTTAAAAATCTAGAATTGCTAGAATGAATTACCTTCTACAATGGGATGCCAATTGGCTACATATCTTGTTTGACATCAACTTGTGTCAAGACATTGGAACATACATCTCTATGCTACAATTGATTATACTTTCTAACCAATTTTTTTGTAAGCATTTCAGACACATGTTTATTAAAGAACACAAAATAATTTTATATTAGCACCTGCAATTTAGGCCAATGAACTTAAATGAATGATCTGGAGCCCAAAATAATAGAAATATGGAAAGCCACAAAATAGTAGATTGAAAATGAAAAACTATATAGACTTATAGAGATTACATCATAGGTGTCCCACCTTGGGCTCACATTGAAATCCGTGGTCTTTTTTCTACATACAACATACTTGGTGATATAAATAATGAGAAAAAATGTATATTTAATGGATTCAATCTTTTCCAACATGAGTGCTTCTTAGTTTCTACGCAATTTGTTTTCAAAACAAACTATAAATATGTGGATACAATGAAAAAATTAAACAAAAAATATATATGTCTAGAATATATAGCATTCTTAAGACCGTAAATGGTTTGTTATCCACCATAATTTTCTCAAATTTAAAAGTAAAATGATCAATTTTGTGACATTTCTTAATTCTGCAAATCATTTCACTTCATAGAAATCATCTTAGCATTGAGATTCCATGTCTATTTTTCTTCCATTAATGGCCAATGTTGTAGTCTTCCAAATACTTCAGGTAATCTTACAACCCAATATTTCCTATGTAGATCCATTGTCTTTGTTAGAATGGACTCAATATCACTATTAGTGATTTTTGCTTGATCATTATCTTAAGGATGGTAAGGAGATGACTTACTATACGTTATGTTTTACTAAATTACCAAGGTTGTGAGGGGAGTGGAAGTAAATGGTGTCCCTTGGTTTGTCCCTATTTCTATATGAATCCTAAATCTAGTGAAGATTTCCTAATAGAAAAACTCTTCTACCTTGTTATCCCTAACATGCTTTATAGGTCTAGCTTTGACCCACTTCGATACACCATTAGTGCACACAAGAATATAAGAATTTCCATTTGAAGGTGGGTCAATGGGGCCTAGAAAGCCTAATCCCCACTTATCAAAGGGTGTAGAAACAACTTGTGGAATAATGGTATTTCATCTAATCTTGTTGGCATCCCCATTCTTTGACATCTATCACACATTTTGGTATAGTTAGTTGTATCCCTGTACAATGTTGGCTGATAATACTCAATAATTCTTTTGATGAATAGTCCATTTTTATTAATAAAATTATAAAGTTACATATTTACAGAAAAAGAGTTAGAGATACATGATCACCCTATTAAAGACCACTTAGCACAAATATCAAAAACCTCTTAACTATTCATATAAAAAAGAGTATAAGAAGCCCTTAGGTTGCAAGAGTAGTGCTAGATGAGGGAGGTGGATCATGGTAGTCATAAAAAACCCATACATTAGTGGGGTTTAGAGTTTTGTCTAGAAGAGACCACCCATTATTATTATTATTATTATTCTTCCTCCCTCTTGGGAGGTGAAAGATAAATCACTAGATCAAGAAACCCTTTATAATGTTGACCTTCCAAGAACAAGTTGACCTATATAACATAGCCTATTTAGAAAATGCATAACACTGAAGTTCAATATTGATGGCTATCAAACATTGATAGAAAAAAAATTAGTATTTGTACCAACATCATCCTTTGTACTAGAATCCATGGTAGTTATAAGGGCCAATGCAAGAAGTTGGGTCTCACTTTTGGAGAAAAAGTGGAAGTGTTTTTCCTATTTTTGAAATATATTGTTAATTGATGCCAAAATTTGAGCCATTTAGAGATTAAATATTAAACAAACTTTAGCAATAAAAATTGTAGTGCATGGGATCTTCTTTTTGAATATGTAATTTATTTGTATACCCACATGATAGATTTTTTTTGGTACAGATATTTGAAAACCACTTTTTCAAAATGCCTATTTTAGGACCATACCATGCTCATGTACAAACACCATATTTTGATACAACTAAATAAATTTTTGTGAATGCTTTTAAATGAAGTTACCTAACACACTAAAGATTGATGAGAATATTTTTCTTGAATTTTTTAATGAATATATTTTTTTAATTAAGTTTTAATTGATGATTAAGCTAATTTCTAAAACATCTCGTGCACAGATGCAATAATTTAATTTTTTTTTAAAAGATTTTTTTAAAACTTTAAAAGAATTGTGTGAGGATTGATGACATGTATATTAATTTACAAAATATGAAAAATTTAAAAAGTTACTAAAATTTTAGTGAATTTCACTATTTAAAGTTTAAGAGATACCTTTGATTAATAAATAATGAAAATATAGCAAATGAACTCATAACACTATAAAATTTACATTTTTGAAATCAAAATAGTAAGACCTATAATGGGTTTTTTCTTTGTCAAAAAATTTAATGGGGACAACCATATAAAAATTATGAAAATCCCTGAAATTGTTGATAAAATGCCTTTAAAAAAAAATGGTTCATAAAGGCATGCCATGCCTTTCCTCAAGGCAAAACCCCATGCAAATTTGTGGCCATTCCAAATTTCCACCTATGTCACTAGAATCGAGCACCCAATTTGTAATTCAAAAATTGGGTGCTCAATTTGGTTTTAGCCATTAACAGAAGTGGGTACTCTATTGTTTAAAAATCGGGTGCCCAAATTATAATTGGGTACCTAATTTTTAAACAGTTGGGTACCCAATTTTCAATCAATCGAGTACCCAATCCTAGCCTACCTATTGGGCCCCAAAAGATGCCCCACATACAAATTATTAATGATTAAAATGATTGAATAACAGTTTTGACAGGCAACAACAAATTCTATCATAGTTATTATATTTTATTGTCTTCTTCTACAATTTGCAGGTTGTTGATTCGAATACAAAATTAGTGCAAACATAGGATCAAAACAAAGAAGAAAGTAGAAAATAAAAGTTCTGACAAATGAGGAGATTGCAACAAATAAAGAGAATGAAGTCCAAGGTCAACAAGAGAAAAGACAAAGAATTAGAGAATTGAGCAATGTTTCAAAATAAAAAGACATCGAGGATACCACAATGGATGAAGAGGCTGAAGAAGAGAACCTAGTACAAGGAGATTTAGGTGCACATTCTAATCAAACATTCAATACATGTGTGTCTCCAAACCTTCAATTTTTTTCTCATGATGAAATTGGTGATTTTTTTAGAAGTAGGTTATGATTTAAACAATTTAGATTTTCTTCACGAGAATAGATTGTGAAATGATCATGCACAAGAAACTCCAATGGAAATGCATGCCCCAAAAGAAATACCAAGAAAACTTGAAAATGAGATTCAAATCCCAAATAATAGTGAAAATGAAATGCCAATTAAAAATAACAAATATAAGAACATAGACATAGAAACACCAATTACTAAACAAACATGTCAAAATGATACTAAAAGTACCTAAACATAATTTTCATTTTCTTAATGATGTGCTAAATAATCCTGAGGGATTTGTTTCATGGAGACAAATTAGGAAACATGCTAATAGATCATATAGACATTTTTTTATTATAAGAAATTTGGGTTTCAATGTTAGTTGATGTTGCAACTAATTAAAATGTCTAAAATGGAAAAAGTAATGAAAAGGTTAGGAATGTATGCAGAAACCAAGAATAAAAAAGAGTCTTTAAAACAAGTTGTATCCACTGTTGCTAGTGCCTTTGATGCTATTTGAAAGAGAAGTCACTCCAAAGATAAGAATGCAGTGCGACAAGCAATAACAATAGCTTTAGTTAACAAATCAACAACTAAAAAAAGAATTATTAGCAACATAAATGGATCTCTTAATGTGAATTGTGAGACATTAGAAAGAGCTATAAATAGAAGGGTTAACTTTGAATGTGATCCAACAAATATTTTTTGGACTTCTAGTGGTACACTCCCGAAATGTGATATGAAACTTACTAGTGAAGTCAAAAGTTTGGTTGAAAACTCTTAGCATGATCATACGAGAGTATCACCTAATTCAAGAGATGTTCTTAAACTAAGAGTTGGGTAAAAAATACATGATCCACATCCTAAACACCTTTTGGATATCAATCAAACTAAAATGTTTAGAAAATTTATAGATGGTAAGGTGTTAACTATTACCATTAGTCAAGGATCTTTTGAAAAGTGTGAACCATGGTATATAAGGATTAACAAGGAAAGAATCATGTGTTGTTGTAAAACTCATGTTCAATTTCATTACCATTATGATGTATTTTGATCTATATGTAGTACCATGCATAGTAAAGAAATTTTGCAAGAATGTGGTATAAAAATACCACCTCAAACTATAAAGGATTTCATATCAAGTTTGGTTTGTAAGCCACCTAATGATCAATACTTTCTTTTCAATGCATGTCTTTCTAGTATGTGTGATATGTGTTGAAATATTTCTTTGTTAGATGAATGCTTGCATAAAAATGCTTTGAATACTTTTGGAGAGCACTTAGTTGATGTAAAAAGATTCAAAACTATTGAATATCCATTGAAGGATGGGAAGATCAGAAGAAGGTGTGATCTAGTTATGGATAAAGTTAGTTGTCATGCATTTATGGATGAGTTTAAGAGTGTGATCATACCAAAATATGTTAAACACTCTCAATATGGTAGATGGCTTGATGGAAAATTTTGCATATGTAAGAATACATTTCCAATTGTTACTATACTTTGAGTTGTTGATTTTGTAGAGAACTACACACTTCCACCATAAGATGAGGTACAAACACAATATTACAATTTAGTGAAAGTAACAATTTATGTTCATATAATTTATAGGCATGCACTTGATAGTACAGAGGAAGATCAAAAAATATTGAGAGAGTACCATTTCTATATGAGTGATAATAAACTTCATTCATTTGAGTTTGTCCAATATTGTTTCAAGGTCTTTTATGATAATTTAAAAGAGAGGCAAATTCAAATGACACAACATTGGATATGGTCAGATAATTATACAAGACAATTCAAGAATGCTAGAATGTTCTATTGGTTGAGTAGGACACATAGGAAAACTAATATCCAACATGTGTGGAGTTTTTCTGAGGCTGGACATGCTAAAGGAGAACATGATGGTGCTGGTGCATGCGTGAAGAGAGATCTTAGTAGAGAGCAATTAAAACTTGAGGAGAAAGCCAAATTCAAAAATGCACATGAGATTGTCGAATGGTGTAACAAATACTTATACATAGGATCAAGTGAGAACTCTACAATCAAACATTTCTTCTACCAAGTTGAAGAGAAAAATATCCTTTCAAGATACGACTATAAAAAAATTATTGGGTCAGCTAAATGGCATTCATTTAGCAATTCAGATTCTAACACTTGGACTATATGGACTGCGAAGCTTGCTTGTTTTTGTCAGTTTTGTCTTGTAGGTGAATGGGAAGAATGCAAGAATACAGAATGGGTTGAAGATTGGCAGCAAAATGCATTAGCACCTACTAACAAACATTTTCAAGATGATATAGTAAATGAAGGCTAGAATGTTACTTTTGAATTAGAAGACTATTGTTGTATTTCAAACATCATAAAACCTAGTATGCACAATTAAATTAGATTTTGTCATGATCATGCTTCAATTTATATTATTTATTGATGTGCATGTCATTAATATAATTCAAGTACATGTCTTTAATATATTAAAGTTATATATATGTACACATGTGATTAAAGTGTTTATGTACTTTATCTTATCTTGTAGGACATGTTTATGTTGTTATTGTACCTAATGATAATGATGAACAGATAAAGTATTGGCTAGCTAGACGTGTAGAACCTAAGAAAAAAATGATATGTGATCAAGTAGACGATGATGGTTTTAAGTATCCAATTGGGTCTATCATTATAGATGGCACCTGGCTACATACATACCTAACAAGAAGAAATGGTTTACTAGCATTTGAGGACTACCAATTCAAAAAGAAAATTTTACACTATTCTCATTTGGTTGTGGCACAAAATATCAAATTAGAAAGATACAAAGGGAGACCCACCAATAAGGTATTATGGACAATTTCAATGGATGAGCACAAGACAATCATAAATGCATTGCAAAAGAGAGAGGATGCAGATGGTATAGTGGGATGATTACATTGAAATCAAACACATGTAAATATTTTCTTTATTGTGTTATTTTTTTATATGTACTTATATAATTTAATTACATGTATGTATGCATTGTTAATAGAAAATCAAAAAACTTATATATACTTCTTATTTTGGTCTCAATTACAATTTATGCAAATTTAAATGTTAAAGTGGATCAAACATCAACATATTGTGCAATTACACATGGTGAGTACATACAAATTACACATATTTACATAGTTCAAATAGCTCATATTAATTTATGCTTTTATTAACATGTGTTTTTGTTTTACAATTTTATTTTACAGGACCTCATTTGAAGAAATGTGTTGAACCAATTTTATATTTTGAGTTCACTTCTATAAATGTGTAATTGACATTGTCTTACATATATTTTGAAACATGTTATAAACATTTAAAAATAGGAGAAATTTTACTTTTATTTGAAAGTTAAAGGTGTGCACTTGATATCATAAATTAATTGTCAATTCAAGTAATGACCTCCTACTTTTTTCCATTACTTTTATAGTCAAACATGTTTAAATTAATGTTTGCATATAATAGTTAAAATTATTGTTCATGTACCATATAATTACAAAAGGTATCATAACATGAGTAAAATATGTTGCAATAAAGAAACTAGTTTGAATACTTGCAACTTGATAACATAATAATATATACTATATACACTAGCATGATAGGAAGTTGTAAAAAAATAGTAAATGGTCTAATAAATATAATAGAGTTAATTGTCCTAATAAAAAGTGTATCAAAACAAACAATATGTGTAGTAGAAACACAATCTAAAGGTGCCAAAAAGACCTATTATATTTGATATGCAGTCCTCTTTAGTCCAAGCAAAGAGGACTTAGATGGATCATCCTATGTAACATGAGCTATCTCATCATATGGGACACCTCGTGAGGTAGATGGATCATCTTGTGTAACATGAGGTGTCTCATCATGTACATGCTTAATTGGAATGGGTTTCAAAATCTAGCTTGTAAATAAATTAAATATTCACAACATAATAAAAATAATACCACATGAGATGGGTGTCCCTCCATAACAAGAGGAGGTGCACTATGAAACCTACCAAATGCGATGGTGGTGAGGTCATGTAATTTAAAATACATATATTTTTAAAATTTGATAAAGAGCATAATGAACTATGTATTTACATAAATCACAATACTGACCTCAAATGATGATGTAGGTACCTCCATCTAGCTTAGTCCCATACTCTCAGCAACACTTATGGTGACATAGTCCTAAAATTATGGATACATAAATGTTGTGTCAAAATTATATATACATGAATTACAAAAGATGTAAACTAAAAAGTACATAATTTGTACACTACATTTTTATAAACTATAAAAGCATGTATATATATCATACTTGAGTAGTAGCCAATGTCACAGATGTGTCTAGAGATATGTTAGCATGATGATCATCAACATGTCTCATAGGGTCAAAAGATGGAGTCAAAAATAAACTGTACCAAGGCCTAAATGGATAAGTATGATCCATTTCCTATTTGTAAAATCAAGAAACATAAAATTATACATGTGAATCAAAGTTGAAGATTATAAGTTAATAAAAATGTACATACACAAAAATAATACAAATTATTTTCTTTGAGTCAAAATTTCATACTGCAAGTATTTGAGACTGTGCCTCACTGGTTAATGGATCAAGACCTGTAATCACATCAAACTATGTAGTAGCAAAAAATCCCTACAAAATAAGATAAAAAGAACATATGAGCACATATTATTAAATTTGAGTTTGAATGTACATTTTTATAGTGTAATTCAAAGTGCATACCATATGAGGGATGCCAACATTTGTAGGTCTTGAAAAAAGACTATACTACCTCCTAGGAGGAATAGTATCATCCATCCTCTATTATTTCAAAATCAACATACATTAATATGGTTAATACAATTAAACATATATGTAGAAAGTAAATAATTATGTACTTTATATTTAAATTTTAGTTAAAATTTTACTTGTTACTCTTGACTATCTCTGGGCTCTCTCTGCATGAGGTCAACAAATGATGACAAATCAATATCATCACTACCATCACCATGGGAAACATATATGTCATCATCAAAATCATAATAATCATCATGTGTGTTGCATCAAAATCGCTCTAGGGGCCTCTGCATATATCTCCACAACTAATACAAATGTGTCCACTACTCTACTAAGTTTCTCGAAAGGACACTCAATGAGGTAAGAGTAGATGAAACTGCTTGATGATGGTGTGGCATTGGGACAATTAGTGTGGGAAGAGGTACAAGAGGTTGAGGCCGTATGAAAGTTCTCATTCTATTGCTCAACTTTTCCCTAGGCCTATCTTGAGGCATCCCTCCACCAACCCCCTAAAATGCTCTAATATCAAAATAATTGGGTTTCAAACCCAGTTCAATCCTAGCCTGTAGTAGCTTATGGAAGTACAGGGGCACCCCATGATTAGCATGTGGTGGATGGTCAAATACCATCCACCACCGCTCCCAAAAGTGTGCTGATATACACGGATGTGTGCACCATCCAATAGAAGTGCAAGGCTTCTTCTCCCAAGATGTTGTTTAACTATTTTGAGCTTATGGACCTCTCTATAGGATAGGCCATCAGAATAAAAGGCACACATATTTTGCCTCCATAATCTAAAGATATCGATATGAAAATCCAAATGTTGTATACAGTGAACGACACCTTGCATGCTATCCACAAGGCATATTAGGTGAGGAGGGGGTGGAATTCGCGCCTAATAGTCTCAATATATTGCATGAGGTCGCTAAGATTATCCCACATGCTATCCAACAGATACTCTGCAGTAGGTGGTAGAGGAGGACTAGGTGGTCGTGGAGGTGGGGGTGGAGGTGAGGGTGGGGGAGGGGGAGGGGGTGGGGTGGGTCCATCAAATATAATTTTCATATATGTTTAAACAACATAAAAATCAAAAAATTTCTATTTAATAAAATAAATCTAAAATATCAATTATATAAATGCACAGATCTTTAAAACCATATCAATTAAATAAATAAAGTTAAACACTTAAGCAAACTTTAATGTTAAGGCTAATTGAAAATTATACCAAATTTAAGCCTAATCATAAAATAATACTCCAAAAAACTATATTAATAAATCAACTTAAATGTGAATTCTAAAAATATCTTATATAAATTTGTTTATGATTATGCCTTAGCAAATTTGTACGATTAACGATCAATATTAAAACAATTAGGATTGAATATATAAATAATATTTTGGTTTGGGTTAGGATTGAACATAAATATAATATCAAACATAATTAGCCTTTTAGATGGTAACATCTATAGGGAAATGTGTTGGTTGCTAAAAATTGATTAAATAACTCTTTAAGTAGATAAGTAGGAGATAATTTCCATAGCAAGTCAAATTGTGATATTGCTATCAGGATTTAACTGTGTGATTTTTGAGTCAAACTCATTCCCCCATATTTCATGAGTAGTGATTCAACATGAATCCATCTCTCATGAGAATAAGTGGAACACTTAAGACTCATTGGATCTAGGTGATGCTCACAGGGGTGAAGCAATATCACCCAATTAAATCCTGATAGCGATATCAAAACTCTTTAAGTAGTTATGTTTTAAGTATCTATGTAGATGGTACATCTTTTTCTATGTGTCTTTGTTATAAGAAGGAACTAGAAATGTTTTTGTGTTAGATGTGAACTTGTTTTGTCTAGGCAAGTTCAAGGGAACATATTTTTGATATTAAGGAAAATGATGTGAAAGTTCCCAATAGTTTAACCATTGTTTTGTTATGCTTTCAAATGATATTACAAGAAAAGGCTATTACAAGAGTATAACAATTTTATTGATGTATGTGTGTGTGAAAGATTATGATAAAGAAAAGGAAACATCTAAATGTACATCAATCAAAATAGATGTACGTTTCATTTAGATGTATGTGCATGTGAAAGATTATGATATATCATAGAGATATACAATCACTATTAAACAACTACATTAATAAATGAAAATTTATACACAATCCATTTCATTATTTAGAACTAATTATTAATAACATGTATTCTCAAAATAATATTATTCATATTATCCATATATATGTATGTGTGTGTGTGTGTGTGTGTGTGTGTGTGTGTGTGTGTGTTTAATAATTCATGAATAAACTTTAAAATCTAAGCTATATTGCACTACATTATATTTAATCACATATTTAATAAACCAATAATAGATAGATGTGGGTGTCCACATAGCAAAGGGATGCCACACTTACACATACTGTTTGATGGTATATTTACTTGGGAAATGAAAATGCATAGAGTGAGATTTGTGAAGATAGTACAAGCATCAATATAAGAATCAAAAGGAAGTTCTTAAAGTAAAAAAAAAACAAAACAAAAATAACATGAAACAATATATTTAAGACAAAAACATAACATAAGTTCATAAGAAACCCATAGAAATAATATAGAAGATACGTAGCATACTTTAAAAGTAAGAAATAAAAATAAGACAAGGGAACTAAAAAGAGAAAAAATGCATAAAGAGACAATTAAATAGATAAGAATATGTAGCAGCCAATAATGCACTGAAGACAAAAGGGAGAATCATTAAAAATAAACTCCAAGGAAATATAACATGGTAGATGTCGATAAATTGTAAAGAGATAATAATATAAGTATGTCCCCCTTATATAATTATATAATTAAGAGCCTGGCTTGTAAAAGGTAAGGTTAAGACATAAGACCACCATATATTAAAATAACAAAAGAAAGAAGGAATATAAGATAATAAAGCTTAAATAACAACATAGGATGGGTATATTATTGAAGATGTAAGAAAACTAATAAATTATGAAATGTAAAATAAGGTGTAGAATGATAAGAAGGCTAATATAAGATATTTATGAGAAATCTAATTTATATATAATGGAAATGATATAAGTTTGCCACATTTTATGAATATTACACACATATACAAGGACTTTATTTGATTAAATTGACTAAATGAAATTTATGTTGTATTAAATGATATCATTTATAATAGATAAGGAGGTAGAGAGGAAATTAAACGAAGAAGAAAAAGGGTAAACTATAAAGGAAGAATATCTTGATTGACATAAAATATTAATAGAAAGAGAATACATGCAATGTAAGATTGCCTAAATGTCAATTAATCTCATACAGGATATGCAGTTCTACCAAAGAATTGAAACCAAACCTATTATTTGGGGAAATTTTTATTAAAATGTGACTTGAAATGTTCCACTATGGGAAGCCATGTCCTTAAGGGGACATTACAATTTCTTTGAGATAAATCGTGATTTTAATGACTTTGAAAGTTCACTCAAGATTGGAGTAGATATGAAAATCCAAACACATCAAATGTAATATTGGATAAGCTTGACGATGGTATGTTGATTATTACATTTGTTTACTTCAAGGAATGACTTTTTCATTTAAATTTACACACAGTCCCTAAAATCAATCATTTCTCCAACTTATCAAAATAATTAAAGAAATACAAATTGTATATAAAAATTAATTATTTAAACAATTTAGTTTAGTAAATTATTTTCTTCCCATTATAGTTTTTGTTAAATAGTCTAAGGCTCTTTGTTAGTTGTTCATATTTGCAAATGGGGCACTATATTCCTACCCAATAACTATGTATATGGATCAATTGTAGATTTTGATGTTGGAGATGTTTAAATTCCAAAATAGCATCTTTTGGATGCATGTTCTTCCAATGAACAAAATGTTCCTTGTTGTTACTTCTTGTAATATACTCTTATGCCCAATATTTATTCAACCCAATTAAAAATAATTAAATAAAGTTTGCAAACTTAGGATTAAGATTACTTTACATTATGGACCTACTACTATGGTTACTTAACTAGGGATCAAGTGTCAAGTTTAAGATTTGAAGTTACAATTAGAATTAGGGTTTAAGATTTAGGTTTCATTTATTAATGATTAGGGTTAGGCTTAGAATTATGGTGAGAGTGAGATTTTACATCAAGGCTAATACTATGTTTATGGTCAGTGTATAGCTTTATTTAAAAAGATAAGGTTTTAAGGTGAGGGAGCACATTGTGTAACGCCCAACTAAGGGATCCAAAGAACTAACCTAAATTTTTAATAAACAATAACATACAATAATACATAAGAAAACATAAGATATTACATTCCTTAAGTATACCAAGATGTTGAGTCACATTTAATTTTTAAATAATTATACTAGAAGTAAAATAAATAACACATCCACATGAAAGAATAACTACAAGATCAATCCATTTAAATAATATAAATTTATTTTGAATGCCACTTGGCATTAATTAGAAATGCACAATCATCCACTGTACATGTGATAGGGTATGAAAGGTTGAACAAATATACATTTATACAATAGTTTACATCATCCCTTTCAGATCCTTAAAACAAAGTACAATATAATATGCAAAATCATTAAATGCTTAGTTTTGTGTTTGGATCCCTTGGTGAGGCATTACACATTAAATACTTAGTTTTATGTTTAGGGTTTAGACTAAATTATTGTACAATTATGGGTAGGTTTCAAGGTTAGACTTAGGAATATAGTTGGTTTTACTTTCTTTGTTCTATGGTTTACAAACTAATTTATAAATAATTACTATTTAGTTGAAATAAATATAAAATATTGAATGTAATTACATGTTTAAACAATCTAATTTACATCTATCTAATTATTAAACATTGGAATTTTTATTAAATACATTGAAACATCTAAAATAATAATTTTTAAATTAACATTTACAAATTTCAAAAATTAAAATATACTAAACTATTTAAATGAACAGATACAATAATCTAAAGATAATACTATTAACAATCGAAAATTAAAATTTTACATCTTAAAAGTTTTAAAAAAATTAATAAATTGACAGAATTATAAAGTGTAAAACTGAGAAAAATGAAATAAAATAGTAGAAAACAAAGTAAAATAACTAGTGCACTAAAAAAGAGCAATAGAGGGTCAGCAGAAATCTAAAAATGGGCTCCCATATGTCTCTAAAATCAGGTTCATGTTTTGTAAACAGTAAAAATGAGCGAAAAACCCCCAAAAATTCAGCTTTTGTAGTTTTCCAAAATTGGGTGCTTGATTTTTAAAATCGGGTTTGAGCACCTAATCCATGTTAAAAAATTTGGTACCTGATTTTGAGTATGGTTCGGGTGCTTGAACTGTGTTTTTAAAATCGGATACCTGATTCTAAATAAATTAGGTGCTCGTTTCTAAAAGGTCTCGTTCCATAGAATTGCAACCCAACTTTGTGCTCTTACCCCATATCACCTTATTATGATTAAGGGGATGATAACTACCATAGTTGATCTTTAACAAAGGGACTATATTCGATAATAATTAGTTCTTCGTAAAATTCATAATAACTAAATTATATATAACTTTATTAGTTGTTTAAAGTAATGTTTTAAAAAAAAATTAATAAACTTCTTTTGTATTTTTTAATCTTTTCATAAATCATTTCAAATGCTTGTCCAAAAAAAACTTTTGAAAACTATATTTTTATAAGAAATAGTTTTCACAGAGGGTACTGCCAAAATTTAATTTTATAAGACTAATGAAATGAGAAGATCAATTTTTTATTTTCTCTTCTTCTAGTTTTATTTTGTTTTAACTTTTATAATTTAAATAAGGGGTATAATTTTCTCTTTTTATTACTCTTAAAAACATAAAAGTTTTAATCAACTAATAATGATGTTTGAAAATATTATTCATATTTTCACTAAGATTTAATGGGACATCATAAATATTCAAATAAAACAATAATGTGTAATTTTAATTTTTACATCAATAATTTATTTTTAAACTAGGCATCTTTTATTTATTATATTAGGCTAATTAACTATAATGGTAATAGTTTATTAAACTTTTTTGTTTTCCATACTATACCATTATAAAAAATATTAATATAGTAAAATAAATCTAATTAATTCATTAGAGCAAAAGAGGAGCATATATGTAACAATAATCTAACATTACTTCAAAGAAAAAAATGCAAGTCTCATCATAATATTATACATATAGTAAGATTTTGAAAATCACTTTAATATATTAATTTATAGAATCATGTAATAGACCTAGATGATATAATATATATTATCTTTCAATATATAATAGTATTTTTTTATTATGTTGAAATAAGATAATTCATTTAGTTCAATTTAACTTTATTTATTTTCAATATTCATAATAAAATCATGAAATTAATTTAGTCTCTTTAATATAAGAGTTTGATTAATGATTGTAGATATTAATCTATGGTAATAATATAAAGTGAGAAGATATATAAATTTTTAAAAAATTAAGATAGATAAATTAAATAAATCAGTAATAAAAGGTAAAATTATATATCTAGAAAGTAGGCATTGCACAAATCTCAATGAAAAAATTAAAATATGGAAGTATCCTCTAATAAAATGGGTCCTATAAGACCCAACAAATTTAACCAATCATGAAATCAGTAATAAAAAGTAAAACTATATATCTAGAAAGTAGGCATTCCAAAAATCTCAATGAAAAAATTAAAATATGGAAGTATCCTCTAATAAAATGGGTCCTATAAGACCCAACAAATTTAACCAATCATGTTAGAGAAAAATATTTTTGATAATATATAAATTTCATAAATAAATATAAGAACTTTAGAAATATATGAGTTTGAAAAAAATAATTAATTGTAATTGGTGGAAACTAATTTAGTTTTGAGAGAAAGTGAATACAATAGTAATATTTCCTACAACAAGTACAATAACAATGTCCTTTCCATAATTTTTATGCACCTTTTGAAACAACATCTACTGTGTGATGTGGGAGTCATTGTGACATGCCACTCACCACTTCAATATCTGTGGGGAATATATCAATGTGTGATTCTCCGTGTTAGGAAGTTTCTTAATGAGTTATTTCATCTCATCACTTAAACAAATGACATTATGGTAGGTGATACATGGCTTCATTAGGTGCACTATTTAGTGAGACTATATGTGGTACAAATCCTTTCTTATTATGCAATTTGACATTGCCATAACTCTTTTGTACATTATGGCTTCTTTTAGCCTACTATTCAATGTAATTTCTACTATGACGTACATACAACACTCTTTTAAATATTTAGCAGTAATCTAATGCTCCTAATTTCTCATGATCAGCATTTGGGTACATTGACTTTTAAATTTAAGGTTCATTTGGCTGTAGGGATAGGAACTAAAAATTGGGAATTTCTATTCTAGAATAGCAATTTTGGAATTACATTTTTTTCTCTCTATTTGGTTAGACAAAACAGAAATGAGAATTGCACTGGCCATACCAATCCCATGTTCTAGTTTTCAAAGAATTTGGCCACCAAAGGTCTCCATTGGCAGTGACAAGACACCATAACTTGGATTGTCTATTGGGTTACATTTGGGTTTAATAGACATGGCCTTAGTTATGGATTTGATGCCAAATTGAACCTTGGATGATGACATTGAGAAAAGAAATAGTTAACTTTAGATCATTAAGTTTCAAATGTCACAACAATCAAATTTTGATTTGAACTTCTATTATAATTTGTATTTTTATGTCATTAGGGGTTCTTCATCTCTCTTCTACAAACTAGGAATTTATTTGCTTGAGGATTGCAAGGGATGTGACAAAGTGGATGAAGTGCCCTCATTATGAATGTTCCTAGCCAATTTTACACTACAATTTGAATCTATTCAATATCTTGTTGGACATGGAGTTTGAGAAAGATTTCTAGAATTTTGAACTACAATGACATGAGCCATGGATTTATCAGTTGGATGTTGTGAAGAATGTCTCATGGTGATTGCCATGTAAAAATGTATGCCTACAAATCTTGAATTTTTTTATTTTAGTGTCATTAGTTTGAAGAAGTTCTAAAAGTGTTATCAAATAAAAAAATATAAAAATGGGAATAAGCTAGTTATTCCAATAATAGGAATTTTTGTAATGGACATATTGCTCATTTTAGGGGCAAAATGGGAATATGTATTCCTAATACCAATTCCAATTTATTGCATCAAACAATGAATACAAAATATATTCTAATTTCCTATTTCTATTCCAGTTGTATTCCAGTAACCAATCTATTATAGGTAATTACATTAAAGTTGGTATAGGTGTTTATTGTTTTAGCTTTTATAATGGGTGTGATGTTATTTTGAACATTGTTTCATTTTGGTACTTCATTGTTAATTCTTTTATTAAAACTATTGGGATTTTGGGTCTTGTGGAAAAAATCGTTTTAACCCTTAATAAAAAAACAATGATTTTATTATGAATTAACAACAATCTCAGGCAAAATATGATATGTAGGAATTTAAAGAAAATATCTTATAGTTCCACACTATGTTATAATTCAAGCAATCTGTAACAGGAAGGTATACCTTCTTATAGACCCCAAATAAATTTAGGGGCAATTATAAAAAAACTCCATTATAATTTTAATTTTAATAATAAATGTAAAGGAAGGTATGCCTTCCTAAAGACCTTAGACAGAAAAGAGGCTATTGTAATAGTCAAGATGTTACATCCCAAGTTAACCCAAGATTTTTCTTCCTGATTTTTTTCCCCCAATGCCCATATTTTGAACAAGGCATAAATAATTTGTACTATATTGAAATGATGAATAAAATCGGCAATAGACTTTTAGCAATCAAAAAAATTATAGACTATATCTATAAATTTTTAGAGGTTGTAATCTCTAAAAAGTACCCCATGTAACCTCAAAAACCTCAAAAACAATGTACAATATCTAATGGATTTGCAATATCAGTAATTATGTTTGTGTGTTAAACCATTGTCTTCTCATTATTTTTAATATCTCCATGTGTGGTCTATTTCACCCTTCCTTTCATCATTTTCCCAAATTTTTACACCCACTTTTCACACTTCTACTTATTGTTTAATACATAATTTTTTTTTTTAAGGAATAGAAAATTTCCAAAGAATGCAATAGTTTAATACGATATAGTCCCACACCTAGGAAATTGGAGGATAATAAGTAGAAGGCCAAAACTTACCAAAAGAGAAAATAAAATGGGTTTACATAAATTTGAGTGCTCTATTTTCTAAATATGAAGGTTGTATTCCCCAATTACAAATAGTGTCTTTGAAAGGATAGTCAACAACTTCCCATGCAACATTGAAAACTATTACTACATTGATATAAAATGAAGGTAGAAGGCATTCAACCTATCATCATGTCAAAATTATGTCAAAAAACTTTACATTCCACAACAACCTAAAGATTCTTCATCATGTTTAAATAGGTTTTGCACAACCTTCTTTTCCTCAAAAATGCAATTGATGAACTTTGAAGATATTTAGATTCGCACTACAATATTTCAAGCTTGGGAAGGAAGTTGTTTCTTTAGTTTTCTACTATTTTTCTTCTTTATCCATCATTGAAAAGTTTTTTTTGTTTTCTATTATTTTGCCTTCTTAAATAGTTATTTTACAATTATTTACATTTATAATTTTGATCTCGTTTGGTCCCCCGCCGGTCGAGTATCTATAGTTGAGTCTAGAACCAACTAGAGTGCCTGCCGAATAACTAGAATGCCCCCTTTAGAATAGTAGGGCAAGTGCCATGGGGTTATTGTTGTCCTACCTCAATACGTCACAATAGGAGGTGCCTCTATCACAGAATGGGGTTGGGCATTACTTATTGGGTGGGGTCCTCCCGGATAGCCTTCGCATTGTTGGGGGCCCAATTATAGAACGGCACTATAGTTGTTCTACTATAATGGCAGCTATCTATAGTTGTTGCGTTATTGTATAGTTTGAAGATGTAAGTCATATTGTGTTTGTGCTTGTTCATTCTCTTTGTCCATCTAAATCAAGTCTAGAGATATCAGTTTCTATATTTTTTAAATATTATAATTTGATACTTACATGTGAAGACAAGTGACTTCGTAGATTACTCATTAACTATTTTAATCAAATTAGTTAAGATTTGCACTGGTCTAATTATTATATTATTTTTTGTTAGTAATCTTATTTTAGAAAAGTTAATTTCATTTAATTCAATTATTTTAAAAACTAGTTAAACTATTAGAATTTATCATGTATAATATGTTAGTTAAGTAGTAATGCCTTGTTAGTCAATAATAATTTATTAATAAGTTTTACAAATCAAAATATAACATAGACTAATAGAAAAAATGAGCTTTGATCTACAAAAATGCTAAAGAATAAAAATAAATATTTTAATCAAATTATTTCTAATATTTAAAAAATCTCAGATTTTTTTTTCAATGGTATATAATATAAATTAGGTGAAGAAAATAATATTCAAGTGTAATTTATCTACTACCAACACATAGTATTTAAATAAAAAATTATTCAATTTTAAGCTACATTTTTACTAGGTAAGAACGTTCAAAATCATTCTAAAAATTTTAGAGCAGTAATTGGAGATAGAAACCATATATATTGTCAATGGGAGCTGGCTAATCTCATTAGAATACATGAAAGACAATAAATCAATTTTATTTTTCAGACTCACCACCAAAATATATAGTGATTTTATCCAAAATCTTTTGTTGTTTTCTATCACAAAATTTATAGATCTTAAAGAACAAATACTAAAAATTTCAAAAAAAAACTTTCTATTTTAGATGTTTTGAAATTTGAAACAAGGATAACCACATTCCAAACTATCTGATCCAATCAAACATGTGGGTCCCAAATCCTTCTTTTCCTAGCTTGTTTGGTTGAGAGCGGAGGCCTGAGCCTATGGCTTATCCCCATAGTTCCTGGTTCAAAACTCTCTTCGAATTTATCTAGTGGAACCATAGTGCGAGCCTGTTCTCCTACCCACAGAAGATTAGTCTTGCCCAAGCTCACCTCAACTTGATCGCTTGACTGGACCACTGGGATATCTCTGTCGCTAGCCAAAAATAGAGACCATCCAGTTGGTGAAACATGATCAACATCATCCAGAACTATGACTGCCCAAGAAGATGTCGAGCAGCGGAATCGTCCTACCCATTTCTATATTTTCAACTGCCATAACTCCAAAGCCAAGATGTCTGACAACAGCTTTTCTGTTTCCCCGTGCAATATGTTTCTGGCAGTAGCATCTCTAACATCAGATAAAAGGCTACATTTCTCTTATAACTTTTTAGCTAAAGTAGTTTTATCAGAGCCACCCTTGCCCCTATATTCCCTCATTCGGTACATTTTGAAGGCTTCTATCATATTGAAGTGTGCTCATTTTAACCTCTGTCCCCAAACGATGAGCGATATGCTCGTGCAGCTTGTCCTCGTCCCTACACATGCAAACATAACATTGAATAAAAATTAGGTTGTAACAATTGACCTTATTCTGATAGAATATAAAAGCAAATTGCAAAGGATGCATTAAAAAATTAAAGGTTAAGTAATTAGTACTCACTCCTTGCTCTCGACGATGTGTTCAACATTAGATGAAACACAGTAAAGCGCCTCCTTCCACTCCAAAATCTTTTCCAAGGCATATTTTTGCTTCTGTACATGCCGATCAATTGCACGAGCATAGGCTTCTTTAGCACACCGGACATCTACTGGCTCAATATAGTAGAAAGTCGGAACAATTCTAGCGCCTGTCTCGAGCATAAGTGTCAGCTCTGACAAACACCAGGTGGATTGTGCATACCTTTTGGAAAATATAATTATATGAATCTTGTGATATTGCTATCAGGATTTAACTATGTGATTTTGAGTCAAACTCATTGACCCATGTTTCATGAGTAGTGATTCAACATGAATCCATCTCTCATGAGAATAAATAGAACACTTAGCACTCATTGGATCTTGGTGATGCTCACAGGGGTGAGCACCGGGACTTCCCGGGAGGTCACCCATCCCAGTACTACTGCTGGTTAGGCTGGAGTAGTACTGGGATGGGTGACCTCCCGGGAAGTCCCGGTGCTTCACCCCTGTGAGCATCACCAAGATCCAAGAGTGCTAAGTGTTCCATTTATTCTCATGAGAGATGGATTCATGTTGAATCACTACTCATGAAACATGGATCAATGAGTTTGACTCAAAATCACACAGTTAAATCCTGATAGCAATATCACAATTTGACTTGCTGTGGATATTATCTCCTACTTATCTATATGAATCTTAGCACTGCTTATTGCTTCTTCTATTATACTAGATATGTGATCCCCCAATCTAAGCTCTTCTATATCCAGAAAGACCTTCAGTCCCATGTCCTTAAGCTTGTTATAGATGGCTTGTTATAGATAGGTGCGACCAGCGAACGCTTAACATCAGGTCCGCGATGATTAATGTGTACATCATAACGGACATCTCTCATAGGCCTTGAGTATATTCCACGAGTAAAAAATGCCAATTTACCCCGTGGGTGAATGATTGGACGAGTGTTAGCTGATTTGAATTCTTGAGCCTCTTTAACTTCCTTCGTTACCAAATCCGCCATCATCTTCATGAGCATGTCCTCGTCGCTGACATATTTAACAACAAAGGAAACATAATAAACTTCAGACTTTAAGATATCGATGAAAAAAGTCTGTGAGCCTGAAAATGAGGAAGGAAACATGCAAAGAATGTATCAACAAGAACTTGTGTTAACTGCTTGGATTGGAGTAATCGATACGTACTCCTTACTATTGACGATATGACCCACATGGTACGAAGCATGGCGAAGTGCTTCCTTCCACTCCTCCAGCTTCTCTGGGTTATGTCTACCCTTGTCATGGTGCCGGCCAGATGCCTCACCATAGCTTCCCTTTCCATTTCTTAAATCATCTGGCCAGACATGGTAAAAAATGGGAACAAACTTACTGCCTTCTTTTCCGCTAATCAACGACAGCTCTCGCAAACACCATTTGGACGATGCATAGTCCTCTGAAAATATAGCTATGTTAAGCCAAGTACTCTTTATTACTTGTTTTAGTACACTAGGAAAGTGACCCCCCCACGGAAGCTCTTCTGAATCCGGAAAAACCTTCAGTTTCATTGCTGTGAGCATATTATAGACAGCTGTGGCGAGTGTACGATTGACATCAGGACCGCGGTGGTTAATAAATACATCATAGTTAAACTTTTTCACAAGCATTATAGATCCACCCGAAGAAGATGTAGTTGCTGCAAATTCTTCACCCTGTTGTTGGATGCTTGAACTAGTCTTAGCCGGTCCTACAAATTCTTGATACATTTTTCCCTCTTTCGCTACCCACTCTGCAATTGTCTTCAGCAGCATGTCTTCGTCCCTGGACACAGTCAACAACGAAGAAAACAGAGTAAACGTCACAATTTATACGGATAAATGAAGTCTATGAGCCTCAATATTAGGCGAGAAAAATGATCAAAGAACGCATGGAAGAGAAATCGATAAGTGTGTTTGTTGTAGAGATGGGTACTTACTCCTTGCTCTCAACGACCTGACCTATATAATGTGAAACACTGTAAAGCGCTTTCTTCCACTGCTTCACTTTCTCTGAGTAGCGTTCAAGCTTGTTTGGGTCAAATGTATAGCCTCCTTTTACATAGCGTACATCTTCAGGGTTAACACGGCAGAAAATATGAACAATTTTAGTGCCTTTTCCCCTGTTGTGCATGGATGTCACCTCTTCTAAACACCGGTTGGATTGTGCATAGCCCTCTGAAAATATTGGAATATAAAGCCAGGAACTCGTAAAAGCTACTTCTCCTTCTTCTTCCCCCAATTCGAGCTCTTCTGAATTTCAGTCCCAACGCATGAAGCTCTTTATAAATTGCTCCGCCCAGAAGATGTTTAAAATGATTGATAAATACATCATAACCCGGGAAATATTTCACAGGCATCGTGGATGCACAAGAAGCAGATGTAGATGGTGGAAATTCCTCAGTGTATTGGCAATTTAACCGAACACCACTGTGCGGGTTAGAAGCAGATGCCATGAAATTAGATTTAAGCGAACACAACAAAGGTTGAAAAAAGGGGCGTTCAAAGAGAAAATGAGTGGGTGCATATAAAAGATCAGGAGAGGGATAAGTAATGAGAAATAAAAGTGACTAAACGCGTAGACTGCGTGCATTCGCTGAGGTAACCCCGCGGAAGAAACGCAGAAGCATCAGAGAGTTAGAGTGACCTAGTTGAGAACAGCTGAAGGACCCGTTGTCCAGTCTTATTTGACTTTTCGTACTCCTTTGGCCTTTCTCCTTGTGGGCCGAGGCTATTGCGTCATTCCCAAACCTTCCTTTCCCTAAGCAACCTCGAAGCAGGCACCTTGAGTAAGACAATAGGCCAATGTCTATGCCGTCATCAGGGCGGCAATTTCCTGTTTTAACTAATTTAATTAAAAATTAATTTAGAACTGTATCTTAATTTTAAATTTAAGTCAATGGGCCCTTGATCAACTGGTGAATTTGAATGGTTCACAAAAAGCCAATCTGAGAGCAAGTCTGACTAGGTGCAAGGCTCTGACACTATAAGAGATGAGGCCGGGATCATGCCATGGGTGATTTTGACAGCGTGGATGCCCCTCAGTCCTTGGCTCTAAGCCAAAGAGGTTTCAGGCACGTGTGGGCACTTACCAGGTTCCTAAACCTTCAAGTGGTAGCCTTCACTGGTTGGTAGTTCGCAAGCCTCGTGCCTCATTAGGTTACCTGATAGGTCTGAACCTTCCATCAAAATTTTAAAAAATAAAAATAAAAATAATTTAAATTTAACTAAAAATTATGTTTTGATGCCAACGTAGACATCGTGGTAGAAGAGACCTCCTACTACTAGTGTTATGATAGATAATTTTTAATTTTTTTTTTAAAGAATTCCAAAAAAGATGACATATAGATAATGCATGCACATTTACTAATAGTTAAAAGGTGACATGTAGATAATGCATGTACATTTACTAATAGTTGATCATTTTTTACTTTCTTGGTTGCTGATTGTACCATTTGTGCTATGGCTATTGGGGGGTGAACATAACACGTACCTTGAGTAGTCAAACATAGCATTTGTAAGATCTACTAATCCACATTGAATTCAATAGATCATTTTTTAATTGAATTGGACATGCCAATAATTGTCCAAATCTATTATGGCTAAAGCCTAAATTATTTATTATTCATTTACTATTATTGTTAAGATTAAATATTATTTGTTAATCTCGAGTAGATTCAAACCACAGACCCCCAAATGAAACACTCAAAATTTATCCTTGTGTTGTAGGCTCTTGCTAGCAAATGGGATTCTTATTAATATTAATAAAATCTTATTAAAATTTTATAATTAGTTTATGAAAATTAAAATTAATTTGTAAGTTGCTAGCATTCAAAGTCAATGTACTATTGTTATTACTAGTCTTGATTAATTATAATAAATTAATAATATAAAATTATTTAATTATAATTAATTAGTGAAATTTAAATTTTCATGTTATTTGTAAGTTTTATAATGAATACTTATATTTAACTTATATCTTAATATATAAAAAATATGATAAATATTCAAAAATAAATTTATGTCAATGAGCCCTTGGTCTATTGGTGAAGTTGAATGGCTCACAAAGATCCCACCCACGATTAATTCTTTCTAAGTGCAAGGTACCGACGTCAAAAGAGATGAGGTAAGGATTATGCCTCACATGATTTTGACACCATTGATGTCTCTCAATTCTTAGGATCTAAGCTAAAGAGTTGCATGTGTGGGCATGCATTAGATTCTTAAACTCTCCATCAAAAAAGAAGATTTAGAATTACATATGAATATTATCAATATATTAAAAATGTATTTATTCTCATTTATTTTTATTTCTATATTTTAAAGGCAGCTGAGCTAATTTTAAATATTAATAAATGTTATTCACATTTGTTTTGTCTATTATGTCCAAGCAATTATTTATTTCTTCTACTTTATATCATCTTGGGGCAATTGTCTATATGTAGGACCAATATTGCATCCATAGATCCAGTTGTTAGATTTCAAATATAAAAGATTAAATTCAAATTTTTTTTAATCTATTACGGTAGTTGTTATAAAACCACATTATTTGTTTGTATTCTTGAATTTAAAGACATTATATATTACATTCAAGTCATGTATATTGACATCCACATGCATAATTGAAAATCATTTATAATTAGGAATATTTCACTTATCTTTGATTATATTAGTTCTTATCTTTAATGATGTCAATAAAGAGGGATTCCCTAAAAATTGGACAACTAGCATAGTTATCCCTCTCCAGAAAAGTAGTGACATAAATAATCCATCAAATTATTGCACTATTAAGATTAACCCCTCTTGGGAAAGCTCTTTGGTAGCATGGTGGAATGTAGGATCATCAAATGGGTTGAATCATAAGGTAAAAGAGCTAAGGGGCAAGCAAGGTTCAAACCAAAATACTTCAGTGCTGACTATGGGGCTATGCTAAGATTCTTGGTTTAAAATGCCTTTTGCTTCTTTATTAACTTTGAAAAGGCCTTTGACATAGTGCGACATGATGAACTCTAGCTTGCAATGGAAGAGTTGAAAATTCCTACCAAGCTTAGAGTTATGACACATAAACTACATGACTAGGTCATTGCTAAAATCAAAACTATTAAAGGGACGTCAAAGAGCCTTGGTAGTGATATAGGGTTCAAACAAGGGTTCCCCCTCTTACTAAATATATTGATAAATTCTAGAAGAATGTTTAGATAAGAACAATGGTGATGGCGTTCAAATAGCTAAGTATGTGATTAACTTGTTTTTATATGTGGATGACCTCATTTTAATTGCTAAAACAACAAATGGTTTGAGGAAAAATTGAAGGCACTTGAGGCCTTCCATCAAGTGGTTAGGATGTAAGTGAACAATAGAAAAACCAAAGTGATGATTTTCTCTTTGAAAAGAAACATGAGGTACGAAAAACACCTTCATTTTCAATGGCAACCCGTTAGAGATTGTGGATGAGTACAAGTACCTTGGGGATCAGTGCAAGAAGTTGGGCTCACTTGTAGCCAAAAAGTGGAAGTGTTTTTCTTGTTTTTGAAATTTTTTGTCAATTGATGTCAAAATTTGAGGCATTTAGAAATTGAATATAAAAAAACTTCAGGAAAAAAATTTTAGTGTTAAGAATCTAGTTTTTTAATATGTAATTTATTTGTGTACCTGTATGATAGATTATTTTTTTGGTATGGATCTTTAAAAACAACTTTTTCAAAATACATGTTTCAAGACCATACCACGCTCGTGTACAGACACCATAATTTGACACAAATAAATGAATTTTAGCAAATCTTTTTAAAAGGAGTTACCTAGAGTACATCTAAGATTGATGACAATATTTTTCCTTAATTTTGTTTTTTAATAATTATTAATTGGCTATAAATGTAAATTTTAAAACCTCTTGTGTATGGACACCATAATTTGATCAAATTCTCACTTTTTCCAAAAAAAAAAGAATTTAACCTCAAAAGAATTGTATGTAGATTGATGACATATAAATTAATTTAAGAAAAATTATAAAATAAAAAAGTTATTAAATTTTTAGTGAATGTCACTTTTTAATGTTTAAGAGATATTTTTGACTAATAAATAATGGAAAAATAGCAAATAAACTAATAACACTATAAAATTTACATTTTAGAATCAGAATAGTAAGACCTATAATGGGTTTTTGTTTCATCAAAAAATTCAATTGGAACGACTATAAAAAAATTACGTCAATCCTAGAATTGTCGATTAAATGCCTTAGAAAAAAAATGGATCATAAAGGCATGGCTTGGTGGGACCAAGCCTATGCCATGCCTTTCCCCAAGGCAAAGCCCCATGCAAAAGTCATGTGCCGTACTAAATTCCTGCTTATGTCTCAAGAATCAGGCACCCGATTTGTAATTCAAAAATCGGGTGCTCGATTGCATTTCAAACATTTGAAGAATCAGGCATCTATTTATTTATAAATCAGGTACTTGATTCTTTTAAAATTAGGTACTCAATTTGTAAGCGGGTACGCAATTGTTTAAAAATTGGCCCATTGGGCCCCAAAAGCTACCTCACAAACCAACTTTCAATGATTGAAATGATCGGATAACAGTTTCAATCTGCAATAGCAAATTTTTTCATAGTTATTCTATTTTCTTGTCTTCTTCTACAATTTGCAAGTTACTGATTCAAATTCAAAATTAGTGCAAATGGGGATCAAAACAATGAAGAAAGAAGAAAATGAAAGTTCTGACAGATGAGGAGATTGCAGCAAATAAAGAGAATGAAGCACGACGTCAACAAGAGAGAAGACAAAGAATTAGAGGATTGAACAATGTTTCAAAGGAGAAAGACATTGAGGATACCTTGATGGATGAAGAGGTCAAAGAAGAGAACGGAATACAAGAAAATTCAGGTGCACATTCTAATCATGCATTCAATATACGTGTGTCTCCAAACCCTCAAATTTTCTCTCATGATGAAATTTTTGTTTTTTTAGAAGTAGGTTATGATTTAAATAATTTAGATTTTCTTCATGAGAACAAATTGTCAAACGATCATGCACAAAAAACTCCAATTGAAATGCATGCCCTAAAAGAAATACTAAGAAAAATTGAAAATGAGATTCAAATCACAAATAATAGTGAAAATGAAATGTCAATTGAAAATATTAATTGCATGAATGTAGACATAGAAACACCAACTACTGAAAAAACATGTTAGAATGATAGTAAAGTGTTTGAACATAATTTTCATATTTGTAATGATGTGCTAGATAATCTTGAGGGATTGGTTTCATGGAGACAAATTAGAACACATACTAATAGATTGTATAGACATTTTTTTTATAATAAAAAATTTGGGTTTCAATGTTAGTTGATGTTTCAATTAATTAAAATGTTTAAAATGTGGAAAATAATGAGAAGGTTGGGAATGTATGCAAAACCCAAGAATAAAAATGAGTCTTTAAAACAAGTTGTATCCACTGTTGCTAGTGCCTTTGATGTTATTAGAAAGAGAAGTCGATCTAAAGGTAAGAATGCAGCACAACGAGCAATAACAACAACTTTAGTTAACAAATCAACATCTGACAAAAGATTGATTAGCAACATAAGTGGATATCTTAATGTAAATTGTACAAATTTAGAAAGAGTTGTAAAGAGAAGGGTTAACTTTGAATGTGATCCAAAAAATATTATATGGACTTCTAGTGGTAGACTCCCGAGATGTGATATGAAACTTACTAGTGAAGTCAAAAGTTTGATTGAAATTTTTTGGCATGATAATACAAGAGTATCACCTAATTTAAGAGATGTTCTTAAATTGAGAATTGGGTCAAAAATACATGATCCACATTCTAAACACCTTTCAGACATAATTCAAACTGAATTGTTTAGAAAATTTGTAGATGGTAAGGTATTAAATAGTACCATTAGTCAAAGATCTTTTGAAAAGTGTAAACCATGATATGTAAGGATTAACAAGGAAATAATCACATGTTGTTGTAAAACTCATTCGATTTCATTACTATTGTGATGTATTTCGATCCATACATGGTACCTTGCATATTAAGGAAATGTTGTAGGAATGTGGTATAAAAATACCGCCTCAAATTATAAAGGATTTCATATCAAGTTTTTTTTGTAAGCCACCTAATGATCAATACTTTCTTTTCAATACATGTCTTTCTAGTAACTGTGATATGTGCGGCAATCTTTCTTTGTTAGATGAATGTTTGCAAGAAAATGCTTTGACTACTTTTGGACAACAATTAGTTGAGGTAAAAAGATTCAAAACTATTGAATATCCATTGAAGGATGGGAAGATTGGAAGAAGGTGTGATCTAGTTACAGATAAAGTTAGTTGTCATGTGTTAATGGATGAGTTGAAGAGTGTGATCATACCAAAATATGTTAAACACTCTCAATATGCTAGATGGCTTGATGGAAAATTTTGCACATGTAAGAATACATTTCCAATTGTTACCATACTTTTAGTTGTTTACTTTGCAGAGAACTACACATTTGCACTGTAGGAAGAGGTACACCTACAATATTACAATTCAATGCAAGTAACAATTTGTGTTCATATAGTTTATAGGCATGCACCTGATAGTATAGAGAAGGATTGAAAAAATTGAGAGAGTACCATTTTTATATGAGTGATAATAAACTCCATTCATTTGAGTTTGTCCAATATTGTTTCAAGGCCTTTTATGATAATTTAAAAGAGGGACAAATTCAAATGACACAACATTGAATATGGTCAAATAATTGTACAGGACAATTCAAGAATATTAGAATGTTCTATTGGTTGAGTAGGACACATAGGCAAACTAACATCCAACATGTGTGGAGTTTTTTTGCGGCTAGACATGGTAAAGAACAACATGATGGTGCTGGTGCATGTATGAAGAAAGCCCTTAGTAGAGAGAACTTAAAATTTGAGAAAAAAGATAAATTCAAAAATGCACATGAGATTGTCGAATGGTGTACCAAATATTTATACATAGGATCAAGTGAGAACTCTACAATCAAATATTTCTTCTACCTAGTTGAAGAAAATAATATCCCTTCAAGGTATGACTATGATACAATTAGTGGGTTAGCTAAATGGCATTCATTTAGGAGTTCAGATTCTAACACTTGGACTATATGGACTAGGGAGCTTTCATGTTTTTGTCAATTTTGTCTTGCAAGTGAATGGGAAGAATGCAATAATACATAATGGGTTGAAGATTGGCAACAAAAATATTAGAATCAAGGCTAGAATGTTACTTTTGCATCAGAAGACTATAATCGTATTTTAGACCTCATAGAACCTAGTATGCACAATTTAATTAGATTTTGTTGTGATCTCATGCTTCCATTTATATAATTTTCATATGTGCTCATGTGATTAAAGTGTTTCTATACTTTATCTTATCTTGTAGGACATGTTTATGCTATTATTACACCTAGTAATAATGATGAACAGACTAAGTATTGGCTAGCTAGATGTGTGGAACCTAAGAAAATAATAATTTGTCATCAAGTAGACGATGATGGTTTTGAGTATCAAGTTGGGTTTGTTGTTGTAGTTGGCACTTGGCAATGTAGATACCTAACAAGAAGAAATGGTTTACCAACATTTGAAGACTACCAATCCAAAAATAAGATTTTACACTATTCTCATTTGGTTGTGGCAATGAATATCAAATTAGAAAGATATAAAGGGAGACTTGTCAATAAGGTATTATGGACAATTTCAATGAATGAGCACGAGACAATCATAGATGCATTGCTAAAGAGAGAGGATGCAGATGGTACAATGGCATGACTACATTTAAATCAAACACATGTAAGTTTTTTCTTTATTGTGTTAAAGTGGATCGAGCATCAACATCTTGTGCAATTCCACATAGTGAGTATATACAAATTATACATATATTTACATAGTTTAGATACCTCATATTAATTTATGTGTTTATTAAGTTGTGTTTTTGTTTTACAATTTTATTTTACAGGACCTCATTTAAAGAGATGTGTTGAACCAATTTTATATTTTTAGTTACTTCTATATATTTATCATTAACATTGTCTTGCATATATTGTGAAATATGTTGTACAAACAAATTTAAAAACAAGCGTTTACTTCTCTTTAAAAGTTAAAGGTATGCACTTGATATTATAAATTAATTGTAATTTAAGTAATGGCCTCCTATTTTTTTCCATTACTTTTACATTCAAGCATATTAAAATTAATGTTTTTTTGAAGTTTCAAATTACTATTGATTGTTATTAATAACCCTTCACTTGTACATGATAATTTACAGATCATTACTCATTGTATTGATTATATTCTATTGTTATGTTGATAATTGACATGTATGTTTAACCATGTTAAGTGAGAGGGAGGGAAGGAGGAAGAGAGGGAGAGAGAGGGAGGGAGGGATATGGGGAGGGTTATAAGTGCTTGTAATTTATCAAAAAGGGTTATAAGTCCTAAAAGTAATCTTTTCTAATGTGTCCTAGTACATTCTAATATTTTCAAGAGGTTTTGATGGGTCATATTAGGTCATAAGAAACATTAGGACCCATTATGACTCGTTGGAACCCATTCATACCATTAACACACATTATGAACCCTTAGAACACATTAATCATCGTAGGATATACTTTAGGGTTGTAATGTGTCCTATTCAATCCTATTTTTTTCATAAGGAGTTTTAGTGGGTCCTAAGTGGTTGTAGGAATCCTTAAGACTAATTACAACCTCCTAAGAACCATTATGATCCATTATGAGCCATTATAGCATATTAGTCATTGTAGGACATCGTTTAGAGGTTTAATGTACCTTAATGAGTCATATTTTCTAAGGGGACATTAGGGATTTTTAGGACCCATTAGTACACATTAGGTCTCATTAAGACACATTAGGATCCACTTGCACACATTAGGACCCATTAGACCCCATTAAAACCTCTTATAACACATTAACCATTGCAAGACATAGTAATGTGTCCTAAGTGGTCCTAATATCTCACAATGGATCATGATTGGTCCTATGTCATTTGAAAACCCATTAATACTATTTAGGGTGCACATTATGACCATTTTGAACATACTAAAATCCATTACTGCCTCTTAGATAATCTTAAGGGGCATTCAAGACACACTAATGGGTTATAATATGCCCTAATGGGTCCTAATGTGTCTTAAGGGGTTCTAATGTGTTTTAAGTGATCCCATGACCTTTTAGCACCCATTAGGAACCCTTATAATCTATTAGGGGCCATTAGGACTCATAAGAACCAATTATAACCCCTTTGAACACATTCACCATCATACGATACACTACTATGTCCAAAGGCATTATAATAGTTCCTAAGTGGTTCTAATCAGTCCTAATGTTTCCTTTTGGATTTTAAACTATGGTCTTAATATATCATGAAGGGTCATAATGGGTTCTTAGTGGTCCTAGGACATCTTAGGGTCTATTAGGATCCCTTAGAACACATTAACTATAATAGGACACACAAATGGGATGTTAATGATTCTAATGTATCATAAGGGGTCATACTGGATTGTAAGTGGCCCCAAGATCCATTACAAAACCTTAGAATATATTAGGACCAATTAGGATCGGGACCTAAGAAAACCTAAGTCCAAGTTACAAGGAACCATCTAGGTACATGAATTTCCTAGGTACATAATCGTATGAACATACGTACATAGCCTTGATGAGAAAATGTGTGAAAGGAAGGGTATCATCCATAATTTCATTAAAAAAACTTCAATCTTTACCTAAATTTTATAAATTTGAATTTTTAGAATGAAAAATATTTATAATTTACTAGGTCAAATTTATTTGTATGAATCTCAATGCATAAATTTGATGTGATATTCATCCAATAATATTTTTGATATCAGTACTAATGCTCTATAAATAGTTAAAATTATTGTTCATGTAGCATTTATACTTACAAAACGTGTCATATGTTCATGAATAAAATATGTCGCAAAAAAGAAAATGGTTTGAATACTTAAAACATGATGAAATATAATAATATATACTACATACACTAGCATGATAAGAAGTCATAAAAAAATAGTACATGGTCTAAAATGTTATAACATGATCTATGAAGTCAAAAAATATATATAATATAGTTAACTGTCCTAATACAAAGTGTATCAAAATAAACAATATGTCTCATCAAAACACAATCTAAAGGTGCCACCAAGACCTAGTCTATCTGATAGAATGTCCTCTTTACTCCATGTGAAGAGAACTCGGATGGATCATCTTGTTTAATATGAGTTGTCTCATCATGTGGGACACCCTGTGAGGTGGATGGATCATCCTATGTAATGGGAGGAGGTGCACTAGGAAAGCTACCAAATGTAGTAGTGGTGAGGTCTTGTAATTTACAATGCACACATTTTTAAAATTTGATAAAGAGCATTTAATGAACTATGTATGTACATAAATCACAATACTAACCTCAAAGGATGATGTAGGTACCTCCATCTGGCTAAGTCTCATACTCTCAGCCACACTTATGGCAACATAGTCCTAAAATTATTCATACATAAAAGTTGAGTCAAAATTATATATACATGAATAATTACAAAGTATGTAAACTAAAAAGTTAATAATTTGTACACTACATTTTTTATACACTATAAAAACATGTATATATATCATGCCTAAGTAGTCGCCACTATCACAGATGTGTCACCAGGTATGCTAGCACGATGATCAAAAGATGGAGTTGAAAATAAACTATATCGAGGCCTATATGGATGAGTACGATCCATCTCCTATTCATAAAATCAAAACACATAAAATATATACATGAGTTAGAATTGTTTAGATTATAAGTAATAACAATGTACATACATAAAAATAGTACAAATAACAAAGAGAGATAGGGAGATAGGGATGGGGTGCGAGAGATAGAGGTAGAAAGGAGAGATTGAGATAAAGATATAACTTGAGAAAGATAGAGGGGATTTTTATAAAATAAGTATATCAAGAGGGGGAGATGGATGGGAGAGAAAGAGAGATGTGGATACATGAAGGTAGAATAAGAAAGATAATGCAAGAGGAGGAGATGGAGAGATAGAAAGAAAAGGGGGAAGTACAAAAAGATGAGGAACCAAAAAGGTGGTATAATGAGCCTTACAAGAAAATGAAGATAAACCTTCAAAATTTGAAGATGTGACAAAAAAAAAGTTTAGTGCTACAAATGTAATTTAACAACTATTGAGGAAAAAAACATGTTGAAATTAAGGGTCTCATAAAAGGAGTGCACTAAGCGGTCCTATTATTTTTGAAAAAATAATCATATTATTTAGGTGCTTGAGCTATAAAATAAACTTTTTTCTAGAATATTTTTTATTGCTCTAATAAGAACACAGTTAACATTGTGAAGATAAATCTCCATTCTCTTAGGCTAGGGTCCCATGAAGATCTTTAAATAATCTTTCCTTACCAATTTCACCATTCATAGATCTAGATTTAATAAATGGCATCCACTAAGGATTTAGTGTACATCAAGATATGCATTTCAAGTTTTTTTTTATTTTTAATTAAAAAAAGAATTTGATATAAGAGTACGTAATAGACATACATATATTATGAAGAAAAATAAAAATAAGAAGATAAGAAGACAATTTGGAAAAGAATACATGTCTGCCTAGCAAGCTAGTAACAACTCCCAAAATGTGGATCAAAGGGAGAAAATAGAATTGAATTTAGGCATTCAAACAACCACCTACTCACTAGCAGCGATAGGTCAAAGAAATCTGCTCATATGAAAAAATAGTCTCAATTTCATGGGTAGAAAAAAGAAAGCCAATCTGACTTCTACAATTTGATGAAGAAAAGAAAATTGAGGATATATAGGAGGAAGTAAGAGCAACTGGCAGTGCCTCTAGCAAGCAACCCTATTGCTTCATTTAGTGGAATTGATTCCTAAATCAACTACATGATTACCAAGATGCAAAAAATGACTATTACTTCAGCCTATTGTTTTTTAAAATATAAATATGTTCCTTTGTGTAAGATTTTGCAACCTAAAGTTGTAAAATAAATTAAAAGTCTGCTAAAAGAATGAAGCCAAATTGCAGATTAAAATAAGAAATTTCTTAATTTATTTTGCATCTTTAGATTGCAAAATCTTATATGGTATCAAAACATAGGGAGCTGGAAAAAGAAGTACCTATGTTATTTGTAGGTATTTCAAGCCAGAGCTTGTTTAGAATGGAATTTTTTCATTAGATTGAGGGTTGTTAATGTTTTTCTTTTTGTAATCATGAATTGAGATAAAGTTCCAGTTTTGGGGGAGATTAGTGACACTTAATATGAATTTTCATCCTTCTATTGACAAGCTAACCTTAGAGAATTAGAATTATCTATCTTGGAAAAAGGGGATAGAGAATCACTACCTTAAGCAAGACAAATAATTCTCTAAGGTTAGCTTGACAACAACAGGATAAAAATAAATACTAGGCACCATTGATCTCCCCCCAAAATAGAACTTTATCTTAGTTTGTGATTACAAAAAGAAATAGATGATGTTCCATTTTTGGAGAAGATCAATAATGTAGGGTATTTATTTTCATCCTTATTTTGTCAAGCTAACCTCAGAGAATTATTTGTCTTACTTAAGATAGTGATTCTCTATCCCCTTTTTCCAAGAGAGATAATTCTCTGAGGTTAGCTTGACAACAAAAGGATGAAAATAAATACTAGGCACCATTGATCTCCCCCAAAAATGGAACTTTATCTTAGTTGGTGATTACAAAAAGAAAAACATTAACAACCCCCAATCTAATAAAAAAATTTCATTCTAAATAAGCACCTACAGCAAAAATAATACTTCTTCTAGCTCTTTATGCTCTGGTAACACAAAAATAATACTTCTTCTACTAGCTCCCTATGTTCTGATACCATATAGAGTTTCATAGATCTTATGTGAAATTTATTAAAATCTTGCTGAAAGAAAGAGGCACAAATTTCAGATAAGAGAGCAGAGAAAACAGAGCTACTAAAGCTGAAAAAAGAAATCTATTTCTCATTAATTTTTTATAATCTGCATTCATGTGCATGATTTATACAATAACACCCCCCTACCAATTAAGAAATCATAGTGAAGAACTATGAAATAACAACATGAATTATGCATGCATGAACATCCACTATTTAAGTTGAATTATTGCATCAAAACAATAGTGAACTTGGAGTTAAAATTAGTTAAGATTGACACTTCCTAAGCATCCATGAGGAGCAAAAGAAAGATTTTAAAGTTGGAAAACAAAATAAATAAATTTGCAAGTGCACATTTAACATAGTGATAGGCACCACACATACTCAAAAAATTGGGATAAGAAAATATAAAAGAATGGCACATGGCCATAGTGATCATTGCCAAGGTGCAAGAAGGGCAATTTAGCAGTTACAAAGCAAACATGGTGGATTCGATCCCCACTAAACTCCCAGTCTTTACCCAAAAAAAATAGAAAACAAAGAAGTGTTGTAGACTTAGAAAAAATATATAAACAAAATTAAAGTAAATGCAGACCTCATACATCAATGCTCAAGGATTGGTTAGGCAGCTAACACATTGAGAAAACCGAAAATGTGGAAATAGTTTTAATAGAACAAGTGAATCTTGAGAGCACTATCAAAGATTGAATGGAAACTCTACTTCACAATTTCTCCATGCAACTTAAAATTTCATCAAAGTGTTAAATCAAGACCAAAATAAAAACAAGAGTTTTGTGGGAGCAAGAGTTCCTACCTATTATGATAAGAAGAATAGGAGATTGACTAAAAATAACCTACAACTTTGAATCAATTAAAATGATTCAAATTTAAGTTTTTCTACTGAAAGGATAATTATTGATTGATATATATATTAAATATTAGTCATCTAAATTAACATTAAAATGAAAAAAGGTAAAAAGAAAGTTATTATTACAAGAAGAATTATTTAGATTTTTAGTAATGTCTTGATTTACAATCAAAGAACTAGCAATGAATATCACATTTACTTTAATTTTTTGAACAAATTTTAAAAATGTTTTTCTAATTAATTTTTAACCTTTTAATTAATTTTTTTTAATAAAAAAAACCAACCTAGGATGCCCATGATAAGGTGTACGTTCTTCATTGATCTACTTGGCAGTGCCTTCAAATTGGGTATTTCTTTTAATTCTCTGATCAGAATTGGAAAAGTAAATTATAAATTCAAATAGATTTTTTGGAAAAGTAAATTATATATTCAAATAGTTTTTAAAAAAAAAAAAAAAAAAAAAAAACTAATTTTATGTTTATAGGAAAAGTCACCTATTATCTACACTTAATGAACCAACAGAGTGGCATTCAAGAATGACACTTGAAACTCTAGAAATAAGGAGAAATGAAGTATAGAGAAAAAATAAATCAATTAATATTTTAATTTTAATTTTTTTTGAAAGAATGATTTTTGTGGTTTCTCATTTCTCAGCTCAAAATTGTCATCAAATTAATTTGTCAAGTGTGAGTGTACGGGTAATTCACCAGTGCTCATAGAATCCAATCTTTTGCTTTAGGGCTCCTTAAGAAGTCATTTTGATTCCCACAAATACAACATTTACTTAAGAACTCCAAAGAATTGTATTGCTAAATATTTTTGGAGAAATCAACAAATTATATCATACAATATTGTACAATCAAATTTCACACTTACCTTTATTGCATAGAATGCTCTTTCAAGCATTATACATGTTTTGAAAATGAGAATTAAAAATCTATTTAGCATCTACTATTTTGACTTGTAAACATTTTTTTTTTTTCATTACTTTATGTTCCTAAGTATGTTTCTTACCCTACCTTTGTCCATTTAAAATTTCAACTAAATAGATATAGCCACATCCCTTGCACCTTCTATTGGTGGAAGTGCTAATCAGTTGTCCACAAAATACAATTAATTTTGAAAATGAATAGGGCATGCTCCCTAAAAGATGAATGGCAGCTTCCTGTAATGTGCGCAAAAATATTTCAATTAAAAAAATGTGATAAGAAACCAAACATAGAGCTTTCTTTATTTGAAACGGGAAGATACTAGAGAGTAATAGATACTTCCAATCCCCTCACAAGTCGGAAATCATCAGCCATGTCTATCCAATGGTACAGTGCACAATCAATGGGGACTTTGGAGACAAGCATGAGCAGAAGGACAGGCCAAGGACTGGAGTCGAGGAAGGCTCCACACCCACCACTCGACCACATCTATTCTCAGTTAGCAAGGTGACTTCAGTAGGCACCTAAGGGAGATGGAGAAACGTAGTTCCCTTGCTTGTAACTCTCTCATTTTACATTGCCACAAAGATTTGTTCATTGCAAAATGCTAACGATTCTAATGTCAAAAGAGAGGTGGACCCTAGTTTCGTGTTATCCAGAGGGATTCTCCTCGTCCTGTTAGGGCTGTTCATGTTGTCTAGAAAATTAATGCATGTTTATGCCCGTCATGTAGTTACCAAAGTGGTCCTTAACATGTAGGAATATGAAGGAGAGGGTTGGGGGAGTTTTAAGCTCTCATTCAAGGAACCCCCTTGTGCTTCTACTAACACTTCCATGCACCATCTGAATTCCTCAAAGGATTTGTAATGTGTAGAGGAATTTAATCCAGCGGTGGTCAATTCTTTCTCCTATTCTAACCGAAGTATGTGTGCGTAGAGTGCTTTTTGCAAATATGTTAAAGCTAATCGAACTCCTGCTATAGTTCTAGGGTTATGAGGGTTTCAACAATTTTTTTTTTAAAGAAGATTGACAGGCTTAAAGATTACCTACAGAAACTAACAAATCTCAGCCTCCTTGTTAAGCTGATAGGCTTCACTCATTGGAAAATAATGAACAGTTTGTTTGGATTTTTCAATGGTCTTACGCTGGAAAAAATGGTCGGTAAAAAATTGGCATTGTTCAGTGTTAGTATGAGACCAGGTCTAAATGGATGAAGAAAGCTAGCCACTCACCAACTTAAGCATGTGAAAAAATCCATTTGCAAGATAAACTCTTGTCCTTGGCTAACCAACACTAACAGATCTGCATTATCGATTATAGATAGCCTCAAACATTTGGGGTTTTGTTGAGATCATATTCACTGCAGACATCGGATTGTGATGAAAATCACCACCAGCTCCCCCATTTTGATTGAGCATTCTACTAATGGCCAATGAGCTTGATGGAAGATCAGAATTACCAAAGGCAAGCTTGCAGAATATAAACAAACAAGATCGGGTAAAATGGATTTCTGTCAAGGTAAAGGTGGTGTGGGAAAGATCAATAGCAGGACCGTAGAATTTTTACATTCATCAAATAAAAGATCTATTGAATGAGATTAAAAAGCAGAGGCCTTCAATTGAATTTTTCTTGGCCAAGTACCTCACTGACCATTTTGAGAGGGCTAAGATGCTGCACAAATCTTTACATGTCTTCAATGAGGTAAGAAAAACATATCCAAAGTTGAATAATCTTCTTTATAATCATCTTTTTGATGTTTTTGTAAAATCACGAAAGATAAACGAAGCTCTCACTCTATTACATGCAATGTTGGAGGCCAACTATGTGTCAAATAAGATCATTTTGAGAGCAGTATATTTGACATTGTTAAAGGAAAACAGACTGCAGGAGGCAGAGATGACTATAGTTCACATCAGTGAGAAATGTTGCAAGTCTTTCCTAGATAACCTTAAATTTACTCAGTTCACTAATGAAACGTGTAAAGCAGGGAAGGCAGACAAGGCCTGGGAGATTGTGCATTTAGCAAAAACTAAGGAGATTTCCCTCAATGTAGAACCCTTCAATGTGATATTGCATAGCCTTGGCCATTGTGGCCATTTCTCTAGAATTAATTTTCTTTTCTTTGAGATGGAAGAGATGGAAATCAAATCAGATATCATGACTTGTAATACTCTACTAGGAGCATATTGTGAGTGGGGTTACATTGATGAAGCATTGGAATTGTTAAATAGAATGAGGAATGGTCATTGTTGTCCGAACATAATTACGTTTACTACCCTGATTGGTGTCCTCTGCAGGGTAAGCAGACTAGATGAAGCTCTTAGATTGGTGGCTAAGATGGGTGATGCTAATTGTACCCTAGATGAACTTACATTTACTACTCTGATTGATGGTCTCTATAAGGTTAACCAAGTAGATGAGACTCTTCAATTAGTTGCTAAAATATTGCATGCTCATTATTCTCCTAATATAATTACATTCACTACCCTAATTAATGGATTTTGCATAGTGAGGAAAGTAGATGAAGCTATATTTTTCTTAAAATCACTAGTTTAGTTAATCATTTTTCTTAATATAATAATATTAAAAAAAATAGTAAGAATAATAGCATATTTTTGTTTTTGTGGATCCACATGTTTGCTGAATGTGTTATTTCTTTGTTCCATATCTTTGTAAGGAATTTTCTTGTAGTCTTAATAGGTTGATGAATACAAACATTATGTATGTATTGTAAATTTGTTTGCAAATGTTTTCTGCTATATTTTGCTTTCTTAAGTTTTGGAAGTGGGTGTTAGGATTTATCATATCAATAGAATGTGATAATTTAAATTGTTAGAATCAAGAGTGGTTAGATAAACTTATCTAAATATTAGATAAAGAGTTAAAAGGTTGAAATTCTCACTATCTGAATGAGTGTTGTGGTGGCTAAGGTAGGAAAATTGCAAAGAGTGTGTATCTAAAATAAGAAAATTGCCTATATAAAATTTTATTTTATAATCAAAGGGGATTATAGAAGGTAGGGTTTTTCATGGAAATGATTATTTAGTATAAAATATGGGTGGTGATCTATACCATATATTCGAGAAAAAACAATGGTGTCGAGTATAACTGAAAAGATTCATATTGATAAGTATGTTGAAGGAAGGTAGGGATATATATTACTAGCATAATGAAATTTCTTTATCTTGTGGATAAATTGAAAGATATAAAATTAAATTTTATAATATATATTAATATATTTTTCATAAATCTAAATTTTTTCCAGTTTGAGTCATGGTTAAACATAGGGTAGAGTTGAAGTAGAGTTGAATTGATTATAGAATTAGGGTCAAGGTTTAATAATAATTGGAGTTAAAAAAATAATTTTAAGATTAAAATTAAGAAATTAGGTATTTATTTTGATCATTGTTAGATGACAATATTAGTGCACTTTACTTGAAAGATCATCATCGCATCTCTCTCTCTCTCTCTCTCTCTCTCTCTCTCTCTCTCTCTCTCTCTCTCTCTCCATGTAGTAAAAATTTTTAAACTTATGAAAAACTTAATAATTTGATTAATACATTTCATAAAAAAATATATTGAAAAATTATTGATTATCTTGTTGGTATGATATATTATTTGAAATTAATCAATATTTTTCTTATTCATTAAGAACTATTAACAAATGTATTTATCAATAAAAAAGAAAGCCCCAAACAAAGTTTTTTTTTTTCCATAAAATTATTTAACAATAGAGTGGTTTCAAACACAATACCTCTACTATTCTTGCAATTTTATGTTGTTTTCTTATTTTCATTTTTGTGTTTTAGCAACTACAATTTCCATATTTTATTTCACATATAAATACATAGGGATTAGGATTAGAGCTATAATTTAAATTAAAATTAGATAGAGAAATAAGTTTTGGGTTAGAATAAAAGATGAAATTTTGATATGTTCTCAAAATATTAGAAAATATTAAATATCAATCTATGTTTAAATATAATATTTATATAGTAATTTAGAAAAATATAATTAGACTTATTAAATATTCAAAAAAATAAATTATTTTACATAATAAAAACATTCTAACAATTGTTGTTTCTAAATTTTATGCAAGGTTTTTTTTACATCTTCAATTTTTATAGTCTAGCAATGTAAATAAGAATTTTATTAGGAGTTTATGGATTAATACTTACTATTGTTTAAATAAAAATAAAAATACAATATAACTATAGTGATGGGTAGATGGGGGTAATTATATGAGTGGATAAGACAAAGGAATCATGAGATGGATATAAAAGGGATATGTGGAAGAAGAAAGGAGGAAAAATAGGAAAATATTGGTGATATATGGATCAAAATCAAATATCAAAGTGGGGGATAGTTGTGAAAGGATAGATAAAGAGGAAGAAGTAGGGGAAAAGAAATAGGAACAAGAGTGAGGAGAAAGGAAGAGATGTAGAGAGAGGTAGGCAAGGAGATAGAAGAAGTGTGTATGTGTGAGTAAGAAAGATATATATGGACTAACATTTAAATTGTGTCTAGAATAAAATCTCTAGATGGTCTCTATATTCAATCTACTTATAAAATCTCTAGACCCATTGTTGCCTCATTTGTTTTCTAATATTGTTAGCCTTCACTTTCTTTTCATTTTCAGCTCTTCCTCGGTTCATACACTTCTTGGAAAGATGTCCAAGTTTTGTACAAACAAAACATCTCTTTGTAATGTCTCTCTTCCTCATGTGATTTTTTATGCAATTTTATCCAATGTGCCCAAATTAACCACAGTAGTGACTTCTGTACCATGTTTTGTAATCCCAACCAAATATTGCTTTCACAATTTTCTCTACTAGGTTCCACTTCTTGGTCTTCCATTCTAAAACATTATGTCCTTTCTTGTTGCAATTGAAACACTTTCCTTCAAACCGACTTTTCCCTGTGCACTCACTTTCTTTATGCCCATGCTTGTTGTAACTATAAAACTTTCCATTGAATCTTAGTTTTCTATTGCTCCAAGACATGTTTGATGTATGTCCTATTTTTCCACAATGATTACAAGTAGGCCTTTTGTTCTTTTGAGCTCCTTGCTGATATGATTCTCCTTCATCTGTATAGCCTAATCCAACTTTTCCTTTATGTCTTGATTGTATTTTTTTATCTATTTCATTCATGCTTTCTTGAGATTTCATAATCCTCTCATTAGTTTTCTTCTCCATGCTAAGATCATTCTACAACCTTTCATTCTCTATCCTCAAGTTGATCAATCAAATCTATTTGTTGAAGGGACAGTTGATGAATTTCATTGTTCTTTTCTTCCATCCTTTCAGTTAGCAATCTCTTCTCTTCATTGGATTTTTCCTTTTGTTCTATGTTTTCACACATTCTAATTGATTACATTTTTTCTCTTTTTTCAACTTTATAATTTCTTTGTGAAGAGTGAGATTCTTTTTAAATAGATCTTTGACTATTGCATCAGCTTTATTTGAACTTTTGTCTTGAGATATATCTTCAAATTATTTTTTCAATGTAGAGATTGTCATTCAATTCTGTAGCTATTTCCTTTCTTCCTTGCAAGGATTGAGAGAGTTTCTCCTTTAATCTCTTGATTTGTCCCATGGCCAATTGTAGATCCAACTTATCATTCTCAATAGCCTTGTCTAACATGTATACCTCCATCACCTTTGATCTTTTCTCAAGTTGTTAAACTTATGATGTGAGAACCAATAACTCTAATACCAATTCTTGGAAATATAAGGTAGACTAGGTTACTAAGAGGGGAGGGGTAAATTAGGAACTAGGAAAACTTTTAACTTAATTCACCAATTAATCCTTCATCTATTATTCTAATCTAATTGCATGCATGAATAACAGAAAGCAATAAAACATTCATAACATTGGATAGAATATTTGGTAACCTATAAATCTTCTAAATAGAAAGTAAAACTAGGGTGGGGATGATACCCACAAGGTTTATGACTACAATATAAAGTTGGCTTGTTAAGGCTTACAATTGATCACTTAGGGTGATCTTCCCTATTAGGAGCAATAAGGACTATTAAGTCCACCTTGTGAAAGGATTTTAAAACGTACAATGAAGTATGCCCTATGTTAGGAGATTCAAAAAAAGACTATTAAGGCCACCTTGTTAAAAGATTTGAGTAATGCACCTATTAGGATGAATCAACGGTTCATCTCTTCTCTGCAACTTGGTTTGTTGTATGACATTCTTTTGATGTAAACTGATCACCTTGTTGTGATAGATAAGTCTATGCTTTTCCTTATAATTCTTGTAGCCTTTTTCTAATTCACACTCATGCTTGTTCTTCTTACTTCCACACATATCTATTTTTGATATAATATAATTCATTACATATATACCAATCCAATTCATTACCTTCTGGATTTGACTACAACGCCAAACTCAAACAATCTTCACTAAGTCGGTTGCTACTAAAACTTGGGCCTTGGAGACAACTTAGGTGATAACCTGACACTCAGAAACACTATCAACTTGGCAAGCTCTAACAATTGGTTGACAGTGTTGATTTCTCAATCCATATTGATAACTCAGAGTAGCTTGTGAACTCATTTAGTACTTGGTGACTTGGCGAACATTGGATAACTTGGTAGACATTGAAAGACTCAGTTGATACTAAGGCTTGGTCAACACTACCTTCATTCACTTCGTTAATATTGTTAGCTCGGTAGACATTGAAAAGCTTGGTTAACTATAAAATCTTCATCACATACATTGATGAGCTTGGTAAACTCTATGAAGCTCGGTAACAAATAATTTTCCTTCTGTAGCTTGGTAGTCTCTACTAAGCTTGGCTTGCACTATATTCTATCTTAGAAGCTTGATAGACTCTTCTTTCTTCATATGGAGCTCGAAGCAATGCAAACAATCAACTAAGTGTCTAGTCACTAATTGACAATAATTTTAACATATATATATATATATATATATATATATATATATATATATATATATATATGTATGTATGTATGTATGTATGTATGTATGTATGTATGTATGTATGTATGTATGTATGTATGTATGTATGTATGTATGTTGTTGGAAATATTCAAGATATAATAGGTTACTGAGAGGGGAGGGTTGAATCAGTAACAATAAATTTTTTAAGTTAACCATACACAACATTTACTCATCTATTCTGCTACATAAAAACTGTTAAACATTAAAACCATATATGCACAGAGATTTGGTGACCTAGAAACCTTCCAAAATAGAAAGTAAAACTGGGGTGGGGATGATACCCACAAAGCTTCGTTACTGCAGTATGAAGTTGGCCAGTTAAGGCTTACAATGATCACTTCTAGTGATCTGCCCTGTTAGGAGCACAGAGGATTGCTAGATCCACCTTGTTAGAGGATTTACAAACATACTTTATAAGTATGCACTCTTTTAGGAGATTTGTATAAAGACGGTTAAGTCTACCTTGTTAAAGGATTTACAAAAATGATTCACCTGTTAGGATGAACCAACAGATCAACTTACAACTTGACTGAGTTCTTTATTGTAGATCACCTTTTGTGATTGATGAAATCATTTCTGCTCCTGATGGACCTTGCTAAGTATTCCTTTCTGCTGATGAATTCGCTCTATCATCCAGATATCTTGTATGTCTTCTTGAAATATCTATGTCACCTTTTTGCGCAATATTCTCTATATCCATTTTGAATGTGTCAATTATATATATATATACCATTCCAATAATTATTCATGCAAGGTCGGCAAACACAAGTAAACAAAATATAACTAAGTCGGTCAAATGGTAAACTAAACTCGAGTTCTTCAGACAGACTTGATAACCTTCTAATACTCGGCATCCACTACGTTACTCGGCATCGTCATGCACTCGGTAGAGGTAGGGGCTCAGTTCATACTAATCATACAACGTTGCCTAGAACTCGGTAACCATTGGTGACTCGGTAGATATAGTGTCACTTGGTAGAAAAACTTCTTTGATAACTTCCTGAGCTCAGTTATCACTGAGTGCTTTCTTACTTGGTCAACACTAAGTGCTTCCTTACTCAGTCAACACTGAGTGCTTCCTCACTCAGTTAACACTAAGTGCAACCTCACTTAGTTAACACTAAGTGCAACTTCACTCGGTTGACACTATGTCTTTGATGCTCGGTTTGAACTGTGTTGCCAATGCTTGGTTTGAATCTGTATTACTCGGTTTGAACTGAGAGATGAGTGTTGTCACTAATGGAAAATAACTTTATGCCAACAATCTCCCCCTTTGGTATTAGTGACAAAAACAATTATGTGCAAAAATAGACATACAGTTATGAATTTTCAAAATTGATCTTTGCAAGTCTTATTACACATATCTTTCTTACATGTATCCCCCGCATACAATATGCACAGTATTTACAAGTCATTACACATATTTGCACAATTTTATCTCCAAGAGTGTACTATCGCCCCCTTTTTGACAATAATGCCAAATTAAACTATATATATTTACACAGAGAGTCCAAAATGGGAGATAAACTCAGAATGTACCTTCAAAATAAGAGCCAATGTCTTATCCCAATTTTCTTGCAAAATTTTGGTGGTGGAGAGTGCTATTTGAACTTCTACAGAAAGTTCAATCATATGATCGGCAATTGAGAAGTTTTTGTCATAAATCAATGTTTTGGAATGGGCAATGTGCTTTTGCATTGTGTCCATGATAGGAAGGATCATATTTTGGATGTCAATCAGAGTACACCTGATCCTTGATTCCTCTCTCAACAATTCTGCCTGTTTCTCTGACAAAAATCTTATTCTGAGATGATGGGATGAACTTGAACTGTGGTCAAGCTGCAACATTTGTGCACTGACCTTCATATCCTCATCAATTTTATTCAACTTTTCTTTGATTTCCTTAGTATACTCAGTAACATCACAAAGTTTTCCAAAAAGTGAAGTTACATTATTAAAAGAATGTTCAAAATTACTCAAAATTGTAGACAGTTCTACCTATTTTAATGCAATATGCTGAGCAATGTGCTCAAGCACCTTATTGTCAAATTTCTTCTCTACTTTTTCAATCATTTTTTCTTGGCCAGAGGTATCCTCATTGAACTTATATACAGCCTCTTCTAACTGATTCAAAATGTGTTGAGTAGAATCTACTTCAACACCTATAGCCTCTGTTAGAATATTCTTAGCACTTTCAATGATACTATATTCTCGGTCTCTCTCATGCCTCAGTTGTTTTTGCCTTTCCTTCTGGTCTAATAGTTGACTGACCATTCTCATTTCATCAACTGATGCATTATCCAGATCTATCTTAGGAATGATAATGTCCTTATCCAAGTCTATTTCCTCATCCACTGCCTTGCTAGAAATTATGTATCTTTTTGCTTTTCCTGTAGTGACTTCACCTTTTCCCTTTGAGTCTGAAACAATAGTTGATGAGGCTGGACTGGCTGACAAAATTGGAATAGGACTAGCTAGAGGAAAACTGAGAGAAGTGCTAACAGTATCAAAAATTGATGTTCTTCCCAAGATTGATGTACAGGTTGGTATGGGAGAACTAACAGATGCAAAAATTGGAGTAGATGAGGTTGTCAAAATTGAAGTACTAATGGGTATACTTACTAAACACTCTGCATTAGAAGTTGATAAGCCTGATGAACTTACTGTTGAAGCTGATGATGCCTCGATCAATGAAGATGGCTGTAGCTCAGTTAATGAAGTTGTAGACACTTGCATAGATGGTTCCCAGAGCTAAGAGGAGACAGGTGAAGATTGAGCAATTTATGAAGCTGTGGTGCACACAATCTAACTAGTAGAGGCTATCTCCATAGTTGATGTAGGTTCTTTAGGTGGAGAGTGAGGAAGAGATGCAATAACTTTAGCTACAATTTTTATAGGATCATCTTCCTCCTTAGCTTGATTAGCTTCTTCTTCCTCTATTTCATCTTCCTTGTCTTCTTCCTCCATTTCATCTTCCTTGAATTCTTCCTCAACATTCATCATCATTGAGTGCAGATCCCTTGGAACATCTTCAATATCATCATCATTGCTGTCATTGTCCTTGATTTCAACAATATCCTCATTGGGTTTATGTAGATGATAGATATGTTTCCACATGTTTGTTGCATCATTGACAACATGCTCAATGTCTTTGATAAGTATCAAACAAGTGTGAAATCTAATCATCATATTACCTTCATGATTTTTCAGTGATTTCTTTACTTCTGCATCAGTGAGACTCAACATGAGATTTTTCAGGGTTCGTTCAAAGATATTTTTGACAGTTTTGGTTGCAATTTCCCATCTTGGTTGCAACCTCTCTAGTAGTTCTTTAGGGATCTGAGAGGCAATCTCTTCAGGAGAGTATTTCCATCTCCCCATTTTATTCAAAACTAATTCTTCAATTTGCATTTTCTCCTATTCTGTTCTTTTCTTAAACTTTAGTGCTTTGAAGTTTGTGAAGCTAGTACCTTCTTCTAGTTGCTTCAACCTTGCCTCAAATGTGAGTGGAGGCTTGAAAAATACAGGTTCCTTCTTCCCCTGTCTTGTTCTTCTGGAGAAGACTGCAGTGGCTTGCGTTTTAGGTTTGGTGATAATCACCTTACCTTTCTTCCGTTGAGGCTCCTCTTCTTTTTCTAACTTAGTTTCCTCTTCTTCATCATCATCTTCTCCTCCCCCTTCAGTAATCATCAGAGGACCAAGTTCTGTTTTTAACTTTGCAATCTTCCTCTTTCCTTTGCTAATGACCTGAGGGATTTTGATTGAAAGCTCAATTCTAGCTTTAGCTTCATCAAAAGTTCCAAAGACTAGTTGCTTTGGATCTATTGGTTCATTCACCAGTGCTTCTATGATGTCTTTAGTTTCATCAATATTAACCTCATAAGGAAGAGGTTTCACCCATGCAACTCGGGGCCTGACTACCTATATGTATACCTTGTCACAGTCTACCATAAAGCATACATCTTCTTTATATTCCTCAACCAATTTTGGTGGAATCTGGAACCTATTTTTCATTCTTTCCTTAAAATCTTCAAATTAATTATCCAAAATATTGTCAAAATTTTCACCTAACTTTGCAATAAACTCATTTATTTGATAGAGAACGGGAATATTCTTTTTCCATACTACTGATCCTTTTGATGGAAAAGACTTTTGAACATAGAAAAATAGACAGATCAAAAGTGAACTGAATTTGCAGGAATTGTTCTTTGAAGTCCTTATGCTTTCCATATTTTTATTAAATTGAGACAAAAGCAATTTAGACAGATCAAACTCAACATTCTTCTTTACTATCTTGTATGCTAAATCTACTGCTTCACGAGGTACACTGTTTGGTTGGCTGGAACTGTAAATTTTATGAGCAATGACATGAATACCAAATCTCAGTTTAGCGTCAGTTACTGTACTGAGCTTAAGTCCTCTACCATCCCATTCTGCTTGGGTTAGCCTTTGCAATTCTTCCCAACCTAGGGTTCTGGTAGTCTTAGCTTTGCTCAATATGGGAAGGCCAGTAATTTTGTTAATCATTTTCTTTGTGATAAGCACTGGTTTCTCTAACCACAATTGCCCGTTGTGAACCTGGCTGAGTACATACCTAACCCATTTAATTTGAAATTTTCTTGGCAAATGTGAAATGTGGGTTAACCCTTTTGTTTCAAGATGCTTATGCTCGGGTTTCAAATTGCCATCTACGCTCATTTCACCTAGGGCATTATCAATTTCTAGGTTTCTAAGCTCTTGAATGGAACATTTGAAATGAGAGAAAATGTCATTTACAAGGAGTACCTTTGAAGGAATTCGAGACTGAGCACCATTAGGGTCGAGTGATTTTGCAATTGCTGGTACCAATTTGAAGTTCGGTGCCTTCCATTCCACACCTTTAACCAGCATTTTTCAGCCTCTTTTTGTCTTGGAGCTGCTACTTTCGGATGCCATTGCTGCTCGGTAGGTGAAGAGAAGTTCTGAATAGATTCGTTGCTCTTTTTGAAAAATTCGCTTCAAAATTTCTTAAAGATTGCTCTAGAATCACAGAAGATAACTCAGCTCAAAATTCATAGTGAAGAATGAGATCAAGTTTTCCCTTTTTGATGAAACATTCTTCATAAATGCTTGGTACGATGGTAGATGAAATGACAGGTTGTCATTCAATTGCTTGATAGATACTATCAACTCGGCGATCAAAACCAAGTATTGATGTACTGACCTAACTTGATAAGGTTATGAACTGACCTTGCTCGGTAGATACAACTCAGTGAGTGAAAACTTTGTTGCACCCGACTGAACTCGGTTGAGTCTTGAACTGATTTGGGATCAAAGTGTGTCTGCATTCTGATATGATCATTCTTCTTCCTTTGGAACTGCTTAGGATAATTCTTGAAGGATGTAGTTCCATACTTTCTTTTATGAATATTAATTGGAAATGATGGAGTCACTCATTTCTTGAGTGACATTGCCATTACTTGACTTATCTTTTTCAGTAGATTTAGGAATCCATTGTTGCTTCATTTGCTTCTGGATCTTGTCTACTTTGATTTTCTTTTCATCTTCAATTCTTTCTATATTCATACAATTTCTAGCTATATGACCAAGTTCTGTACATATATAGCACCTTACAGTAGTGTCCTTCTTCCTTAAGTGATGTCTTGCACAATTTATGCCAGTATGTCCATATTCTCCACAATAGTGACATCTGCACCAGGTGTTGTTGTCCCATCCGAATATGGCTTTCACAATTTTTTCAGCTAGATTGAATGATTTGGATCTGCATTGGAATGCCTTGTGGCCATGTTTATTGCATTTGTGATAGTTGCCTTCAAATTTTGGTTTTTCTTTGCACTCAATTGCTTTGTGACCATGCTGATTGCAATTGAAACATTTGCCATTGAATTTTGCTTTTCCATTGCTCCAACATTTGTTTGATGTATGACCTTACTTTCTACAGTGATTACAAGTGAGTTTCTGATTCTTTTGGGTACATTGTTTTGAAGATTCACCTTCTTCATTGTATCCAAGACCAGTCTTACCTTTTTGTTTATGAAGATTCTGCTCATTTTGCAAATTCAATTGATTCATATCTGCTTGGGATTTCATCATTCTTTCATTGACTTACCTTTTAGAGATTAGGTCATTTTCCAAGATTTCATTGATTTGTCTTTCAGTTCTTAGATCACTATGCAAACTTACATTGATTTGTCTCTCAGTGATTAAATTATTTCTCAAACTTTCATTCTCAGATGTTAGAATCATGATTTCTTCATTTGCATTAGATAGTTGTCCTATAAGATCTTCATGCTGAAGGGATAGATTATTCCTTACATCTAAGTCTTCATTTTCTTTGTTTCTCTATTCCAAAACTTCACATAACCTGATGGATTGGACTTCTTGTTCTCTTTTGAGCTTTCTTACCTCTTCTTGCAGAGATCCATTCTTTTCTAGAAGTTCTTTGATTGCCTTGTCAGCTTCTTCTGACCTACTTGATGGTAACAAATCTTCAATCTTTTCTTCAACATAGTGATGGTCATTCATTTGCCTTGCAAGTTCCTTTCTTCTTTTTAGGGATTGAGAAAGATGCTCCTTTTCTTCTTTGAGTTGAGCCATGACCACTTCTAGATCTAGCTTTTTATTTTCAATCACTTTCTCCAATCTGAATATCTCCATAACTTAGATCTTTGCTCAAGCTGTCAAACTTTGTCCTGAGAACCAAAAAAGCTCTAATACCAATTGTTGGAAATATTCAAGATATAATAGGTTACTGAGAGGGGAGGGGTGAATCAGTAACAATAAAAATTTTAAGTTAACCATACACAACATTTACTCATCTATTCTGCTGCATAAAAACTGTTAAACATTAAAACCATATATGCACAAAGATTTGCTGACCCAGAAACCTTCCAAAATAGAAAGTAAAACTGGGGTGGGGATGATACCCACAAAGCTTTGTTACTGCAGTATGAAGTTGCCCAGTTAAGGCTTACAATGATCACTTCTGGTGATCTGCCTTGTTAGGAGCACAGAGGATTGCTAGATCCACCTTGTTAGAGGATTTACAAACATACTTTATAAGTATGCACTCCGTTAGGAGATTTGTATAAAGACGGTTAAGTCTACCCTGTTAAAGGATTTACAAAAATGATTCACCTATTAGGATGAACCAACAGATCAACTTACAACTTGACTGAGTTCTTTATTGTAGATCACCTTTTGTGATTGATGAAATCATTTCATCTCCTGATGGACCTTGCTGAGTATTCTTGTCTGCTGATGAATTCGCTCTATCATCTAGATATCTTGTATGTCTTCTTGAAATATCTATGTCACCTTTTTGCGCAATATTCTTTATATCCATTTTGAATGTGTCAATTATATATATACCATTCCAATAATTATTCATGCAAGTTCGGATAAACACAAGTAAACAAAATATAACTGAGTCGGCCAAATGGTAAAATAAACTTGGGTTCTTCAGAAAGACTTGATGACCTTCTGATACTCGGCATCCACTACGTTACTTAGCATCGTCATGCACTCGGTAGAGGTAGGGGCTTGGTTCATACTAGTCATACAACATTTCTTGGAACTCGGTAACCATTGGTGACTCGATAGATATAGTTTCACTTGGTAGAGAAACTTCTTTGATAACTTCCTGAGCTCGGTTATCACTGAGTGCTTCCTTACTTGATCAAAACTGAGTGCTTCCTTACTCGGTCAACACTGAGTGCTTCCTCACTCGGTTAACACTAAGTGCAACCTCACTCGGTTAACACTAAGTGCAACTTCACTCGGTTGACACTGTGTCTTTGATGCTCGGTTTGAACTGTGTTTCTAGATAAATTGATTTGAATCTGCATTACTCAGTTTGAACTGAGAGATGAGTGTTGTCACTAATGGCAAATAAATTTATGCCAACTTATGTATGTATGTATGTATATGTGTGTATGTATATGTGTGTATATATATGTATGTATATATGTATGTATGTATGTATATATATACATATACATATATACATGCATATACATATATATACACACACAAACACACATGCACTCACATATTTATGTATATATGTATACATGTATGCATGTATATATTTATGTATATATGTATATATATGTATGTATACATATACATACATACATACATACATACATACATACATACATACATACATACATAGATACACACACATATGGTGTGTGTATGGTGTGTGCTTGTATCAGCATTAATTTATCTCATATAATAATAGCCTTATATCTCATATAAAATGAACATATTATATTTTATATATAAATATTCATGGGTTTATCCATGTAAAGCTATAAAAATTAACAACAAGCCCCTATGAGAATGAAAATAACTCCACATTTATGTCAATAGTTCTTGGCTTTAACAATAAATACCAATCACAATAGTGTGGGTTATAAAAATATACAAATCTCAAGGGATGATACTACAAAAGGCAATAATAAACATTGTTTAGGTTGAGAGGCATCAATGTGAATGAAGTGGAGGCTACAAAACCAAAGTAGTTATTCCTTCCATGTGTCTCTTCATATCCATTTAATACTGTGAAATATAGTTCTACATAAATGTTGCTTACACCTATTATAATGTTTCATGAATATACAAGATAATGTGATTTGTATAGATTTCTAGAGATGTAACTATTGCACCTCATTTTGACATTTATTCAAAAATAACATTTGACTAACACAATCATCTTAACTTTATGTTGTTAGCTATCAATTTGTTGATAGTGATCTTTTCACTTTGTTAATGTTCTTTTCTGGCCAATCACCCATTTTTTACTACTTTAAATATCAAAAACATAATCACCTAGATCATTTAAATTTTCATCTTTGTAAATATTATTAACATAAATTTCTCATAATTAGATTAATAACTTCATTAATTTCATAATTCCATTAATTATAGAAATAGTTAGTTACTTCCCATGAAACAACATAAAAGGGCATGTAAGAGGCAAGAAAAAATTGATTAAAACCAATGATTCCTTGATTCTGTATTAAAGAGGAAAGTATTTTCAAGAATGCTAGGAATGTTCCTCTACCTCAAAGGCCAATTTTCATTGAGTTTCATTTGACCTTACCTTCCTTTAGTGAGTAGGAAAAAAAGAGGAAATTAATTACATGCATTAGATAATAGCTCCAAAAGGAGCATAAAAGCATCAAGATTCTACTAGACCATTGGTCACATATTTCCAAAACAAAAAAAATGCTAATTTTGTACCTCTATTATAAGGAAGGCACATTTTGAAATATCAAGAAGTATTTGGGTCACATCACTTTTTATTTGATAGGAAAGCATTATGACATGGGGAATCATATGTGATATGTCCTTTATTATTAAAAAAATCAACTATTGCATATTATTTATAAGAAAAAATAGCAAGAGGGTGCTGACCTGTGGTACAAGTAGAGAACAAACCTAAAGGGCCAACACTAGATATAGATAAACAATACCTAGAGTCAAACAATCTAGTAAAAACAACATCTTATGTCTACCTCTATTTAAAAAAAGGTCCAAATGTGGCACCACCATGGATATAAACCACATTGTCTAGAATGATGATTGGACTAGCACGCATACTTGTTGCATTCGTTACCGAAAAAAAAAAAACCAAAGACCCATGTGAGCCCTTTAAAACTAAAACCAAACACCTAGCAACTAGAAGAGAAAGAAACAAGATAGACACATCCACAAAAGGCTTAGAAACCAAACTCAAGCATCATGTAGCTTGTCCTTGCTTCACCATCACAAGCCCAACTTTGAAGCCAACAAGACCATCCATTCAAGTCAACATTCCCCAAGATCTTCCTCTCTGTTGCATACTTCCTTCCCACCTCAATAATGAAAGGATCTGCCTCAAGAGAAGTAGTGGAAAGGATCACAATACCTAGGGAACATTAATATAGAATAAAAAAAGTAATACCAAACTACCTAAGCATATTGAAACCTTAGCCCCCAAAAACATGGTTTTAGCAACAATCATTCCAATTACATCAAACTCAGTCCAAGAGAGCTTTGAATCAACCCAAGGTATGGTGTGGGGTCTCACATCAAGTTCAATAGTGCGTGAGGAAGGAAAGAAGATTTTATTCCCTCCAACTTCTCCAAAAGTAGAACACACATATAGCCAATCCACAAGTTCATTTGGACATTCTAAGTTCTCCTCAAAGTAGTCAACTCAAAAGGAAGGTGAAGAGGAGTGGAATCCACAAACAACACCATTTTAGAATCTCTCCACCCATCCAACAAATCATAGGGTTAGACCTTCCATCAAAAATCACTCCAACACATAATGTCACCTGGTCAATAGATGATACCTTCACGTCTATAAGAACTAAGCACTGAAAAGACATGATTAGAAGGAAACCCCAAGCCTTGAAAACCACCTGAAGGAACCAAAAAGGCATAAGGAGGAACTTCACCTCAATAGAAATAACCAGGGGAGCAAAAATAAATATGTATAGGGACCCTCCAAAGATAAGAACAATAAGATACTAGCCTTCATAAGGGGAAGAAACCCCATACCTAAAGATTATACCAAAAGGAACACTAAAGAACAAAGGGTAGAGCATCATAAATTTGTAAGTTGTACCACCACTCTTTATCCAAAAATTTAGATCCAACTCGGGGTAGCCTAAACTAAAGAGGGTATTCTCAAATGAATCCTCCAAATGTTGAAAGGGAAAGACCCCACCACTAGAGTGAGATCTCTCCCTAAATACCATCAATGCAACAACTACCAATAACCCACAGAAGAAAATATTTGTGTTTGACTCAACCCTACAACCATCTTTGGAATCCCCATCATTGGGATCCCAAAACCCATCAAAATGCTACCATCTCATCAAACAAGCACTCAAAGAATAGAGGAAGTTCGAGGAAGGAAAAACATAGTTAATCCCACAACATGCATACCTCTTCAACACACCTTCCACCTGATAAAAACCAAAACCTCCTTCCCTCCATGCATATTTTCAAGAATCCCAAAAAATATGCTCAACCTACGAACCATTTGTATCGACATCCTCAAAATCATTGCGTCCATCAGAGGATTCTCTTAGACTAGAAGTCCTAGCCACTCCTAGTCCCCTGCTTCCATCATTCAATTAGCTCTCCAATCTCCCTCTCCCACCCATCTTTTTCTTCCTTTCATTTAAAAAATTGTATTTTTATTTATTAGTTATTGCATGTTACTTTTGTATCTTCTAACATTTTTAACCCCCCACCACCATGCCACATTATCATGCAATTGTACTTTACCTCTTGTATCTTTTTCCATGCCAACTAGAGTCAAATCAAAATAGCCTATATGATATAAAAAATGACATGTTTCATTAAACATTCACTTATATATACAATTTGATAAAAACTATTAACAACATACATTTATTTCTTTCTTTTTCACTATTTTTCAATTTTGAATTGAAAGATTGTTAATAATATAATTTCAAGACTATTTTTATTAGAATTAATATTTTAATTATATTATATCAAATTTTTATTCTATAGAAATACATTTGTATATATAAAAATGTGCTAAAAGTTTTCATATCTATATCTTTTTTTTGATGATGTAGTACATAAGGAATTTTATACAACTAAATAAAAAAGATAAAACATAAAAAATTAATCAGGTTTTTTTTTTTTTTTTTTTTCAATCTAAACTTATTTTCTATAATATAAATTTACTTAAAATGTATTCTTATATTATAATATTGCTTGTTAATTAATTTTTATGTAAAGACTTATTTATATGGTATTATATACCAAATGTTTTATTGCTTATAAATTAATATTCTAAAATAAAATTTAATAGATAATTAAACAATACTCATAATTCAAATTTAATGTAAACATATATTATAATATTTCTTAATTAATTATATGTTAAATTTAGTTGAAAAAAATAGATATAAGAACATTTTTTTTTTTTTTTGAATTCTACTTCGATTATCATTATGGATGTATAGAAAATTATTATATTTAACAATAAAAGCAAGTGTAGTGATAATAATAATATAGCATATACAATAATATAACAAAAATTAGTTCACATATTGAATAAATATATAAATAGAACATTATTTTAATTATCTAAACTATTTTAATTTTATAAAATATTTTTAAATCTTTCTTACATTAAATAAAACATTAGTATAGAAATCTTAAATAAATCTATCTAAAAATGACTAGATATGTGTTATAATTTATTACATCTAAAAATATTTATATTTATTGTATCTCCATTTATTTATTTTTGCATTCACTCAATATTTTATTTTTATTTAAAAGCAAATAATATGTATATTTCTTGAAGTAAATAATTTTAACAAATATTGTATGTAGTGTTTATTAAATTATTTTAAAAAAATATTCGAATTATAATAAATGTTAAGATTTTGACATGTAGATGGTTTTCAAATTTAATTTGGAAAGATAAATATTAACATTAAGATATCCACACCATTCCACTGCATCCAATCAAAATTCTTCAACACAATAATATCATGAATGTTAAAAAACAATTATAACATTCTTTTATATTAAACCTATTATTGGCACACATATTAATATAGTTTTCCTTATGAATACAATCCTGAGCCTCTATTCGTGGAGCGTTAACTGTTCTTCAATGTGATTCCTCCCTTTTCTCTGCACTATTTTTCTCAACGTTGAGAACAAATAGAAAGAACGCCCTTACAAACAACAAAAGGGCATTGAAGCGAATGTTTCAGAGAGGAAAACAACACTAGGAGTTTGCACTAGGAGTTTCTGAAATATACAATAGTCATTTACAATCACTGCCTAGTTTTCCTCGTGCATGTATCTATTGCTACAAAAGAAAACAAAACCTGAGTTCTTATCATTCTATTCTCTCTTTCTGAATATGCCTTTTTCTTTCTGCTTTCTACTTCTTTACATATCCAACTACTGCACTTCTTATATCACATAGCAGGGATCAGGATTGGATTCTTTTATGTCAATGCTAAGATTTTGAAAGATAAATATTAACATTAAGAGATCCACACCATTCTACTCCATCCAATCAAAATTCTTTAACACAATAATATCACGAATGTTAAAAAACAATTATAATATTCTTTTATATTAAACCTATTATTGGCACACATATTAATATAGTTTTCCTTATGAATACAATCCTGAGCCTCTATTCGTGGAGTGTTAACTGTTCTTCAATGTGATTCCTCCCTTTTCTCTGCATTATTTTTCTCAACGTTGAGAACAAATAGAAAGAACGCCCTTACAAACAACAAAAGGCCATTGGAAGCGAATGTTTCAGAGAGGAAAACAACACTAGGAGATTGCACTAGGAGTTTCCGAAATATACAATAGCCATTTACAATCACTGCCTAGTTTTCCTCGTCCATGTATATATTGCTACAAAAGAAAACAAAACCTGAGTTCTTATCATTATATTCTCTCTTTCTGAATATGCCTTTTTCTTTCTGCTTTCTACTTCTTTACATATCCAACCACTGCACTTCTTATATCACATAGCAGGGATCAGGATTGGATTCTTTTATGTCAATGCTATGAGAATCATGACATGTCGCTGTGATTTTCCTTTCGTAAAAACGTTTGAGATGTGGGGAACCTTGGAGTTGTGGCTATGGCGAGGTACAGGTGGATGAAAGTGAAGCTCAGGTGAGTGGGGGAGGAATGCCATGTAGAATCTTACCCTTCAACGATAATATGAGTAACACCGTGGGACGTAATATGAGCAGATTTCCATGGAGAAGCCAACTCCAAGTCAAGTGCATGTCAAAGGTTTGTTATTGTGTTCTTCATTTAGCAATTAGAATATTATCTCTTACTTCTATAGTAGCTTTCGCTAATGTGTTCCGTTTTCTTGCACGTGGATCATGATCCCAAGGAAAGGTCTTTTACCTTCGGCATCTACGAAATGGCTATCCAGCCGACCTAACGGTTGGTTAATTGTCATTTTTTTTATTATTGAAAAATTATTCAAACAGTTTTATAGTAATTTTTAATTAATATTAAATAATAAAAAATAGTATATTTTGTCAGTTGGCCCGACCTTTACAAGTACAAAGGCAAGAAATGCTTTTAATTTCAAGCTTGTAGTTTAATGATTATTGTATATGTGTGGATAGTTAATCCTTGTGCTTTGTCTACATATCGATCAACAACATGAAGTTTGGTGACTTGTTTGTATACATGGGACCATGCTTGAGATCATCAACGATATGGGGCACTCACTACACAACAACTTATTTGCATCTTGGTAAAAAATATGTTGTGCTAACAAACAATAGTATGTTAGCATATATGTTAGTTATTTGTTTTAATATGTGTTAGTAATTTGCTAACTCTTATAATTAGCTAACATATATATGTTAACATACTATTGTTTGTTAGCAACATATTTTTTACTAAGGTGCAAATCAGTTGTTGTGTACCGCAAAAAGATGATGATGTTGGGATTCATGTTGACAATTGCAGTCAAATTTTTCTTAGTTTACAGGTAATTGTTTTAACACATTCTATTTGTATAAGACTTTTTATTTTGTTTCTGTTTTTCAAACATTTTTAAAATGATTGTATTGGTCCTCAACATTTTCATTATTATGTGAACCTTGATTTTGGTACACACACAATAACTAAAATAATGAGTGATTTGTATGTGATTCCACTGGTAATTCCAACAAAGTGCAAATTCTTTTTATCATAATGCAATCCTCTAGAACTAACTTAAAAATATAAATATGCTCAATTTAAATTTTGAAATTTCAAATTGCAAAGAATTATGACAATTCAAGAGATTGGAGGGTTTAGTATCTCTATGAACAATCCTTTTGTGCCAAAGGTATTTCAATCCTTCCATCACTTAATTGGCACAACCATAGCCAAGAACAATTCATGCCTTGATCTATGTATTCCATAATAGATCAAAATTATTCCATCTCTACTGGGAAGATACCTCATATTTCACAATAAGTTGTGAGGCATTTAACCACAATCTAGCTTGTAGTACTCATTTGCCACTAGAAATCTATGAAATCAAATTGACCCTCTAAAGCCTCTAAAATTCCATAAATAGGTAAGAAATAACTAAGGCAAAAAAAATCGCATGAAATTCCTTTACTTTGTTCCAAATTCAATTATTTAATAATATTGAATATTTCCACAATCCATTAGTAATATGATTAGCTTTTGGCTTTGATTGTGTATGTTTTAAAGCATCAATATTTTGGATCACACTTTGTGATCCATCTTCAGGATGTGAAAGAAGGATAGTGAAGAAAGAAAGAAATATAGGCTAGCCTCAAATCATTATTTTGTAGGCTAAATTGAAATTATTAACAACTAAGAAAATTTAAAACTTATGAAATAAATTAGAATAGTTCTCCAATTAATAATGTAAATAAAATAAAGTAATTCTTATGATCATAATTGTAAAGTACAATATAATAATTTTAAAGTACATAAAGTTATAAAGTTTTATCAAATAAAATAAAAAATATTTATTCTTAATTTTTTTTACATCAACTTAAATTGAATAAATATTAATAACATTAATTTTAAATTAGAAATATATTACATCTATCCATAGTATATTTTTTGTATTGTTATTTGAAATATTTTGTACCATAATTAATACAACGATTCTAAATTATAGTTTACATTTTAATGTTTGAATTGACATTTTGATTATTATCACCCCTCCCTCGAAAGGTGTAACTTAAAATACAAAAACAATGGTCAACATTAGTTCAATATTTTTCATGAAACATTTTATCCAATTAAATTAAGTTATTTTTTTAATCAAGTTAAACTAATGTAATTTGATTTTGATAATTTTTATATCACTTAAATAATTAATTTTTCTCCACAACTAATTGTCTTGTTTTGATTCGGTAGGGAATTGGACCTAATTCCTTTTGGCAATAATTTTTTTCTTATTCTATATTTTTTCAAAAACCTTTTCAAACTTGAGAATGGTGAAAAAATTGAAGGAAAGGCACTTTTCAAAAATGGTTTCTAACAATGAGCTAATCATACCCACTTCTCATGTTATGGCCAATGGTCTTCCTATTTTCTCACATCTCTAAGAGAGACTATCAAACCAAATATTGTGTTTTTTCTATTTTGAACTACTTTCTTAGTTTTTAGATAACCTATTTTCTTTTTATGAAGAGACATTAACAAACTAGGCTCAAACTTATGAACACCAATTGTCATTGTTGGTAGGTGGATTTTCCAAGCATGTTTTTTCTTTGGAGCCTAATCATAAGATTGAACCCCAGGGAAAACATGACTTTGAACAATATAAAAGATGTACAAAAATTGAATGATATATAAGGTAAAACAATATGAAAGATGACCTTGTTTCCCTAAAGAACACTTATAGGACAATACAACAGCTTTCTATGACATATAAAATTACCCTAAACCTTTACATATAATAAATTTGGCCATTGAGTCATAACAAGCATAGCCTTTGTAGGTGGTGTGTTAATTATATATCATGTTTAATGTTGGGAGTCCATAGTTTAGAATGATTTTTTCCCTTATAATGGTGTTTGATAGAATGATCTTAAAAAAGAGGGGTTCTCATGCACAAATTTACAAATAACATTAAAATGCAAAAAAATGTTTTCCTTTTCATTGGAACGATGCCTTTATATGTAACTTAGGATGACCTATCAATATTTTTACTTGCCTAGATACCTATTTACGTAGTGTGGGCCTAACACATCAACTTTCTTATGGAGTTTCTAAAAAAAAGTAAGATAAATTTGAGGGATCTCATTTCCCTCAATAAGTGGGCCATAGATCTCAGAATGTTCATTTGAAGAGCAATAATGGCTCTTGGATTGGGTGAAAACCTAGTTTTCCATTTGATCAAAAAATTGTTAGGATTCCTTCATTTTTGAAATTGATTCCCCTTCTTTTTGTGGATACCAGTCACAGTTTTTTTCCCTCAAGAACATCAGCTAAATAAGAACTAATGAAAATTAGGTAACCAAAGTCTTAGGTTGCGATTTATTACAAAAGATTTTGAATGAGTAGAAATCCAATAATTTAGTGTGAAGAGAAAGAATTGGTGGAATACATTGTTAGCACGAGAAGAATTTGTGCAAATTTTAATAAGCAAGATTTCATTGTCTATAGCTACCTAGTAGACCTTGGATGTGAAGAGAAACAACTGGTAGGAGACATTGGTAGCATGAGAAGAATTTGTGCAAATTTTAATACGCAAGATTTCATTGTCTACAACTACCTAGTAGACCTTGGATCATACTTTGGATGCGATGAAGATAGAAGAATGGTTCAATGGTTGTTCAACCTTTTTCCATCACTATGAACCCTTGATCATTCATATTAGGTAGAGCATTTCATATAGTAAAGGCTTACAAAGTTACACATAATTCAAATGGAACATATCCTTCAAGAATAGAAAAGGAATTAGATAAAAAATGTCTCCATCTATGTTTGCAGGTAGAAGTACAAACATGTGTCACCATTTTACAAAGGAAAAGGTTAACATCTAAAATAGGGTTAAACTTCAACAATGTAAAAGTTATATTTTTGTTTTTAATTTCAAGTTGGTGTATTATGATAAAATGTGTATAAATGGATTAAGTTTTTGTCTGTTATTTTATAAAATATTTTAAAAATAAAAATATTATGATTTTATAATTTTCAATGGTATTTTTTGACAATGTAAAAAACTTAGCAAATCAAGGGTTATAGTTTCCAATATCAAAAATAACTTCAATTTTTTTTTTCCATCTACATTTGAAGTATGTTTTTTATGACATACGTACCTAGAACTATAATAAAGAAAGATTAAAAAATAGTGTATATTTTGCCTGTTATAGTTATTCCAAGTTGAACTTTTCATAATTAATAGTTTTTCACTCCCACCATCCTTTCCCTAGTGAATCCATGCTAATCCTTTAAAAAAAATTATATTATCAAAGAAGACTCTCTCCTCTAGAACAATTCATCATTTTCAAAAAATTGGTATCATCTACTAATTTTTTTATTTTTCCAAATGCACATAATCTTAAATGTTGAAATACCTAATTACATTATTTTGCAATTATTATAAATGATATTGAGTCACTTATAGAAAAAATTCTAGATGCATAATTCTGACTACAACCTCTATCCAGTGGTGTGTGTGTGTGTGTTTGAAACACTAATTTTTATATTGAAATTGGCCTCTAAATTGTAAAGTTTTTTAGAATTTTAAAAAACATGACAAAAATAGCCACATAGGTAGTTTCGGCCAAACTCAATCTAACCAAATCAGATTTGGCTAGATTAGATCCGACCAAACTGTGTTGCATGAAAAATCACAAGCACAAGGTCACATGTGCTAGCCTTAAGGTTTCCTTTGTTTTTTTAAAAAAAAATTACTTGAAAAGTAAAGTTTTATATTTTTTATATATAGATTTTATTCATATTTGCATTTGTACTATTTAATTTTATTTTTTTTTGAATTTTATTGAATTTACTCAATTTTAATGTACAAATATTTAGAAATTAGGTTTTCAAAATTATTTATGTATTGAAATCAATTAATTAAATTTATAATTTGATTTGATTTAAATAAATTATTAGAATTAATTTAATTATTTTAAAGAACTATGACAACTATTAAAAATTTTAAATAGTTAAATTATTCAATATATTTAATAATTTCACTTAATCTAAATTTAACAATGCTTTAATGCAAGTTGTTGTCTTAAAATTTTCTAGTCTTACAAATAGTCAAATATAAAAAGCTTCTAAACTTGAAAGCTTTTTCTAAATTGTCTATGATCTACTATTATTTATGTAGTTGAATTTGGAAGTCTTTTGTATGTAGGCAATTCTAAGCTCTCTATTCATGTTTTCTTGCAATGGGGAATAATGTGAAAAGAGAAAAAAATAAAAAATCAAGTAAGAGATGACCAAAAGAAAGGATAGAAAAAACATAATTTAGAGCCACCAATTGCAGATCCATTGATTGAAGTTGAAGCAAATCATGTTGAAGTTCTAAAAAGTAGTATGTAATTTGGAAAATATTCTTTAAGGCTAGAAAATTTGATGGAGATGGATGAAGAATCTCTTTTTAGAGAAATTGAATCATTTGAACACATGTTTCGTAGAAGTACAATTAAGCTACATCTAAAAAATATGATGGCACAATTTTTTGAAAATAAATCTCTATTTTTAAAGAACATTTATTTGCCAGATTATTTAGTCCAAAAGAGAAATGATTCATATTCTAGATTGCTAGGTGTGAACAATAAGAAAATCTCTAGAGATAATGTCAAGGAAACAATAGTTCATAATTTTATAGATGCGTTAAACACTATTGATAAAAAAAAGTCAAGTAGCTGATTTAAGTGTTATGCAGAGAGCATTGATGACTATGATTACCGAAAGGGATTATTTATGCAAAAAAAAAAAGTTCCAACAATTTCTAAATTGTTAAATCTATCTAGAGGAACTATGCAAAGATATATAAAATCTAGAAATTTTCTAGATGAGGAAATTGAAAAGAACTGGGTTAATATTTGTTGCCTTTCTCAAAAAGATACAATTTCTAAAAATGTTAGAAGACAAGTTGTTGAATATTGGACTAGTCACTCATGTGTTTCTTCCAATAGAAGAGACACTATATAGATAAAAGATGAAGACACAATTATGAAAATTGCACATCCAAAACACTTTGTAGATACAACACATAGTGTATTATTTGAAGCTTTTAAAAAATGTTTTTCAAATGTAAAAATTTCCTAGAGAATGTTTGAGAGGTTGCACCATTTTTTTGTATGCATAAATAAGGAATGTGAAACTTGTTGTTGAAATCATGTTTAGTTTCATCTTTATTTGCAATTTTTAGAAAAGTTATGGCAATACTTAAGAAAAATGTGACAATTCCTAGAAGCACAACATAGTTTGTCAAGTCCATGTTATGTGATATTTCTAAAGAGTCAGATGAGTTCAACGTACAATGAATAAAAAATAAATGTACAAATTGTCGAGGGTTGTAGAAATTTCCACATAAAATGGAAAATATTGATGTTTCAACATGAGTTGCATGGAATAGATTTGAGTATGAGATATAGTGATTAAAAAATTGACAAAAATAGCATTGAAGGAGAGCAATTTTCCATATGGTGAGTTTATGGATAAATTTAGGACTCTGATTTATTAACACATCTAGCATTTTCATGGTGCAAGATGGTAAGCAAAACAGTTTTAAGATTCAAAAAAATATTTCCCACCAAGATGTATTCTATTAATTGTAGACATCTTTGAAAACTATACTTTTCCCCCTCAATCAAAAATTCAAAATAAATGTTATCACTCAGATTACGGTGTAATTTTTGTACAAGTTTCTTATAGAAATGTGGAATTTGAGGTGGATGGGGTAGAAAGTATTGAACTAGATGAATGCACTATCATCAAATAAGTCTATTTTTATCTTAGTGATGATAGGGTTCATGATAGGAGCTATGTAGCTCATTATTTTGGAATGTTCTTTGATGATCTTACAAATCATGGGATAAATTCTTTAAGACAATGGATTTCATCTGATGGTTGTGCCAGTATGTGTATTTGAAAGTTACACTTTAAAATTTCATGCACATATTTAATTAAGTGACAATTAATGTATGTATACATTTAATTACTCATAAATTTTTATTTTTATTTTTCTCAAGGAAATTTAAGTTTGTAAAAGTGTTGAATCGGTTTGCAACACAAGATTTGAGATGAAATGTTAATTTTTTTGGGAACTTCATTGAAAGTGGTCATTGAAAAGGAGAGCATGCATAAAGCATGCACTTCTCCAACATGAACTTTTAGGGATAATATTGTTATGTATTAATCAAATTTGATGTATATGAGCATATTCTAGATAATTCTTTTATATTTTGTTAAAATGCATACAATTTTCTTTCCAATATAGGTACAAAGATAGATAAAGAAAATCAAGTTGTTGAATGGTGCAAATCTCATTTTTCTCCTCAAGACACAATATATAATATGTGTTTTTTTTTGAAGTGAAAGGCAAGCTCTCCATTTTTCGTAGATCTGATTAGTTTTATATTTTGAATTAAAAGTAAGATTATTGACATAGAAACTTGCCAATTCAAGTAGGAGAAAAATAATATTTTTGTGATGTCTACATTCAAAACAATGCAATGGGTCAATGAGAGAATATTGTGAATGGTTATGTCTCTGAATAGAAGTGGAAAAACATAATCATAAGTCCTCCCTGTGAAGACTATGACAATAACATAGAAATTCATAATCCTATGTATTCAATTGATTATGAGCAAGTTTATGATTTAGTTGTTCTAGATAAGTTTTTACAAATATGTTTCATTTTTATATTTAATTGTCTTCATATTTATTTATTTACAGTTTCCATTATTTCGGTACATTTGTAGGTGATATCTTGATTGTGTATGTGGATCTTGAAAATGTGGAAGGTGTAGATTATTATTTACTTAGATGCATAGAATAAAAGTTCAAGTTGACTGAGCCAACTACAGATGATGATAACCAATTATATCTAGCTAGTTTAGTTTTTATAGAAGTTATAGATTATCCCCTTACAAGATATATATACAAGTAATTAGAGACTGGGAGATTAATTATAAATATTTATTTCTTTTCCATATTATCAATAAACCTCAATGAATTAAATCTTATTTTGTAGGCACCTATTATCAACAAACGAAAATTTACCACAATGGTGTTCAATTTGTTGAATACATCCCTATCCAAAAAAATTTGCATTACAACCACTTTGTTTTAGCCATAAAGATTTAGTTTGAAACTGTGCCAAAAAAAGGATGTAGCAAACCAAAGTGGAGGTTGTAGACACTTAAATTTGATTACACTGCTTTGGTAATCTAATTTAGCCATCTCTAAAGGCATCATTAATTAAATTCTTATTTTTTTTCCATCCCTAGTTGATTAATTTAATTAATCATCTATAGTCCTAATTGATAAATCAAATAATCTATTATTTATCAATTAAATCCTTTTCTCCTATCTAATTCCAAAAATCCCCATTTATTAAATAAATCTATTTGATAAATGAAATCCTCAAATTCAAAAACCCCTAACCTATCTCTAATCCTCCATTTAGCCTAATCCACCCCATCCACCCATACTAACCAAGCTTAGCCACTAACTCACCCACCCTCATTAATGCCATCCACTTGCACATCTCTAACATCCCTAATCTAATCCTAAACCCAAGCCTAATCCACCCCCTAATGTTGTCACATTCCTTAAACAAGTTTAAGACCTCCCTAATCCAAACCAAAGTCTCCCCTCAAAAAACCCAACCACTAAGTCATGAGTGCTCTTACAAAACATAAAGACTCTTACAAGCCCACTCATGACTCTTACACCCATCTTCCACACTCTTCCTTCTTCCACACTCATTCCTCTTACATCCCTCTTACATACTCAACCCCACTCATCATGCCTTTAACCAACCCTTTACCCTACCCTCTCACACTCATCCTCCTTGTGACAAGTGTCACCTTCCCATTGGTGCTAAACAGGCACAATACATGTGCTCTCCTATGAGTGCATCCTAGCCCTCCTTAAGCCTTCATCCATCCTTGCATCTAAGCCCTCCATCCCTCTACCCCTTAGCCTATAAATTGAATCCCCTCCCAAGCCATTTCATCAACAATCTTTGAGCTAAAGTTACCATGCCCTTTTGAGAGCCAAAAGACATACCCATACCCTTATAATGCCAAATTGAGAGCTCACAAAGCTACCAATTTGCCATTACCCATCTCCATTGAAGTAGCTTTTGAGCATCTTGAGCATACATCCACAGCAAAAGGACACATCTACAGAATCAAGAAAGCATGGAGTGTTTTCTCTTGTGAGGTTTGCACTTCTTGTTTGCTTTCTTTGTCTAAGCATATATGTGAATTTAGTTTTTGGTTTGTGAATGTTTACTTTATTTGTTAATGTTCTTTGCATACTAATTCTTGTTCTATAGAGGTTAGATATCAAGAAGCATGACAAATTGTTAGAAATTATTAAAGATAGAGATGATCTTGACCATATGTATCAAGAACTTTATGTTAAGAAGAAGTAGTTATATTTCATTACTTTGATATTTTTCTTATATATCTATAGTACTTTGACATACACATGTACAAATTACATACATTTTTATCTCATTACTTATTACTTATTCAATATATATGCATATTTCTTTTTTGTTTACATTGCTTTAAGTGTATATTCAGTATATTTACATTATTTTTTTACATTGCTTTAAGTGTATAAATGTAGATATAATTTTTTAATTTCTTTAGATGAAATAATTATATGCAGGTGCATAATTCTTATGGGCCATGTATACATGTGTGCATTGATAGATATGTTTATGATTCATATGAATATTTCAAATGTGTGTGTGTGTGTGTGTGTGTGTGTGCGCACGCGCGCACGCGCGTGCGTGCGTGTGTGTTTATATATGTAAATGTAGAACTTATTTGTAAATTTAACACATGAAAATATATCTAAAACATTTTCTATACACATTTACAACACTCATGTACATTTATCTAAAATTTAATTTCATAAATTTATAGAACATGTAAATTTGTTACACATTAACAATTATCTAAGAAATATTGTGTAGAGATTTCAAAAACATGTATCCACAATTATGTAAAAGATATATTATAAATTTTGAAAAAATGTATGCAAATATCAAATATGTCAACTATAAATGTAAATGGTTAGATAACTCATGAAAATATCAAATATGTCTACTATAAATGTAAATGATCAGATAACTCATGGAAATATGAAATATGTCAAATATAAGCATGTTGTAAATGTAAAATCTCCGATAGCTAAAACCTAAATGATCTCATCATAAATGAATATCAAACATCTAAAACATATGAACCAAACTCATGTACATATAACATGTATAAATATCAAATGTGATCCTATCACATTCCACAATGTGATTGATTGACATGAGATCTCAAACGTTGTGTGAAATATAAGAACAAATGTATCGACCTTGTGTATATATTCAATAAATACTAACATACACATATTAAAATTTACCTATGACTCATGATGACTAGGTTCGATAGGAATCTTGACCCTCATGAATTGTAGATGTAGCCTATACATAATAGAAGAAACAAATATGTCACAACTTATAATTTACTAAATTGAATAATATTATATTTAAAAATAAATATAATATTTGTAGAGAGTAAAGTTCATATCTAGGATTTCAAGCATAGGATCCATGAGAATATTTGTGAACAATGATTGTCATGTTGGGTAAGAACCTACCTCCATAGGGGGACCTACATCCTCCTCAACTATGGTCTACAGTGGAGTTGTAACTGTAACATCTACGTGCTCCTTTCCCTAACCACCATATGCCTCTAATCCACCACTAATGATACTAGTCACATATAATGGCATTGTACTAAGAGGTTCTCTAGACAACAAATGAATATATCAATAGGATGAAAGAAGATTAGTAGAAAAACATGTACTCATAGCCCTCAAACGGTCTACTAAAGACTTCATGGAGATGTCTACTGGATATGGGATGTCAACCTCATGATATGTATGATCAGCTGAAGTTGATGCACCATCATGAAAACCTATGGATGCAGATCATTAGCATTTCATGTATCTGTGCACTCGATCAATAAACATCTCATGCACCAGGGTCGCAATAGTGGTGATCCTTGCATACACATCTCTATATGTATCATCTACCACTCTATCTCTAGCTGCAACTAACTCTAAAATTTTGGCTTCACCAAAAGATTTTGGCTAATCAATGCCAATTTATTAATGGGGGAAAAGCATTAGGGTTTCTAAATTTATCTGAGCACCTACCCTAATCCTGATCAACATGCCTAGCGATATAGGTTTTATCAACATCACCATTTAGATAAAATTCTACAAATAATTATTTGAAAAAATATAAGAAGAACTCGTCCTTTTGGGGCTACATATGATGTGCAACTAACCAACAAGGATATATGAAAGGATCCAACAATGGATCAATACACCTACTCTACGTTACCCTCTATCCATTTTAAATTGTTGATAATATGGGAACATGCTCTTCACATTCTTCATTGTCACCATCTCATCTATCTCTCTCCACCTCAAAACCACCACTAACATTATGGGATAGAGTTCTATAAAATGTGTCCAAACTCAAATTCTCATAAGGGTTAAAACCCTAAATAGTGTGCATCATGCTTATCAACTCATCTCTAATCATAGTCACCTTATCCCTATGTTGTAGGGTAGGTGAAACCTATAAGCTATGATCAATAGCATCAAGTGCACTCTGTAAGAATTGTAAGAGTCTCAATGAAAATTGGATGCCTACCTTGGGTACCATTAGTGGATCTACGTGATGATCCACTATGGGGATGACCATGTACATTGGCCTCTCTATATTCACTACCTCTAGATGCCATAATGATGAAATATATAAACAAACAAAACAAGATAGCAGATAATAGAGATTTGTACATGCGTGTGTGTGTGTACACGCGCGCGCGCGCGCGCACACACACACACACACACACAGATATATATATATATAGATAGATAGATAGATAGATAGATAGATAGATACACACACACACACACATTATTTTAAAAACTAATTTAATTAAAACACATAAAATGAATCTTGCTAAAAAAACCTATTGTACACCATATAAACAAATGCTAACTACATTACACTTTCATTTCAGTAATAGGTAAAAATCAAATTTAGATTACAATAAATAAAAATAACCCTAGTCATACTTGAATACATATTATTCTACTTGAATACACATTATTTTAAAAACTTTAATTTAATCAAAACATATAAATGAATATTTATAAATGAATATACTATAAAACATATGTAAAAAAGTTAAGAACAAATTACATTTTTATTTCATTCATAGGGACAAATCAAATTTAGATAAAAATAAATAAAAATCAGCCTAGTCATACTTGAAAATCTAATCATGATTGGGGATATGAGGTTAGGAGTTAGAGAGAGGTTTAGGGTTTAGAGAGATGAAGAATAGAAGTTAGAGAGAGAGAGAGAGAGAGAGAGAGAGAGAGAGAGAGAGAGAGAGAGAGAGAGAGAGAGAGAGAGAGAGAGAGAGAGAGAGAGAGAGAGAGAGAGAGAGAGGGTTATGGATTACATGGATGAGGTTAGCTACAAGAGAGATGAGGTTAGGAGTTAGAGAGGGGTTAAGAGATTAGAGAGAGGTTTAGGATTAGAAAGATGAGGTTAAGAGTTAGATAGGGGTTAAGGGATCAGATAGAGGTTTAGCATTAGAGAGACAAGGTCGTGAGTTAGATATGAGTTAAGGGTTTAAAGAGAGAAATAGCGTTTAGAAATATGGGGTTTAGGAGTTAGAGAGAGTAAATATAGGTTAGGGAGAGAGGATGTTGGGGTCAGGAGAGATGAGGTTATTTAATTTAGAGAAAGAGGGAGGCAAGAGGTTAGGGTTTGGGAAAATGAGGTTATGTAAGTTACAATGTGTGTGTGTGTGTGTGTGTGTGTGTGTTAGAGAGAGAGAGAGAGAGAGAGAGAGAGAGAGAGAGAGAGAGAGAGAGAGAGGCTTATGGGTTATGGGGTAAAGTGACAAAGTTGGGAATTAGAGAGAGAGATATAGATACAAGGTTAGGAGTTAAAGAGAGGTGAGGGTTTCAATGTTTGAATTAGAATTTCATTAGGTGAACATATATGGATTTCAGGTTCAATATAGGAGTTAGAGTCTAATTTGGTTCAATGTGAGAGTTTTAATTAGTGTTTGATTAGGTTTAATGTTGTGGTTTAATTACATTCAATGTTAAGTTCCACTCAACTATAATTTATTAGGTTCAATGTTAAGGTTTTAGTTAGAATTTAATAAGGTTCATTATAAGAGGTAGAGTCTAATTTAGTTCAATATGAGGGTTTTAGTTACCAATTTCATTTGCTTCAATGATAAAGTTTTACTTATGCTAGATAAAGTTTTGTACTATTTTCCATTTTTCTTGGTTTTTATTAAATATTTCAAACAATAGTTTCTAAAATTTTACCTAACATTTTATAATTTTATATAACAAAAACAAAGTAAAAATATATTAATATATTAATATTCTCTCTAAATAATTTTCTATATTTAATAAATATTTTCTAAGCTTTCTAATATTTTTATATTTTCAAAATTTTATAAATAATTTTCTATATTTTCTCTAAATTAAGTTTAATATTTTTAAATATTTTTTCTAATATTGTTTAAAGTTAACTAAAATTGTAACATACGAAAAATGACGAAAAAAGCAGGAAATGCAAAAAAAGCATACTTTTGCAAAGATCACTCTCGAGCACCTTAAGAAACCTTCCACGGTAAAAATAAAATAGCTAGATATGGAAATAAGTCAATAGAACTAGTTGTAGAACTGATTGGAAAGAAGGTGCACCCCTACATTCCAATTAGGAACAAATTTGAAGCATTATCGGATGGCGATTAGAAGGAAAACCCCTTTGTAGATATGGCAAAAAAGTATGAAGCTTGGACAATAGAAGTAGAATCCAAAAAAAGAATTCCTTCTCAACCAAGGACAAGAAATTAAAAATTAGTTAGACATCAATTAGATGAATCAACAAAAATCCATGGGTTTTAACAAAAATCCAAAACACCCATAAAATCAATGGGTTTCAAAACCCTAATCTTGCTTCATTCTGAATGCAATGCAATCATTCAGAAGTCATAGATTAGTATGAATCAACTAGAATGGAAGACCATCATCAATAAAAGGAGGAGGAAAATATATAAAAACTAGAATTCAACACCAGATAACAGGAGCGAAGGCATTCATGAACCAAACAACATACCAATCGGCCATGCCCTTGCACTAACTTGGGATCCAATAAATAAGCAAGAAGTCGATGATTCTATGCAAAAAATATGGAATCAAATAAAAAGGGAACTAAACAAAGGTCAAGATCAGCCTATATACCACCCCATTGGAAGATGAATAGCATATCAAGAAAGCAGAGTGAAGAAAAAAACCCTAAATTAAGTAACTTTATGGAGGAGAACTACATAGATACCATAATCATCAATACTACGTAGTGAAGCTAAATGGAAGGAATGCATAGAAAAAGGTGACTACATTCAATGGAATGACCTAGATAAATAGGTATTTAGCAAAAATTCCTTAAGCATAGGCAAGTACCTTATTATCCCAAGATAGGCATTATTAGATTATACAATGTTTGAATATAGAATCTAGAAATGAAATTTTAGAATGATCAAATTGTTATTATAAAGGATATCACATAGATCTCTTAGAATGGAATCCAAATTTCAACAAAAATGATAAAAAACATAAAGAGGAAACCAAATGGATGGAATGTGTAAACTTAACACCAGAACTAAATGAAAACCAAATTTTAGAACATAATAGTTCAAACTTTGGGAATAGTAATAGGGTTTGAACCAAACAAACATTAATCACATATAATTAGATTTTTAATAAAAACCAATCATAACAACTCTATAAAAAAGAAAATTATAACAAATAGATCAATATACAACTTAACACTCACTAAATATACAAGAGAAATCAACAAGATAATAGGAACCAATTTTAGAAAAACAATGATAAAAAAAATTAAGAAATTACCAAAGATGTGTGGAAAACACAATGGGAGACTTGAGGAAAATAGGACAACAAGGTCACCAAAGAAGGTCAGAGTTAAAGATGTAGGGAAAGTAGAAAGAGAGCAAGAAACCCAAATAGAGGTTTTAGAAAGGATAGAAGAGGCAGAAGAAGGATTGATGACAAATATAGACCATCAACATTCAATAGATGACATTGAGAGCAATATCAAAAAAATAAGGAAGCTCACTCATGACTTCTTGCTATTAGAAAATGAACTAGAAGACTAGTATATCATAGCAGAAGAAAATCATACAAAGCACAAAGGAAAATGAATTTTGGAGACTAAAGCAAAGGAGATACCAGACAACAGTAATATACATTTAATGCAAGTAGAGGAAGAAATTAGCAATAACTAGTTAGGAAAAGAGAACCACCGAGAAGTTGAACCAGAGCAAGAAAATATCCAAGTACTAGATCAAACAATAAGGTAGAAAGAGAAAAATCTATGCATCACACCAACAGACTCAACTCAATGGAGTAACATAAGTATTAGGAAAAAAGCAAAAAGGAAGAGCTACAAATTTTGGCAAAAACCAAGTAATGGAAAGGACATGTTCAATTAGAGTAAAGAGGAATCCAAGAAGGAGTTAGATATAGGTAGAGAGGCATCAAAAACTGAAAAAATAAGAAAGCAAACATTTATTCTAGAAGATGAATAGGAACAGGAAGTAAGGAAAGAATCTGAACCCCTAGTGGAAAGCTCTACTAGGAAGAATGAAATGAAAGAAACAAGTTAGGAGGAATTTAGAAAAAGTTTAGAAGTAGAAGAGGACCTAATGAATAATCTACTTATCAAGGAAACTCTACTAGACAACCAATAACCACTAGAAGTATCAGAGACAATAGTAAAAGTAATCAACCAAACAAGGTTGGAAAATTTGGGCTTACCAATGAATCAAGAAGGCATAAAGAAACCTATATGTGGTAAGAAAAAACATAAAAGAGGACAAAAATCATTGAAAGAATTGAGGGAAGTAGTAGGTCAGGTAAAGGAACAAACTAAAATAAAAGAAATTCTACAAGGAGGGAAGGGGAAGAACCTTCTGAAGGAACAATGAAAATCACTACATGGAATGCTAGGGGCCTAAATGCCCCTAGCAAGAAACACTTATTAAAGCATAATCTATCAATTTTTAATATAGAGATTCTATTAATCCAAGAAACAAAACTAAGTAAAGAAGAAGCCATAAGACTTGGGTAGAAACTTGGAATATGGAAATTATAATGTAAACCATCATTGGGAGCCTTAGGAGGACTGGGCATTATTTGGAATAATAAAAAAGTTAATGTGGAAAACACTATTTCCAGCTCAAATTGGATGGGTAATAGAGTTTCTAACAATAAGACAAACCTATAGATGATAGTAATCAATGTCTATGGAATTATAAAGATAGCATAAAAATCAATAGTTTAGAATGAGATAACCAACTACATCAAAATACTATAGGAAGAGAACATCATGATTGGAGGCAACTTTAATGCAATTTTAAAGAAAGATGAAAAATCTGGTGGAGTTAGAATAGTGTCTAGAGCTACAAAGGATTTAAAAGAATGGAGATAAAATTATTCTCTCATTGAAATTCCAACATCTTGTGGAATATTTATGCTCGGCATGGTCTATGGAGCTTGGCATGGTCTTGGTTACTTGACATGGTCTTTGGTTGCTCGGCATGGTCTGGGAGGAGTTTGGCCTTGCTTAGGAATTTGGTGATTGTTGCAGAACCAATAAATAATTTTCTATAATGAATTAAAGGATTAAAATTTTAAGGATTGAAGAGGGCCTAGATTTCTACCTATGGTTCAAAGCTTGATTTCTAATTCATTTCGAGCTAGGAGATATTGCAATTTTACTAAGACATCAATTTTGGGAATTTAATTGTTGCAGGAGGCCGACTTTGGCATTTAATTTATGTGTGTGTATTTAATTTGTGTTATGGGATGACTTGTGTCTTATATTGGTATAAGTAAAGGTTGTGGGGAAGTCTTTAGATATTATTCATCCATCTTGGAGAAGTGGAGAGTAGCTAAAGAGTGAGTTTTCTTGAGTCTATGGACATAGCATCAAAGGTGAGGCAATTTATAGTAGGATTGTGATGGAGATGTGAATGTATTGATAGAGCACTAAATGTGAGAAAATCAATACTTGGATCTTGGAGAAAATTTGGAGAAGGGCTAGTATTTGAGGCTTGGAAAACAAGAATGCTTAGTGGGCTTGCAAGCACATGTTGAGATCTTCCTTGGAGGTTTCTACCAGAGTGTGGAGTTAGACTAGCTAGGGTTTGGGTTTGTATCTTGATGGATCTTGTAGAATTGTTACTTGCTTTGTATCTGGCCATAATCGGGAAGACCTTAGCACCCAACACATTGCATGTAATCAATTATATTTTATGAATATATTATTATGATTTGGTATCATATCTTTCTTTTTTGCTTCTTGTTATTGTATTTCTACTACATGGTTGTATAGCTGGGGGCTACCACATCTCTTTTGGGGATACTCTTGCCTTGCACTGCATTAGGAGGTATCATAGCTCAGTTGTTCTTGAGTGTGTAGATAGATCGCCAAAGCTGAGGCAGTTTACACCAGGACCTAGGGAGGACATGCAAATTGATCGATGGATGCAAATATGGAAGTTTGATCTTATTGAGGCATGATAGTAGAGAGTTTTTGGATTACAGATCCATGGTCCTAGACTTGTGATGGGGTTCTTGATTGTCCATGCAAGGTGGCAGGTTGTGATTTGACTTGCTAATAATTCAAGGTTGTCACAAGGAGCATAGGAAGGATTTATTACAAAGGGTTTTTGAAGATCTTGGGAGATGGCCCTAAGAGGATTGGACCTTGAGATACTTGACAATCTCTATGATGTGGTGGAGAGGAGGTTCGATGTGGTGGAGAGGAGGTTTTCTGAGATGACTTCTCAATTTGAAGCTAACTTGGCTGATCATGTTAAGGATGAGGTGAGGAAGGAATTCCATAATTGTTTGTGGAGTTGGAGTCTACCGATTTGAAAGAGAGTTGTTTGGCTGGTTAAGAGACTTGTTTGTGAGAGAAGATGGCATAACAAGGTTGAGGTGGAAGAGGTTGGTTTTGTTGATCAGAATGTGGAGTTTGATACAAAACTTGCAGGGAAGCTAATGGTTGGTGCTAAAGATATCCTAACCTTATTGATGCTAGGATGGATATTGGTTTTTATGATCAGTTGGTTGAGTCTGACATGGAAATTGCAGAGTGCTTGGTTGTGGATGATCTGGTTGCTATTGGTGGTGAGTTGTGTGTTTTAGAGCATCTTTTGTGAGTAATGAGATTGATGGGGTTGTGAGTTTGGCATGTGTTGATGGAGATCTTCATATTGCTATTGATGTGGGATTTTTTGTTGCTAGTGTGGACTCACTAGTTGTTCATGTGGATAATGATTTTTTGATGAAGCATTATGTTCATTTTTTTCCTGGGAGTGAGCATGTTGATTGGATGGTTGAGATTCTAGTGTTTGATAGTGTGATGCAGATCTGGATGATGTGTAGATTTGTTTTCTTGTACCTATTGGAGTGGAAGCCTTTGGTGAAGATGAGGATGGTTGTTTCTCTTTCTTTGGGCATCAAAGTGTAGGAAACACTTTTCTATTTACCTGGGGAGTTTAATGTAGGACCATCTTGGGTTTGTTTGGTGACTACTATGGAGTTCATAGGACGAGGCTCAGTAGTTGCTTTGGGGAGTATTTGGACTGGTACTTGGTTGAAGAAGGATTGGTCTCAACATGGTCTTTAGAGCTCGGCATGGTCTATGGAGCTTTGCATGGTCTTGGTTTCTCGGCATGGTCTTTGTTACTCAGCATGGTCTTGATTACTCGGCATGGTCTTTGGCTACTCGACATGGTCTGGAAAGAGTTTGGCCTTGCTTAGGAATTTTGTTCTTGTTCTAGGCCAAATAAATAATTTTCTATAACGAATTAAAGGATGAAAACTTTAGTGATTAAAGAGGGCCTAGATTTCTAAGTATAGTTTTAAGCTTGAGTTATAATTCATTCAGAGCTAGGAGGTATTGCAATTTTACTAAGACATCAATTTTTAGAATTTAATTGTTGCAGGAGGCCGACTTTGGAATTTAGTTTATGTATTTTTATTTAATTTGTGTTATGGGCCAACTTGTGGCTTAGATGGGTATAAGTAGGGGTTTTGGGGAAGTCTTTAGATATTATTCATCCATCTTGGAGAAGTGGAGAGTAGCTGAAGAGAAAGTTTTCTTGAGTCTATGGACAGAGCACCGAAGGTGAGGCAGTTTACAATAGGATTGTGATGGAGATGTGAATGTATGGATAGAGCATCGAATGTGAGGCAGTCTATACTTGGATCTTGGAGAAAATTTGGAGAAGGGCTAGTACTTGCATTTTGAAAACAAGGAGAATGCTTGGTGGGCTTGCAAGCACAAGTTGAATCTTCCTTGGAGGTTTCTACCAGAGTATGGAGCTAGACTAGCTAGGGTTTGGGTTTGGATATTGAGGGATCTTTTAGAAATATTACTTGCTTTATATCTAGCCATAATCGGGAAGGCCTTACCACTCGGTACATTGCATGTAATCAATTATATTTTATGAATATATTATTATGATTTGGTATCAAATCTTGCTTTGTTGATTTTTGTTATTGTGTTTCTGCTGCATGGTTGTATAGCTGGGGGCTAGGACATATCCTTTGGGGATACTCCTACCTTGAAAACCCAAGATGATCATTATGATAAGGGGATTTCTTGGTGGGCTTGTGAGCACAAGTTGAGATCTTCCTTAGAGGTTTCTACCAAAGTGTGGATCTGGACTAGGTAGGGATTTATTTGGATCTTGAGGGATCTTCCAGAACTATTACTTGATTTATATTTGACCATAACTAAGAAGGCCTTACAACCTAGCACATTGCATGTAATGAGTTATATTTTATGAATATATCATTGTGATTTGGTATCAGATCTTGTGTTATTGCTTCTTGTTATTGTGTTTCTGTTGCATGATTGTATAGCTAGGGGCTAGGACATCTCATTTGGGGAATTCCCTACCTTGCACTGTGTCAGGTGGTATCAGAGCAAAGGTTGTTCTTGAGTGTGTAGACATATTACCAAAGTTGAGGTAGTTTGCACCAGGACTTTGGTTGAAGAGGTAGATTTAGTTGGTGGATTTTTTATAGAGGGTTTGCAAAGATCTTGGGAGATGGCCCTGAGAGGATTGGACCCTGACATGATTAAAAATCTATGTGATGTGGTAGAGAGAAGGTTTGATGTGGTGGAGAGGAGGTTTTTTGAGATGGATACTTGATTTGAAGCTAGCTTAGCTAATCATGCTAGGGATAAGGTGAGGAAGGAATTCCATAGCTATTTGTGGAGTTGGAGTCTACCGATCTAGAAGAGAGTTGTTTGGCTGGAGGACTTGCAGGGCAGCTAGAGGTTGTTGCTAAAGATATTCCTAACCTTGTTGATGCTAGGATGGATATTGGTTTTCATGATCAGTTGGTTGAGTCTGACATGGAAATTGTAGAGCACTTGGTTGTGGATGATCTAGTTGTTGTTGGTGGTGAGTTGTGTGTTGTAGAGCATCTTGTTGTGAGTAATGAGATTGATGGGGTTGTGAGTTTGGCATGTGTTGATGGAGATCTTCATATTGCTACTGATGTGGGATTTGTTGTTGCTAGTGTGGATTCACTAGTTTTTTATGTGGATAATGGTTTATTGATGAAGCATTATGTTCAATTTTTTCATGGGAGCGAGCATGATGATTGGTTGGATGAGATTTCGGTGTTTGACAGAATGATGTGGATGTGAATGATGTATAGATTGGTTTTCTTGTCCCTATTGGGGTGGAAGCCTTTGATGAAGATGAATATGGTTGTTGCACTTTTCTATTTACCTGGGGAGTCTAATATAGGAGCATCTTGGGTTTGGTTGATGACTACTATGGAGTTCATGGGTGGAGGCTCAGTAGTTGCATTGGAGGGTGTTTGGTCTTGGTTGCCTAGCATGGTCTTGGTTACTCGACATGGTCTTGGTTACGTAGCATGGTCTATGGAGCTTGGCATGGTTTGGGAGCTCAACATGGTCTAGGGAGCTTGGCATGGTCTAGGGAGCTCGGCATGGTCTATGTAGCTTGGCATGGTCTTGGGAGCTCAACATGGTCTATGGAACTTGACATGGTCTTTGATTGCTTGGCATGGTCTAAAAATTTGGTGTCTATTTCAGGTTGTATAACTAATTTTATAGAATGAGTTAAAGGATGAAACTTTCAAATATTGAAGAGGGCCTAGAATTCTACCTATGATTCAAAGCTCATTTTCTAAATCATCTGGAGCTAGAAGATATAGCAATTTTACTAAGACATCAATTTTGGGAATTTAATTGTTGTAGGAGGCTGACTTGTGGCATTTAATTTATGTATTTGTATTTAATTTGTGTTCTAGGCTGACTTTTGGCTTAGATTGGTATTAAGAGTTTTGAGGGAGTCTTTAGTCATTCATTTAGAAGAGTAGTGAATGTGGGAGCAGCTGAAGAACAAGTTTTCCTAAGTCTGTAAGTAGAGCACTGAATGTGAGGCAGTTTACAATAGGATTGTGATGAGGTTGTAAATGTGTGGATAGAGTGCCAAATGTGAGGTATTCTATACTTGGAATATTCATCCATTATGGAGAAGTATAGGAGCATGGAAGAGAGAATTTGGAGAAGTGCTAGTAGCTGCGGCTTGGAAAACAAGGGGATTGCTTGGTGGGCTTGTGAGCACAAGTTGAGATCTTCCTTGGAGGTTTCTACTAGAGTGTCGATCTGGACTAGCTAGGGATTGATTTGGATCTTGAGGGATCTTGCAAAACTATTACTCGCTTTATATTTCACTGTAACTGGGAAGGCCTTACAACCCGACACATTGCATGTAATCAGTTATATTTTATGAATATATCATTGTGATTTGGTATCAGATCTTGTGTTATTGCTTCTTGTTATTGTGTTACCATTGCATGATTGTATAGCTAGGGGCTATGACATCTCCTTTGGGGACTCCCCTACCTTGCACTATGTCAGGCCTAACGCAGTGCAAGGTAGGTGAATCCCCAAAGGAGATGTCCTAGCCCCCAACAAATAACCACATAGTGGAAACACAATAACAAGATGCACAATCTGATACCAAATGCAACTCTTTATTCATAAAATAAATGTTACATGCAATGTGCTAGGCTATAAGGCATTCCCAGTTATGGCTAAATAGAATAGCAATTACAATAATAGTTCTACAAGATCCCTTCAGATCCAATCCAAACCCTAGCTAGTCCAGATCCACACTTTGGTAGAAAACCCCAAGGAAGATCTCAAATCATGCTTGCAAGCCCATCAAGCTATCTCCTTATTTTCCAAGCTATAGCTACTAGCCCTTCTCAAAATTCACTCCAAGATCCAAGTATAGACTACTTCACATTCGGTGCTCTATCCATACATTCACATCTCCAACACAATCCTACTGTAAACTACCTCACCTTCGGTGCTCTATCCAAAAACTCAGGAAAACTCGCTCTTCAGCTACTCTCCACTTCTCCAAGATGGATGAATAATGACTAAAGACTTCCCAATAACCCCTATTTATACCAATCTATGCCACAAGTCAGCCCAAAAAACAAATTAAGTACAATCACATAAATTAAATGCCACAAGTCAGCCAACAACAATAATTAAATTCCCAAAATTAACATCTTAGTAAAATTGTGATATGTCCTAGCTCCGAATGAATTAGAACTCAAGCTTCGAATTACAAGTATAAATCTAGGCCCTCTTCAATATCTAATAATTTCATTGTTTAATTCATTATAGAAAATTAGTTATTCGGCCTACAACAAGCACCAAATTCTTAAGGAAGGCCAAACTCCTCCCAGACCATGTCGAGCAACCAAAGACCATGCCGAGCAACCAAAGACCATGTCAAGTAACCAAGACCATGCCAAGTAATCAAGAACATTCCAAGAAACCAAAGACCATGCCGAGTAACCAAGACCATGCTAAACAACCAAGAACATGCCGAGCTCCATAGACCATTCCGAGCTCCAAAGACAATGCCGTGTCCTATAGACCTTACCAAGCTCTTAGAGCATGCCAAGCACCAATCCTTCTTCAACTAAGTACTAGTCCAAATACCTTCCAAAGAAACAATTAAGCCTCCTCCCATGAGTTCCATAGTAGTCACGAAGAAAACCCAAGATGCTCCTGCATAATACTCCCCAGGTAAATAGAAAAGTGTGTCCCACACTTTGATGCCTAAAGAAAGTGCAACAACCATCTTCATCTTCACCAAAGGCTTCCACTCCAATAGGGACAAGAAAAGAAATCTACACATCATCCATATCTACATTAAACTATAAAACAGCAGAATCTCAATCATCCAATCAACATGCTCACTCCCAAGAACAAATTGAACATAATGATTCATCAAAAAATCATTATCCACATCAACAACTAGTGAATCCACACCAGCAACAACCAAATCCACATTAGCACCAATATGAAGATCTCCATCAACACATGCCAAACTCTCAACACCAACCATCTCATTGCTCACATTAAGATCCTCTACAACACACAACTCACCACTAATAGCAACCAAATCATCCATGACCAAGCACTCTGCAATTTTCATGTCAGACTCAACCAATTGATCATGAAAACCAATATCCATCCTAGCATCAACAAGGTTAGGAATATCTTCAGTAGCAACCTCTAGCTGCCCTATAAGTTCTATATCAGACTCCACATTTTGATCAACAAAACCAACCTCTTCCACCTCACTGTTGTTATTCCATTTTCTCTCATGAACAAGTCTCTTAGCTGGCCAAACAACTCTCTTCTGGATCAGTAGACTCCAACTCCACAAATAGATACAAAATTGCTTCCTCACCTTGTCCTTAACACAATCAGCCAAGCTAGCTTCAAATCGAGCAGTCATCTTAGAAAACCTCCTCTCAACCACATCAAACCTCCTCTCCACCACATCACAGAGATTCACAATCATCTCAAAGTCCAATCCTCTTGGAGCCATCTCCCAAGATCTTCATAAACCCTCTGCAACAAATTCTTCCCACGCTCCTTGTGACAACCTTCAATTATTTGCAAGTCAGATCACAACCTACCACCTTGCATGAATAATCAAGAACCAGATCACAAGTCTAGGACCATGGATTTGCAATCCACAAACTCTCTACTATCATGCCTCAGCAAGATCAGTCTTCCATATTCACATCCATCAATCCATCTACAAGCCCTTGAATCAAATCGGATGTACTTCTCCAACCCAAGCCCTGGTGCAAATTTCCTCAACTTCGATGATCTGTCTACACACTTAGGAACAACTTGGCTCTGATACCACCTGACATAGTGTAAGGAAAGTGAATCCCCAAAGGAGATGTCCTAGCCCCCAAAAAATAACCACATAGTGAAAACACAATAACAAGATGCACAATCTGATACCAAATGCAACTTTTTATTCATAAAATAACTATTACATGCAATGTGTCGAGCTATAAGGCCTTCTTGGTTATGACCAAATATAATAGCAATTACAATAATAGTTCTACAAGATCCCTCAAGATCCAATCCAAAGCCTAGTGAGTCTAGATCCACACTCTGATAGAAAACCCCAAGGAAGATCTCAACTCATGCTCACAAGCCCACCAAGCTATCTCCTTGTTTTCCAAGCTATAGCTACTAGGCCTTCTCAAAATTTTCTCCAAGATCCAAGTATAGACTGCCTCACATTTAGTGCTCTATCCAAACATTCACATCTCCATCACAATCCTACTGTAAACTACCTCACCTTCGACGCTCTGTCCACAGACTCAAGATAACTTGCTCTTTAGCTACTCTCCACTTCTCCAAGATGGATGAATAATGATTAAAGACTGAATCAAGAATTATAATTTGGCATCAGGTCTTGCATTATTATTTCTTGTTGTTGTGTTTTTGTTGTGTGGTTGTATCACACTGTGTCAGGTGGTATCAGAGCAAAGGTTGTTCCTGAGTCTGTAAGCTAGGAGATATCATGATTTTACTAAGACATCAAGAATTATAATTTGGCATCAGGTCTAGCATTATTATTTCTTGTTTTTGTGTTTTTGGTACATGGTTGTATCACACTACGTTAGGTGGTATCAGAGTGAAGGTTGTTCCTGAGTGTGTAAGAAGAGCACTAAATATGAGGTAGTTTACGGTAGGATTTTGGATGAAGTTGGAGTAGAGCTAGTAGCCGTGTCTTGGAAAAAAAGGAGATTGCTTGGTGGACTTGCAAGCACAAGTCAAGATCTTCCTTGGAGGTTTCTACCAGAGTATGGACCTAGATTGGCTAGGGCTAGGATTGGATCTTGAGGGATCCGACAGAACTATTACTTGCTTTTTATTTGGCCATAACCGGAAAGGCCTTACAACCTGACACATTGCATGTAATTAATTATATTTTATTGCAATTTGGTATCAGATCTTGCATTGTTGCTTCTTATTGTTGTGTTTTCACTACATGGTTGTATAGTTGGGGGCTAGGATATCTTCTTTGGGGATACTCTGTCCTTGCACTACATCAAGTGGTATCAGAGCAAAGGTTGTTCCTGAGTGTGTAGACAGATTGTAGAAGCTGAGGTAGTTTGTACTAGGACTCGGTTGGAGAAGTAGATCTAAGTTGATCTTGATCTAAGGGCTTATACATGAATCGATGGATACAAAGATGGACAAATAATCTTATTGAGGTGTTATCGTAAGGAATTTGTGGATTGCAAATCCATGGTCCTAGACTTGTGATGTGGTTCCTAATTGTTTGTGCGAGCTTGTAGGTTGCGATCTAATTTGCAAACAATTCAAGGTTGTCACAAGGAGCATGGGAAGGATTTGTTGTAGAGGGTTTACAAAGATCTTTGAAGATGCCTCCAAGAGGATTGGACCCTGAGATGATTGTGAATCTCCATGATGTGGTGGAGAGGACGTTTTTTGAGATGACTACTCGATTTGAAGCTAGCTTGGTTAATTGATTTTCTCAGTTTGAAGCTAGCTTGGCTGATTGAGTTAGGGATGAGGTGAGGAATGAATTCCATGTATGTTTGTGGAGCTAGAGTCTACTAATCCAGAAGAGAGTCATTTGGCTGATTAAGAGACTTGTTCATGAGAGAAGATGGCATAATAATGTCGACGTGGAAGATGTTGGTTTTGTTGATCAGAATATGGAGTCTGATATAGAACTTGTAGGGTAGCTAAAGGTTATTGCTAAAGGTATTCCTAACCTTGTTGATGCTAGGATGGATATTGGTTTTCATGATCAATTGGTTGAGTCTGACATGAAAATTGCAGAGCGCTTGGTCATGGATGATCTAGTTGCTATTAGCGGTGAGTTGTGTGTTGCAGAGCATCTTGTTGTGAGCAATGAGATGGTTGGTGTTGAGAGTTTGACATGTGTTGATGGAGATCTTCATATTGTTGCTAATATGGAGTTGGTTGCTACTAGTTTGGATTCACTAGTTGTTGATGTGGATAAGGATTTGTTGATGAAGCATTATGTTCAGTTTGTTCCTAGGAGTGAGCATGTTGATTGGTTGGTTGAGATTCTGGTGTTTGACAAAATGATGTGGACGTGGATGATGAGTAGATTTGTTTTCTTGTCCTTGTTGGAGTGAAAACCTTTGGTGAAGATGAAGGTGATTGTTACTCTTTCTTTGGGCATCAAAGTGTGGGACACACTTTTCTATTTACCTGGGTAGTCTAATGTAGGAGCATCGTGGGTTTGCTTGTTGACTACTATGGAACTCATGGGAGGAGGCTTAGTAGTTTCTTTAGAAGATATTTCCAGACTAGCACTCATTTGAAGAAGGATGGTGCTTGGCATGGTCTATGGAGCTCTGCATGGTCTAGGGAGCTTGGCATGGTCTATGGAGCTTGACATGGTTTTGGGAGCTTTGCATGGTCTATGGAACTCGGCATGGTCTATGGAGCATGGCATGGTTTGGAAGCTCAGCATGGTCTTGGTTACCCAGCATGGTCTTTGGGTGCTTGGCATTGTCTTGAGTACTTGGCATGCTCTTCGTTACTTGGCATGGTCTTTGGTTGCTCGACATGCTTTGGGAGGAGTTTGTCCTTGTTTAGGAATTTGGTGCTTGTTGCAGGCCAAAAAACTAATTTTCTATAATGAATTAAAGGTTAAAATTTTTAGGGATTGAAAAGGACCTAGATTTATACCTATAGTTTGAAGTTTGAATTTTAATTCATTTGAAGCTAGGAGATATCACAATTTTACTAAGACATCAATTTTGGGAATTTAATTATTGTAGGAGGCTGACTTGTGGCATTTAATTTATGTATTTTTATTTAATTTGTGGTCTTGGCTGACTTGTGACTTAGATTGGTATAAGTAGGGGTTGTGGGGAAGTCTTTAGTCATCATTGATTCACTTAAAAGAGGAGTGAGGGTGGAAAGTAGCTGGAGAGTGAGTTTTCCTGAGTTCGTGAACAGAATGCCAAATGTGAGGTAGTTTATGGCAGGATCTTTGATGAAGTTGGAGTAGTGCTAGTAGCTGCAGCTTGGAAAATAAGGAGATTTCTTAGTGGGCTTGCAAGCACAAGTTGAGATCTTCCTTGGAGGTTTCTCCCAGAGTGTGGACCTAGACTAGCTAGGGTTAGGATTGGATCTTAAGGGATCCAACAAAACTATTACTTTCTTTGTATTTGGCCATAACCAGGAAGGCCTTTAGCCTGACACCTGACATAGTGCAAGGTAGGAGTGTCCCCAAAGGAGATGTCCTAGCCCCTAGCTATACAATCATGCAGTGGAAACAAAATAACAAGAAGCAATAACACAAGATCTAATACCAAATCATAATGATATATTCATAAAATATAACTGATTACATGCAATGTGTAAGGCTATAAGGCCTTCTCGATTACGGCCAAATACAAATCAAGTAATAGTTCTGCAAGATCCCTCAAGATCCAAATCAATCCCTAGCTAGTCCAGATCCACACTCTAGTAGAAACCTCCAAGGAAGATCTCAACTTGTGCTCAGAAGCCCACCAATCAATCCCCTTATTTTCCAAGCTGCAACTACTAGCTCTACTCCAACTTCATCCAAGATCTTGCTGTAAACTACCTCACATTGGGTGCTCTGTTCACAAACTCAGGAAAACTCACTCTTCAAATACTTCCCACCCTCACTCCTCTTCTAAGTGAATCAATGATGACTAAAGACTTCCCCACAACCCCTACTTATACCAATCTAAGCCACAAGTCAGCCCAAAACACAAATTAAATGCAAATACATAAATTAAATGCCAAATTTGCCCTCCTACAACAATTAAATTCCCAAAATTGATGTCTTAGTCAAATCATAATATCTCCCAGATCAAGATGAATTAAAATGTGTGCTTTGAACCATAGTTAGAAATCTAGGCTCTCTTCAATATTAAAAAATTTCAGCCTTCAATTAATTATAGAAAATTAGTTATATAGCCTGAAATAAACACCAAATTCCTAGACCATGTCGAGCAACCAAATACCATGCCCAGCTCCATAGACCATGCCGAGTTCCAAAGACCATGCTTAGTTACATAGACGATGTTGAGCTCCCAAGACCATGTCGAGTTGCATAGACCATGCCGAGCTCCATAAACCTTGCCGAGCTCCCTAGACCATGCCGAGCTCCCAAGACCATGTTGAGCTCCTAAACCATGCCGAGCTCCATAGACCATGCTAAACACCAATCCTTCTTCAACCGAGTACTAGTCCAAATACCCTCCAAAGCAACTACTTAGCCTCCTCCCATGAACTCTATAGTAGTCACCAAGCAAACCCAAGATGCTCCTACATCAGACTCCCCAGGTAAATAGAAAAGTGTGTCCCACACTTTGATCCCTAAAGAAAGTGCAACAACCATCTTGATCTTCACCAAAGGCTTCCTCTCCAATAGGGACAAGAAAACCAATATACACATCATCCACATCCACATCATTCTGTCAAACACCAGAATCTCATCCAACCAATCATCATGCTCGCTCCCAGGAACAAACTAAACATAATGCTTCATCAATAAACCCTTATCCACATCAAAAACTAGTGAATCTGCACCAACAAAAACATATCCCACATTAGTAGCAATATGAAGATCTCCATCAACATGTGCCACACTCACAACACACAACTCACCACCAATAGCAGCTAGATCATCCATTACCAAGTGCTTTGTAATTTCCATCTCAGACTCAACCAATTGATCATGAAAACCAATATCCATCCTAGCATCAACAAGGTTAGGAATATCTTTAGCAACAACCTCTGGCTACCCTAAAAGTTCTATATCAAACTCCACATTCTGATCAACAAAACCAACCTCTTCTACCTCGACCCTATTATGCCATCTTCTCTCATGAAAAAGTCTCTTAACTAGCCAAAAAACTCTCTTCTAGATCGGTAGACTCCAACTCCACAAATAGCTATGAAATTCCTTCCTCACCTCATCCTTAACATGACCAGCCAAGCTAGCTTCAAATAAAGCAGTCATCTCAGAAAACCTCCTCTCCACCACATCATGGAGATTCACAATCATCTCAGGGTCCAATCCTCTTAGGGCCATCTCCCAAGATCTTCGCAAACCCTCTGCAACAAATCCTTCCGACATGCCTTGTGACAACCTTGAATTATTTGCAAGTTAGATTGCAATTTGCCACCTTGCATGAACAATCAGGAACCACAAATCTGTAATCAGCAAACTCTCTGTGATCATGAGTCAACAAGATCAAACTTCCATCTTTGCATCCATTGATCAATTTGCATGTCCTCCCAAGGTCCTACTGTAAACTACCTCAGCTTCGGTGATCTATCTACACACTCAAGAACAACCTTTGCTCTAATACCACCTAGAGCAATGCAAGGTAGGAGAATCCCCAAAGGAGAGGTCCTAGCCCCTTGCTATAAAACCATGCAATGGAAACACAATAACAAGAAGCAATAACACAAGATCTCATACCAAATCACAATAGTATATTCATAAAATATAACTGATTACATGCAATGTGCAAGGCTGTAAGGACTTCTAGGTTATGGCCAGATACAAAGCAAGTAATAGTTCTGCAAGATCCCTCAAGATCCAAACCCAAACCCTAGCTTGTCTAGATCCACACTCTAGTATAAATCCACAAGGAAGATCTCAATTTGTGCTCACAAGCCCACCAAGCTATTTCCTTACTTTCCAAGCCATGGCTACTAGCTCTACTCCAACTTCATCCAATGTAAACTACCTCACATTCGGCGCTCTATTCACAAACTTAGGAAAACTCGCTCTTCAGCTACTTCTCACACTCACTCCTCTTCTGAGTGAATCCATAATGAAGTTAAAGACTTCCCCACAACCCTTACTTATACCAATCTAAGCCACAAGTCAGCCCAAAAGACAAATTAAGTGAAAATACATAAATTAAATGCCAAAGTCAACCTCCTACAACAATTAAATTCCCAAAATTGATCTCTTAGTAAAATCATGATATCTCCTAGCTCCAGATGAATTAGAACTTGCGCTTCAAACCATCGTTAGAAATCTAGGCCCTTTTCAATCTCTAAAATTTTAATTATAGAAAATTAGTTATTTGGCCTACAACAAGCACCAAATTCTTAAGCAAGGCCAAACTCCTCCCAAACCATGCTGAGCAACCAAAGACCATGCTGAGTAACCAAGACCATGCCAAGTAACCAAGACCATATTGAGCAATCAAGACCATGCCAAGATCCATAGACCATGCCGAGTTCCAAAGACCATGCCAAGTTACATAGACCATGCCGAGCTCCCAAGACCATGTCGAGTTGCATAGACCATGCTGAGCTCCATAGACCATGCCAAACTCTCAACACCAACCATCTCATTGCTCGCAACAAGATGCTTTGCAATACACAACTCACTAGCAATAGCAACTAGATCATCCATGACCAAGCACTCTACATTTTTCATGTCAGACTCAACCAACTGATCATGAAAACCAAACTCTATCCTAGCATCAACAAGGTTAGGAATATCTTCAACAACAACTTCCAACTATTCTGGAGGTTTTGTATCAGACTCCACAAACTAATCAACAAAACCAAACTCTTCCACCTTGACCTTCCTATGCCATCTTCTCTCACAAAAAAGTCTCTTAACTAGCCAAACGGGTCTCTTCCAGATTGGTAGAATCCAACTCCACAAATAGCTACAAAATTCCTTCCTTACCCCATCCTTAACACGATCAGCCAAGCTAGCTTCAAATCGAGTAGTCATCTCAAAAAACCTCCTCTCCACCACATCATAGAGATTTGCAGGCATCTCAGGGTCCAATCCTCTCAGAGCCATCTCCCAAGATCTTCAAAAACCCTCTACAAAAAATCCTTCCCATGGTCCTTGTGACAGACTTAAATTTTTTGCAAGTCAGATTGCAACCTGCCACCTTGTATGAACAATCAAGAACCACATCACAAGTCTAGGATGAGGGATCTATAATCCACAAACTCTCTATGATCTTGCCTCAACAACATCAAACTTCCATCTTCACATCTGTTGATCAATTTACATGTCCTCCCAAGGTCTTGGTGTAAACTGCCTTAGCTTCAACAATCTGTCTACACACTCAAGAACAACCTTCACTCTAATACCACTTGACGCAGTGCAAGGCAGGAGAATCCCCAAAGGAGATGTCCTAGCCCCCTTCTATAAAACCATGCGACGGAAACACAAAAACAAGGAACAATAATGCAAGATGTAATACCAAATCACAATAATATATTCATAAAATATAACTAATTACATGCAATGTGCCAGGTTGTAAGGCCTTCCTAGTTATAGCCAAATACAAAGCAAGTAATAGTTATGCAAGATCCCTCAAGATCCAATCCCAAACCCTAGCTAGTAGAAACCATCTTTCGTCATAATGTAAACCATCATTGTGAGCCTTAGGAAGACTCGGCATTATTTGGAATAATAAAAAAGTTAATGTGGAAAAAACTATTTCCCACTCAAATGGGATGGGTAGCAGAGTTTCTAGCAATAAGACAAACCTACAAATGATAGTAATCAATGTCTATGGACCTATAAAGATAGCAAAAAAATTAATAGTTTGGAATGAGATAACCAACTACATCATAACACTATAGGAAGAGAACATCATGATTAGAGGCAACTTTAATGCAATTTTAAAGAAAGATGAAAAATTTGGTAGAGTTAGAATAGTGTCTAGAGCTACAAAAGATTTCAAAGAATGGACAGAAAAGAATTCTCTCTTTGACATTCCATCATCTAGTGGAATATATACCTAGAATAATAGGAGAAAAGACTTTAACTACATTGCAGAAAGATTGGACAAATTTTTCTTCAAAGGAGAATTAAATAAGGTAAACAAAGAAATCAAGGTAAAAATGTTATCTATGGCATGATCTAATCATTTTCTAGAAAAAATCAAAATCAAAGAAAAAATTAAACCAAGCAGATACCCATTCAAATGTGAAAAGATGTGGTGAACATGAACAATTTTTTTATGAATAATATAAAAAACTGGTAGCAAGAAGAACAATTTCAAGGATTTAAAATGTTTTTATTTGTGTCCAAACTTAAGAGCATAAAGGAAAATATTCTAAAATGGAATAATATACAATTCAAAAATATTTTCAAAGAAAAGATGGAAACTGAAAAAAATTAAATAAAGTTATAAAAAATGGAATGAAAAATGAACTCTGCCAACTTGAAAAAGAATACCTAACAAAAGAAGAAGAAATTTTTCTAGAAGCAAAATCTAGAGAAAAATGGCTAGTAGAAGGAGAAGGTAGCACAAAATACTTTCATAACACTGCATTACATCATATGAACTATAATTTCATATCAAAAATCAAAGACAAGTAAGGAGAATCTACTAATAATCCAAGTAGCATAGCAAATATCTTCATAGAACACTTCAAAGATATTCTCAATAATTATGAAGCATCCAATAGAACCAAGCAAGAAGAAATGCTAAAAATAATTCCTAAGCTCATCACACCTGACAATAAAAAAATTCTTAACAAACCATTTACTCTTGATGTAGGAGCATTTTGGGTTTCATTTCAATCCTACACTTTTTCTCTTTTTTCCAGTGACTACCGAGTTCTTAGTTATTGTCGAGTTCCTTTGGTTGCTGAGTGAACTCTTTGGATGCTGAGTCATTCTTAGTTGCTTTGGTTTTTGAGTGAAACTTTTGGATGTCAAGTGAATCCCTTTGGTTGCCAAGTGATTTTCTTTGGTGGCTGAGGATTGAAGGATGCCGAGTTCATAGTTACTACCGAGTGATTCCTTTGGATGTTGAGCTCATGTGGATGATGAATGCCAATTTCTATTTGTTGAGTTCACTATGTCCATTTCCAGTTTGGGTTGACTCTGCCTATATTTAATTTCTATTAGGTAGCTAGCATTTGTAAAGAGATGACTTGTGGCCTTTTTATGTTCTAGAATCTTTTGTAAGATATTTTGGCAAGTATATATAGAGTGTTTAGGCTTAGAGGTAGGTAAGTGGTGGAGAAGAGGAATTTGTGAGAGCAAAACTAAAAGTGCAAATTTGCAGTTCAATCTTTGAATGTGAATGTATTTTTAAGTGGTTGTAACCCAAAAGGCCTTATAGTTGGGCATGTATTAAGATATTTTGATGAATCAATAAAAGTATTTCTCTTCTCCCTTCTTTAGTTGTTGTTCTTTGTGTTTTCTTCCATTGTGTTAACTCTTGCAGGGTGGTTTGGATAGCTAGCTGAGCCTCTGGCCTAGTTTTTCACCCTCTTGCCTATGTCAGTTGGTATCAAAGCTTGAGGTTCATCATTGTGGAGATTGGATCATGTAGAAACCTGATTTAGATTTGGTTGTAGGGTGGCAGATCTATGAATTTGACCTATAACTTGCAGAGGGTTACAATCTTGTAGGAACCTGATTTGTAAAGATGGTTCATGGTAGAGAAAATAATGTTGATAATGCTATATTGGATTAGTTGAGACAAATTGCAACTAGATTAGATGTTGTAGAGATAGCCCAAAGGAGAGGAGCATGTCTTGATGATGTAAGTGATGATGAAGTAGTAACACCAAACCATAATCCAGAACCTGAAGAATATCAAGATGAGAAAAGATTGTTGTGAGTGTTGTCTAGGGAAAATTCAAAGCCTATTGTAGAAGTTGTTCCTTATGATGGAAAATTTGATACCAATACTATGTTGGACTGGATGTCTGATATGGAGAATTTCTTTGAGTATAAAAAAACTCCTAATAATAGAAATGTGAAGATTGCAATCACTAGGTTGAAAGATCAAGCATCACTATGGTGGGAATCTTTGCAAACTAATAGAAAAAGTAGATCAGAACTTGGCCAAAGATGGTGGACAAGGTAAAGAAAAAATTCCTACCTACTAATTACCAAGTTAACTTGTTGAGAAAGATGCAAAATTTGAAACTAAAGGACATGAGAATGAACGAGTATACTGAGGAATTCTATAGATTGGACATCAGATCTGGACATGTGGATGATGATATTGAGAAAATTTCAAGGTATATAAATGGATTGAGATCTAGAATTCAAGATGAGATAAGTTTTGTTAAGTTGGAAAGTTCGGAAGAATCGTATCAATATGCCTTGAAAGCTAAGGAGATCTTGACAAAGAAACATGAACAAAGACAAAGAGGTATAGGTGATAGATTCTAGAGAGGTAGAGATAGATCTTATGGAGAAAGTGGTAGATCTAATAGTTCTATGTAGGATAAAGAAAAATCCATATGGAAGAATGATGATAAAGGCAAGATCAAATGGAAAAGTGGTAATTCTTACTAAGGAGGCACTAATTCTTACCAAGGAAGAGGTAATTCTTTTTCCAAACGTGGATTTCATGGTATTTGTTTTAGATGTGGTAAACAAGGGTATACATCTTTTGAATGTAGATCTTCTAAAAGTGGGTAGAATAATAGAAATGTTGTGATTCAAGGAGATGACGAGGGTTCCCCAAGTGGACCTAAGGCTGGAGAAAATCTAATGGTGAAAAGAACCTTATGTAATAAGGGAAGTGATGAGGAACCTATTTGAAGGAGAAGTATTTTCAAGACAAGATGTAAGATGGTTAAAAAATGTTGCAAAGTGATCATTGATAGTGGAAGTTCTACAAATTTGGCATCAGAAGAGTTGGTTACCAAGTTGTAGTTATAGAGATTGAAACATCCCAAACCTTATCATGTTTCACGAATCAAAGATGAGCATAAGATATTGGTAAATGAGTAATGCCTTGTGAAGTTCAAATTTGGACATTACTTTGATGAAGTTTTGTGTGATATTATGCACATGGATTTTTGTCATATTTTGTTGGGCGAACCTTGGCAATATGATAGATATGTTGTACATGATGGAAGATTGAATCAATATACTCTTTGGGTCATTGGGAAGAAACAAATGTTGCTTCCTTTAATTGAATGTCCAGATGAGCTTAATTGTACTACGATGAAAATTTGCAAGGTTAATGGGAAACAATTTGAATAGAAAATGAAAAGGAATCAAGTCTATTTTTCCATAGTTCCTAGAGGACCAAGTGTTGGTAATAACATTTGATCGAGCAGTAGAAGCTAGTAATGAATGAGTGACAATAGATAGTGATAGCCAAGTACCAGTAGAGATTAAAGAATTATTGAATGAGTATAAAGACATTATTGATGATCATATTCCTAATGATTTACCTCCAATAAAAAGTATAAGTCATTGTATGGATCTAATTCCTGGAGCTAGTTTACCAAATAAAGCACCATATAGATTGACACCTACAAAGAATGAAGAACTTAATAGACAAGTGCATGAGTCATAACAGAAAGGTTTGATTAGAGAAAGCTTGAATCCATGTGTTGTACCTATTATATTAGCACCTAAAGAGAATGGAGAATGGAGAATGTGTACTGATTCTAGAGCCATTAACAAGATAATAGTGAAATATAGGTTGCTTATGCTGAGGGCAGATGACATAATGGATTACTTGAGTAAAGAAAAGTATTTTATGAAAAAATTATTTGAAGAGTGGCTATCATCAGATTAGAATTAGAGAAGCTGATGAATGGAAGACTGCTTTCATGGTTTGTATGAATGGTTGGTTATGCCTTTTGGTTTGACTAATGGACCTAGTACTTTCATGAGGTTGATGAATAAAGTTTTGAAAAGATTTTTGGATAAGTTTGTGATTGTTTATTTAAATGATATTTTGATATTTAGTCAGACTAAGGAAGAACATCTTGACCATATTAGACAAGTATTTCAAAGGTTGAAAGAGGAAAAGTTGTTGATTAATCTAAAAAAGTGTTATTTTATGCAAGAGGAGATTGTGTATTTGAGATTTTTTATTTTAGCTGATGGATTGAAGATGGATCCTAAGAAGGTTAAAGCAATTTTTGAATGGCCTACACCTAAGAATGTGGGCGAGGTAAGATCATTTCATAGTTTGGCTAGTTTTTAGAGAAAGTTTATAAAGAATTTTAGTGTTGTTTGTAATGCTATGACAAGAAAATGAGGGGAGATAAAAAGGAATTCAAGTGGAAATATAGAGCTAATAAGAGTTTTGAGACTTTAAAATAAAAGGTTGTTGAATTACCTATATTGGCTTTACCTAATTTCAACAAAGTATTTCAAGTTGAATGTGATGCAAGTGATATTGCTTTCTTTAGTGAAAATATGAATGATGCTAAAAGGAAGTATTTTGTGTATGATCAATAGTTTTATGCTATTGTTCAAGCATTGAAAAAGTGGAGACATAATTTCATTCTTGAGGAGTTTTTATTGTATACTAATCATAAAGCTTTATAATACTTGGGAAGTAAACATAAATTAAATCAGAGACATATGAAGTGGATTGAGTACTTGCAAAATTTTACCTTTGTGATAAAACATAAGAGTGGAGTTACTAACTGAGTTTTTGATGAATTGAGTAGAAGATGTTCTATGTTGACTGAAATGAAGGTTGAAGTTCTTGGTTTTGATGAAATCAAAGAGTTGTATGATGTCGATCCTAATTTTTTTGAGGCATGGAGAGAGTGCAGAGCACCAAATTTGATAGATCAAATAAGTAAGTATGATGAGTACTTCATTCAAGAAGGTATGTTGTTCACAGGTATTCAGTTGTGTATTCCTAGAAGTTCTATGAGGTTGAATCTGATTAAGGAAAAGCATAGTGTTAGTTTAGCTAGACATTTTCGAATTGATAAGACATTGAGTTTATTGAAAGAGAAGTATTATTGGCCACAAATGTATAAGGATGTTTAGAAATTTGTAAACATTTTTGGAGTTTGTCAAGTTGCAAAAGGGGTGAGTCAAAATACTAGTTTATATACACCTATTACTATTCTTGAGAAACCTTGGACTGACATCAGTATGGATTTTGTTCTTGGATTGCCTAATATAGTGAAAGGGTATGATTCCATATTTTTTGTAGTGGACAATTTTTTTAAGATGGCTCATTTCATACCATGTAAGAAGACATCAGCTACAGAGCATATTTCTAAACTTTTCTTTAAAGAGATTGTGAGATTGCATGGATTACCGAGAAGAATTATTCCTAATAGAGATAATAAGTTTGTTGGTTATTTTTGGAATACTTTGTGGAAGAAGATGGGTACTAAATTGAAGTTTAGTTCTATATTCCATCCACAAAAGGATGGATGGACAGAGGTTGTGAATAGAAGCTTGGTTAATTTTCTAAGATGTTTAGTTGGAGATAAGTTAAGTAATTGGGAGATGGTATTAGCATAGGCTGAGTTTGCATATAATAATTCTATGAATGGGAGTCTAGGGAAGACACATTTTGAGATTGTTATTAGAATGCAGCCGAGAGGTATATCAGATGTGAGGGATGTTGTTGGTGAAGACAAGAGAAGTGCTTTAGGAGAAAATTTTAATAATTTTATGGAGTCTTTCTATAAGGAAGTGATGTTGAGGTCAGAACAAAGTAATCATAAGTATAAGGAGAATGTTGATTAGTCTAGAAGACATCATGAATTTCAAGATCATGATGAGATGATGGTTCATTTGAAGAAAGGAAGATTCCTAGTTGGAACATATAGTAAGTTGAAGATGAACAAGTTTGGACCTTGTAAGATCTTGAAGAAGTTTGACAGTGGTAATGCTTATGAAGTTGAGTTACCCGATAACATGGATATATCTCCTATATTCAATGTTACTAATTTATACAAGTATGATAAGTTAAATGATGAAATTGATGTACCTAATGATTATCCTAAGAAACAGATTGAAGAAGTTGAATAGATATTGAGTCAAGGAATTTGTAAGAGTACAAGAGGAAAAGATTACTATAAGTACTTAGTGAAGTGGAAGAATAGACATATTGAAGATGCTACATGGATTTCTCAATCTGAGTTGGATTCATCTCAAGTTGTGATGTGTGCATAACTTAGGAGAATCATTTCTTCCAACCCTAATTGTCTGATGTAGGAGCAACCTAGGTTTCATTTCAATCCTTCACTTTTTTTCTTTCTTCCCATGAATACCAAATTATTAGTTGTTTCCAAGCTCCTTTGGTTGCCGAGTGTAATCTTTGGATGCCAAGTCATTCTTAGTTGCTACCGAGTTCCTTTGGTTGTTGAGTGAATTATTTGGATGCTGAGTGAATCCCTTTGGTTGTCAAGTGATTTTCTTTGGTGTTTGTTGCCCCACTTTTCACCATATTCAAATTTTTCAAAGTGGAGAGTGAACTAGTTTCATGTTCTATCAAGTTGGGTCAATAGGTCTTTCTTCTTTAGGTGCTGAGTTTCTCCATCGGGCTTTCATCTTTTCCCTTCCATGAGTCTTAAGGGTAGTTTAGAGCCATCCTTGATGGAGATTCTCAATTTGTGCTACATCTTTTGATTTTCCTACAACTCATTTGATCTAGAGTTAGAGAAAATTGAATCGGCGGAAAATCAAGTTCCAGCTTCTCCTCGGCGGGTTTTCGCACCCCGAAGGAAAATTTCCACAAACATTGGAAAATATTATTTGTAAGCTTCATTGAAATAAATTGAATCATGTTATGAAAGGATCATTCAAGTGATGTCATGATCTCACGGCAAGAATCAATTTCAAGTGTGGAAAATGATCAGAATAGTGATCGGCAAAAACCTAGAAAAGAACTTCTTCGTGGTGGACTTCGAAGTCAGTAATTAGTTTTCCAAATAGCTATATGTAAAGGAATTGAGAAAGCCAATGGACCCCACCTCTCACTTGAAAAGTTGTTTTTGTGTTTTCTGAAGGCTTAAAATAAAGTGAATGAGGTAGAAAAAGTTAAACAATGGGCATTGGCAGAAAAAAAAGTAACCTCTTCTCCATTGCGAGTTTTTGCACCTAGAAGGTGAAACTCCGTAGCAGTCCATAATGTTATTTGTAGGCTAAAAGCAAGGAAAGGATAAGCATCATCAAAAAACTCGAGAATAGCTACTCCTCTGGAGAACTTTGAACCAAGAGGTGAACTTTCCACAAAGGCCTAAATAGAAAGGTAAAGTTACTAAGTGGGCCCCATTTGTCGCCTATGAAGCCTCTTTTATGTTTCTCGAAGGTTTCTAGTGAAGTGCTTAGGGTTGAAAGATAAAAGAAAAAGCTTAAGAGGAAAATCAAAAATCTGTTTCTTCGCTGCGGGTTTCTACCCTCGAAGGCCATCTTTTGAATTTTAGAGAAATCATTCCTGCAAGCATGGTAAGTATGTGAGTTGATTGCAGATTATTTTGGGGCAACTAAATAGAAGAAAATTAGTTGATTGATCAAGTTTTTACAAGAAGAATTGAGTTAAGTGGATTTTGCCCAAGGAAGCACTCTGTTCTTATTTTTTTGAAAATGGGTTAAATCGAAGGTAAACCAACAATTAATGGGAGTTACCGTTGAACCAACAAAAACAATGAAAAGAAAAAGATAAATTTGTTATAACCTTTATACTTACCAATCCAACAGATTTACCCTTAATTCCACTTGTGTGGCACGATTTATGAAATTCAACAGGCAAATCTGGGGTTATTCTATAAAGAGTGAAGTAATAGACTTTCAAACCACTGTCTTACTAGTATATTGTTGCATTGGTTAGTGCTTTCAAGTATTTTTCAAATACAGAGTTTGCTTCCTATGTTAGCTGTAACAATTTGAGTTTTTTCTATCATACATCAAATAGAATGGCAATAAGATTCATGGGTTTCGATGGATTGGGTGGAATTAGGTCAGAGTGGTCGACTTTCACAGATACTTCACTCCATTTCTATGATATGCAAGATTTTCAAAGGAGATTAAGAGCAGAGCCAATTCATCCCATAATAGAAAAACTTTAGGGAAGCAGATTAGTGGATGCAGTTGGGTTCCTTGTAGCAGTACAAGCCCCAGAGTTAATTTTGGAATGCATCAATCACTACAACTCGGATACAAAGCAGATTCTATTGCCTGATCAGACAATGTTGATTTCAATCGATCGACAATCAGTGGTGAATTGCTTGCGGATTCCAAAATAGGAGGAGTTCTCCAATTTAATGATGAGTGGGGCCATGTCTGAGTTCTCTTTGAAGAAGATGGTCTGGAGGAGGGAGATCATGCAGTCTTGGTTTCAAAAGCCAAGGGGAGCTAAGAGTAAAGTCCCTAAAACTCTTTTCAACATAGACCTCAAACCAAAAATTGTTAACATTTTGGTTATGTTGCATTGACTCAAACGTGAGGTAGAAGCTTTTAATTTTGTAGAGCAGTACTTATTTTTGGTGCAAGTTATTTTCTCAGACACACAGTATATTGACTGGGCACATGAGGTCAGTGAACAAATTTCTAGGGCTCTCGATGCAGCTAAGTTTTATAATTCATTTTATATGTCCTCATTCTTGATATACATGTTAGCTTCTCTTCAATTGTGGCTGGGACTCCCTAGAATTGAGGATTTTCTTGATAATGTAAAAAGTTATGAGTTTTATCCATGATTACAATTATAAAATAGTTATGCAGAATACATCTGGGTAAATGTTGTATTCACCATGAGGATTTGCAGGGAGCTCCAAGGGTGTCCAAAGCAGAGATTCAGTCCAGAAGTGATTGTGACCATTAGCCAATTTGGCAGATATTTATTCAGTTCTCATCATTTCCTTATTTGCGTCTTGTAGCATTCGATGGATTCCCACTGAAACTACTCAGGCATCCAGATGATATGATCGTGCTCGTGGAGATCATGAGGCAAGCAATACAAGTGAACGTGTTGAGCGCTAGCCTGAGGAAGAAAGGGTATGAATTCCCTATAAGAGTCAGAGCATATAGTTGTGAAACCAAATTAGATGCAAAGAATATACTCAAGGAATTTGAGCTAAAATACAAATTGGAAGAGTATGAAGCAGTAAGGCCCCTATTTGATCCTAATGGATATGCTAGAGATGTGCTCCAAATCAGAAGCGTAATCAAACATGTGACAACCATGGAGGATTATTGGGCAGATTGTAAAAATGAACTGGAGAGTCAAGATCGTACCTTTGCCAAATTTACAATTGATCAGGTAAAGACATATGGTATAAATTTAGATGTGGAGGGATTGCAAGATGATGGTCAAAATATGTATAGTAATACATATTTGACTAAGTTGAGGAATTCACTCCCATTAGTTCTGAACCATATGTTGACATAGAAAAAAACTTTAATCTCATGATGGCAAGAATTAACAAAAGGACTGGGAAGAGGGTTGAGTGGACAGCTAAGAAAGGCCAGAGCAAGAGCAAAACTACTCGAGCTTCTCTAGCTACAGCTACTCCTGTTTCATTGCAAAGTGCCACACCCAATGCTACTATTGCACCTGCTCAAGGTCCAACCCAATCTATGGGAGGGGGTGACCAACCCCTAGAGAAGAATGTTCCAATAACCCCAACTTGTCAAGGTGGATCACTGCCAGTCATTGGAACTCAAGCTGAAGCTGAAAAGGGAACAGAAGAGCACAAAGATAGGTCTTGTGCTCCAGTCTCACCCCCACATGCCACTCTACCTCCATCTCCTCAAGTTTCTCCAACTCCATCTCCTCATGTTGCCCCTATCCTATCTCCTCATTATAGCCCTACCCTATTTGTAAGTGCTCCTTTTCCAAAGTACACTGGTTCTCCTATTCAAATAGTAGAGATTAGAGATGATAAAAGCAGTAGTAGTGAGTCCACTGAGTCTGAGGAAGTTCCAAAGAAAATTCAAGAAGAGGAGAAAGCTCCAAGTTCATCTAGGCTTCTTTCTTGGGATCCAAAGACCCCCTTTTCTAGAACTACAGTGACAACGACTCCATCAAAGAAGAAAATGTTTAGCATTGAATCACTTGGAATAGCCTCCAAGGTGATTAGTACAGAGTCTTGGATCGAGGATACTATTGTCACTTAGGTTTTCACCCTTGTCCAAGGCCTATGTGCGAGGACAACCTAGTGAAACATGGAAACAACCTCCAAGCTGTGGGACTTGAACTAGGAGTTTGAGTCTCCAGAGAAGGCTGACTTCCTCTTACTATCAGGGCGCACCTAACTACTCTTAGAGAGGAAAAGGGAGAAGGAGAGCACAAAAGAAAATCTACCTAGTTCTAATCTAAGGAGGTGATGCACCAAAATAGAGTGTTCAGACCAATTCTCTACCCATACATGTGCTACTGAACCAGAATGAAACTAAGGATATACACATCCAGACTTACTTTAATCAAATAACCACATACAAATCAGAAAATGAAGATGAATGACACAAGGAAGAAGTTCACTTATATATCATTCACAGGCCAGCAGAGATACAGTCATGCAGATTACAGATTTCCACAAAGCAATGGCACAGGCAAAGAATTCTTGAACTTTAATACCACTGGCTGAAGGAGGTAAGTGGAGAATCAGAATGTTCAGAGGCACAGGGGAATTTAAACTAGAATTGCAGAGCAATAACAGAGGAAAATCAGAGAGAAGGTCCCCTTTTTTTTTTTACAAAAACTACAAAATCTACCTTTATAGTATAGGCACAACTGAGATCTTTTCCTACTGAAATGACTTCGTAGCTACTTGCCATTAAGTCCTGCAGAGGACAATCATGGGGAATCTGAAGAAAATCTGATCTTGCTACCAAATAATGCCCTGAGAAGATAGAAATGGTTCCATAAATATGCTTTGACTAGGTAGATGGATCGACTGAGACGATGGAGTGTTCTTCTTCATTCTACATTCATTCCGGGTAGGTCAGGATCAATCATGAAGATCAAATCGCACAACAAAATAGATCACCTTCATTTTTTTGGTTCATGAACTAGAAGGGATAGAATGTCAACTTAGTTCACAAGCCAACTGGGCCACGCGGGCCAATCACTTTCGTTTTGCCACCTCAGGAGTCCTCTACGGTTGACCTCCTTTTATTAAACTAACCGCGCCACCCTTGAACTCTTATCATTAATCATGATGATCAAAAACCTAACTGCGACACTAATTGCCAGTTGTTAACTGTCAACCCTGGCCAAGCTAGCGAGACACGTGTTAGCAAGGTGCTATGTCGCCATGGTATCCACCGTGCAGCTTTCGATGGCGAGATAGTGCCAACTGTTGATCGGCCTTAAATTTGACGATCGTGAAGACTCATCATATCGCTATGCTGTTCTTTCCTTGGGCCCAATATACCTGGTGCCACCTTAGCAACCACACCACACTTGAATGACACCTGGCAATACCTAACATACGTACCTTGGTGAGACTTGGCCTCGCTAATCCACATGGCGAAAGGGCGTTATGTCACTATAGTAAAGATCACACAACTTCATCATAGCAAGATGGCACCTTTTGTCGATTTGGCTTAATCTAATGATTGTGAAGACTCGTCATACTTCACACTTTACTTCTCTGCTATCAGCACACCTAGCATCACCCCTGAGGTTTATGAGATAACACGACCCCACCTGACACATGTCACTGAGGCGCTATGTCGCTATGATAAAGATCGCGCCACTTCACCATAGAAGAATGGCACCTGTCGTTGATCTGAACCGATCTGACAGTGAGCAAGATGGATCATCCCCCTTAGTGCATCAATGAATAGGAACTAGCCACATACCAACTGACTGATGGATCCTTGCTGACATCTGACGGAGCACATCTGGGACTCACCGGACACGTAGCAGGAGGGCGCTATGTCACCATCATATTCGTCATGCAACTTTAGGAAACGACATAGTGCCAACCATCGATCTGCCCTGATCCTACGGCTATGAAAGACCTACCCTAATTCTACTGATCATATTGGAAACCTTGACCCCATAACACATGTGGCAACCCCACACTGGTCTACGTAACATCATCTTGGCGACTTATATTGCCTCGACCCATTCAGTAGCTCTTTCTGGCAGATGTGGCATGTTTTGATTTGTTAGCGTGGATCGAGGACCCTTCCAACTGGGCAAAGGAAGTACGAAATGGGACCCAACATGAAGTTCTCTGTGTGGCAACTTTTTGTTGGGCACTATGTCGCTATCAAAAAACTCATGAGTTTTTTGATGGCGACATAGCGTCTCATCGACATTTCTCATCTCTGGCCTATGAAACTAACTGCCTACCGTGAAACTTTTTCAACCCATCGAAGAACCTTGGATGACCTGCAAACTAGACCCAGTGGACATGCGTCGACAGGGTGCAATGTCGCTATGCTATCCACCATGTAACTTCTAAAAAGTGACATAGCACTGACTGTCGATCTCCTCAGATCTGACGATGGAGAACTTGCGGGCCGTAGAAACTTTTACAAGGTCTGATTGCCTAGTTTTTTTGATGTCTCTTAGGCATTAAAATAATATTAATTCTGGGACTAGCCATTGGACGGGCTGGACGTTTAAAATTTGAATCTTGGTGGGGCGAAAAAATGATAACATTTCTGGTGACTCACAGGAGACACAAGCTTGCTATGTGTATGACTAGTGGCCTCATGTATCCATTGGGATATGGAGTCAAAAAATGGGTCTATGCATACCTAACCCTACCTGTGGGAGATTAAAACATGAACACCCTAAAACTCTACAACTGTAACTGGAACCGAAACAAACTTCCTCTACAAACTGAAACACCTCAAAATTTGCTACCTCACAGGAAGACGACTGTGCTCCCGCACTTCTTGAAAAGAAGGAAACAACAAAAAGAAACTAAACTACCTATATACAGGAACTCGACCCTCATCAAAAGAAAGCTTTGAGATAAATCCCATTGACTGGAATGGGCAAAACTTCACCATTGGGCCTACTCAGCTAGAATGCATTAGCCTGTTTGCAACTGGCAATCAGATAGGGGCCACTCCATAATGCATCAAATTTGGAATGTCTTCCTGGTTTTGCTCTATCTGAATCCCATTTTAGAACTAAATCTCCTTCTCTAAAGGTTCTGACCCTAGCCTTCTTGTCAAAATTCCTCTTCATCTGCTGCTGATGTATCTCTAGGGTTTGCATAGCTTTATTTCTCTTCTCTTTTAGTTCAATTAGCTCTACCATTCTTACTGACATGGCACTATCTTCAATTAATTCTAGCTGATGGGCCAACTCCAAGGATGGGAATTCCAACGAAATTGGGAGTCTGGCCTCCCTACCATATACCAGCACAAAAGGTGAAATCCCAACAGATCTCTTGGGTGTTATCCTATCAGCCCACAAAGCAATTCCTAATTTCTTATGCCAGGCCCTCTGATTGTCTTCTATTGTCCTCTTCATGATTCTAATTAGATTCTTGTTGGAAGACTCGGCCAAACTATTACCTTGGGGATAGTAATTTGATGATGTGCTTAGGTAGATATTCTGGTTCATTGCCCATGCACAAATTTGGGTCCCAAAAAAAGACTTAGCATTGTCTGAGATGATAGTAGAAGGAGTACCAAACCTAGATAAAATACCATCAAGGAAATCAACAATTGATGGTTTTGTGGCATCCTTCAAGGCAACTTCCTCTGTCCACCTAGTGAAATAATTAATAGCAGCCAAAATCCATTTATGACCTACACTAGATGGAGGATTAATGGGGCCTATAGAATCTAACCCCCACTGAGTAAAGGGCTGATCCACCTGAATAGGATGAAGGGGGAGAGTTGCAAGTCTCTGTTTTCCTGAGAAGAAAGCACACTTCTCACACTTTCTCACATATCTATAACAATCGTGAAACAAGGATGGCCAGTAATAACCAGCCCTCATGACCTTCATGGCAGTTGTTCTTTCAGAGAAATGACCACCATCAGGGCCATCATGAAGTTCCTTAATCATCCTCTCAGCCTGATCCTCTTCAATGCATCTCAACAGGGTCCCATTAAAATCCCTCCTGAATAAGATACCATCAATTACAACATAGGGAATGGACTGCAGTCTATATTGTCTTCTTTTAGCTCTATCCAATCCCTGAGGGTATCCATTACCTAATAAGAAGCTCTTCATATCATTTATCCAGCTCCTTGGACCATTAACATTTCCTTCCTCTTGCTGCTCTGTTAATACCATAGCAACCTCTTTATCAGAATCCTGACCTGATAACATTTCTTTGCACAACCCTTTCCCTCTTGCTAGCTTGGTAATCTAAATATCAACATCATACTCCATTACCTTAGTTATCCATCCAGCTCTCTTTTCACTGATATCTTTTCTTAACAGGAAGTCTCTTACAATGGCATGGGGCACCAGCAAATGGATCCTATTGTGGGATAAGAGGTGCCTAAATTTCTTCAAGGCTCTAATGACCGCAAGGGCCTGCTTCTCAACAAAGCTATACTTATTTTCATATTCCTTAAGCCCTTCACTGAAGAAAGCTATGGGCTGCTCCTCATCCTTGTCATTTGTTTGAGTCAAGACAACAAAGATACTTGACTCGCCACCTAAAGTATAGAGGATGAAATCTTTCTCAAAATTTGGGTTCATGAGAGTAGGGGCTGAGGCTATGGCTGCCTTGATCTCTTCAAAACTCTCCTTCCCTCCCTTGGTCCATGAGAAGACCATACCTTTTTTAAGAATAGTTGTAAGAGGTTTCACCATGGTAGCAAGATTAGGAATAAACCTTCTTACAAAATTTATCCTACCGAGGAAACTTTGCAGCCCCTTCTTGTGTTTAGGAATAGGAAGGGCAAGCATTGACATTGTTCTTCTTGGATCAATGGTCAACCCATCCTTAGATACAATGTGTCCCAATAATTTTCCTTGGCTTGTAGAAAAGACACACTTGGCTGGGTTAAGGGAGACCCCAAACTCTCTACATCTTAGAAATACCTGTCTTAGATGATCAAAATAATCTTCTACATTTTTTGAATATACAGTTATGTCATCAAGGTATACTAAGACAAACTTGTCAATTAATTTTTTAAAGGCCATCTCCATTGCCTTTTGAAATGTGGCACCTACATTTGTTAACCCAAATGGCATCTTGCCATAAGCATAGGTGCCCCATTTAGTAGTAAATGTTGTCTTATGTCTGTCGAATTCTTTAACCAGCACTTGATTATAACTAGAGAATCCATCAAGAAAAGAGAATCTCCTTGAACCACTGACCTTGGACAGAATCTGCTCCATAGAAGGGAGGGGATGGTGATCTTTAAGGGAAGCCTGATTAAGATCCCTAAAGTCCACACACAGTCTAATTTCTCCATTCTTCTTCCTAACAGGGACTAGGTTGGCTACCCATGATGAGTGCATGATGGGAAAAATTATATTAGCCTCAATCAACTTGGATAGTTCCTTTCTCATTAGAGGTTCAATCTTAGGATTCACTGGCCTCTGTTTTTGCCTTACTGGTTTGGCCTTATCAATTAAATCTATGGTATGTTGAAACAAACTAGGGCCAAACCCTTTTAAGTCATCATATGTCCAAGCAAATACATCATTAAATTCTTGACATAGATGAATGAAGCTTTCTTGCTCAGTTATAGAACATACCTTCACCATATTCAAAGATTCTCCATCAGTAATTGTAACTAGGGCATGATCATCCTTTTCTGTAGCTAGATTCATTCCTTTGCCTCTTGTTTGATCATCAGGATTAAAGACACTCTCCAAGGTAATGAGACCCTTAGGCAACTTTTTAGAACTAAGATGAATGATCTGATCACCATACTGATCTTGTAGTCTTGATTGGTTTCTATCTGAGAATTCTGCCTCATTCTGCAAGAAACTCACAATTTGCTCATCATAATCAAACACCTGCCAATGAGTGTTGTTGTCAGGGATGGCAGGCCTCACCACCACCTTTATTTGTTGCTTCTTCTTCTCCTCAAGATTCCTTGGTACATCATAAGATGCACCTATTGTTGCAAGTCTATCAGCATGTTTATTTTCTTTCCTAGGAATGCTCTGAATATTAAATGCGTTGAAGCCCTCCAGCAAATCCCAGACTCTATGTTTGTAAGACTTGAGCAGGCCATTTTTGGTGATGTTTTGGTTTCTCACCTGATTGACTACCAACTCACTATCTCCATATACTCTCAAGGCTTGAATTCCTCTCTTTTGGGAAAATAGAAGGCCTTGAACCAAGGATTCATACTCAGCCAAGTTATTGGTGCAACTAAATTGGAGTCTAAATGAGAAGTAGTATCTTATTTGTGCAGGAGAGATCAACATAATACTAGCCCCTGATCCATTTCTATTCCTTCAGTCATCAAAGTACATACTCCATGTTCCATTTATATCATCATTAGTCCCAACAAGATTAGGAACTTGGGCATCTTTCTCTATTATGCAATATGTACTAAGGCCTATCTCAAGAGTCTCTGACATAGGCTCAAACTGATATGCATTTTCCCACTCATCCAAGAAGAAATTAGGAATCTCCGCTATGGAAGTGGCAGGCTCATTTACTATGTCATTTTAATTCATTTCTAAAATGGAACAATTCATATTGATGAAGCTGGGGGTGTAGGATTCAGTGTGATGAAGGGCTTGAGGTTCTGCTCTGATTGAAGCATTGGCTCCATATCTGGTCTTAAAAGACATATATGACCAATCAGTGGATATGAATCCACCAATTTGAGCAATGAAGTCTCTTGAAAGACAGATAGCAAAGTGGGGCTTAACTTTAGCAATAGATATGTCTTGAATCATAGTGCAACCAGGGCATGCATGTAGGGCCATCTCCACATTCCTAAGGATACCTATAGTTTTGACAGTACTACCATCCAACTATAACACATCCTTAACAATGGGCTCATACTTCATTCCTAAAGCATCAGCAAAAAACCTAGGCATCATTGAGCTACTAGCCCCTAAATCTATCATGCAATTGTGGACTAATTTGACCCCTATAATCAGAGAAACATAGAATGGAGGAGATATAACCTTTTTATTTGTCTCCACATCCCCTGCTGGTTGTACTAGACTTGTGACACTCTCCATGGTAGATGGCTGATCCTTGGGTTCAATCTTCTCTAATTCTTACTATAGCATCCTCTTTTGCATTGGTATGGTAGCAACAACATCCCACATAGAAATTTTCACATTCATCTTCTTCATTTTCTCTACCACACAAAATGGTGCATTAGGAACTTTGGTAGAAAATTTGGGAGCCACACTTATAAGGGGTTGAGATGGAGCAACATAAGGATCACTTGCATCTTTCCTTCTAGAATCTTGCCTTTGCTACTGTGAAGTACTTGTTCGTCCATTTGCTGCTTCCTCATGAGATGCTACATTTGAAGTTGAGGCCTGATTAGGAGGAGGAGGGAAAACATCTTCCATAGCTCTTTGTTTGCTTCTAGTGTTATGAGTGATGGAATCCTGGTTTACATTACAATGCTCCCCAATTTGGTGATTCATGAAAGAGCAATCATCATGCCCTTGAATATATGAGGCCTTCTTAGAATGATTCTCCTTGTATGATTTCTTTTCTATAAGTTCTTGGACAGTTAGGGCAAAATAAGATTCTGCCTTCTAGCACATGCAATAGGCACAAGAATAGTTGCAGGAAGGACATAAATCTTAATCTTGGGCCAAGTTATTTTGAGGCACTATAGCTCTGTTCTAATTTGAGCTTGAAGCAAAAACATGGCTATTTTGCCTACCCTGATCAAAAGAGCTATTCCACTGATTTGGAGGCCTACCACCATTTGGAGCTTGATATTGCAATTGGGGAGGCTTTCCACCTTGAGCTTGGTGCCTCTCTAAGGCCACCACCTTGTTACTCATTTTTTGTATCATAGAAAAACTATCCTCTAATCTCTTTCCTTGTTCTTTCAACTCCCTCCCTTGCTCTTGCAATTTTTTATCCACGGTCTTCTCTCTCTTATCTATATTTAGCACTAGACCTTGGAGCATCTCTTTGAGCTCATCTATCCCATTTGAGGATGTGGAAGCCTGAGGGACTGGAGGAAGGGCTTGTGATGTAGAAGTTGTAGGAAGAGGGACCATTGCTGGTTGGTGGTTGGGAACATCAGGAAAGAAAGGCATAGGGGGCCTTGGAGCCAACTTTCCTCCTTGTATTAGGATGTTCTCAGCTTTTATGGCTATCTCATAGGCATTAGGCAAGGTATCTCCTCCCATAGTTTGGATTGTAGTGGCAATATCACTGTTAAAAGCTCTAAGGTAATGCAAGAAGGCATTACCAGGGGTAGGTTTCACTGTAGTAGGTATTCTATCCCATGTCTTTTGAAATCTATAGTTAAAATCAGTCATACACTCATGGGGGGCTCTTTTAATAGTAGTCAACTATTCTAAAAGTGACAAATAGTCACTTCTATCCTCGAAATATTTGCATAATCCTGCTCCTAGTCCATCCCAATCAGTTATAGAACCATGAGCTAAGCCTCTATACCACTGTAATGCTTTTCCTTTTAAAGATGAGGCTAAAAGTCTGACAGCAACATCATCCTCTGTAATACCATGAATATTATAGACATTTGCTACTTCTTGGATATGCTCTAAAGGGGAGATGGAAGTTTCACTAGTAAAATTAGGTATACTTTTGAGTGTAGATACTGGTGTATCATGTCTTTGGGCTAACAATAGAGGACTTCCACCATTAAAGGTGGCAAAAGTATGAACTCTTTGTTGTGCCATGTAAACAAGTGTTCTATTGATGAGTGTTGATGGCAATCTAGGCTGAGTTCGAACAACAGGAGGAGTAGAGACAGATCTTACAGGTATATCGACTGTTATTACACCCCTAACTGGTGATAATGAAATTCTAGTCCTCCTTCTTCTAGGATTTGAAAGAGAAAGCTCTTGATATTGAAATTTACCTCTAGAAGACGCCCTTGTTTCAGCTCTGGGCATGAATTTCTGCAACTTTGGCCTGGAACCAGATTTGTTGAAGCTCAGAGTCACCAAGTACTTTGAAGGATCAGCCTCTTGAAGGGTTAAACACCGAAACCAGTACTATCTCTTCAGTATTAATCTTGAAACTCTTTCTTCTTTGACACCAGTAGAATTTAAATCATTAATAGGTTAGTCCCACCAGGCATGCCAAAAACTGTTGTCACTTAGGTTTGCACCCTTGTCCAAGGCCTATGCGCGAGGACAACCTAGTGAAACACGGAAACAACCTCAAAGCTGTGGGACTTGAACTACGAGGTTGAGTCTTTGGAGAAGGCTGGCTTCCTCTTACTATCAAGGTGCCCCTAACTACTCTTGGAGAGCAAAAGGGAGAAGGAGAGCATGAAAGAAAATCTACCTAGTTCTAATCTAAGGAGGTGATGCACCAAAATAGAGTGTTCGGACCAATTCTCTGCCCATACATGTACTACTGAACTAAAATGAAACTAAGGATATACACATCCAGACTTTCTTTAATCAAATAACCACATACAGATCAGAAAACCAAGATGAATGACACAAGGAAGAAGTTCACTTATATATCATTCACAGGCTAGCAGAGATACATTCATGCAGATTACAGATTTCCACAAAGCAATGGCATAGGCAAAGAATTCTTGCACTTTAATACCACTGGCTGAAGGAGATAAGTGGAGAATCAAATAGTTCAGAGGCATAGGGGAATGTACACTAGAATTGTAGAGCAATAGCAGAGGAAATCAGAGAGAAGGTCCCCTTTTTTTTTTTTTTACAAAAACTACAAAATTTGCCTTTATAGTTCAGGCACAATTGAGATCTTTTCCTGCTGAAATGACTTCGCAACTACCTGCCATTAAGTCCTGCGGAGGACAATCATGGGGAATCTGAAAAAAATCTAATCTTGTTGCCAAATAATGCCCTGAGAAGATAGAAACGACACCATAATTGTGCTCTGACCAGGTAGATAGATTGACTAAGACGGTGGAGTGTTCTTCTTCATTCCGCATTCATTCCGGTTAGGTTAGGATCGATCATGAAGATCAGATCGCACAACAAAATAGATCACCTTCATTTTTTTGGTTCATGAACCAGCAGGGGCAAAAATTCAACTTAGTTCACAAGCCAATTGGGCCACGCGGGCCAATCGCTTCTTTTCGTTCTGCCACTTGGGGAGTCCTCTGCGGTTGACCTCCTTTTATTAAACTAACCACGCCACCCTCGAATTGTTATCATTAACCGTGACGATCATAAACTTGACCATGACACTAACTGCCAACCGTTAACCATCAACCCTGGCTGAGCCAACAAGACACGTTTCAACAAGGTGCTATGTCACCATGGTATTCACCGTGCAGCTTTCAATGGCGAGATAGCGCCAACCGTTGATCGACCTTAAATCTGACGATCGTGAAGACTCGTCGTACCGCTATGCTGTTCTTTCCCCGGGCCCATCATACCTGGCACCACCTCAGTAACCACACCACACTCGAATGACACCTGGCAATACTTGATAGACGTACCTTGGTGAGACCTGGCCCCGCTGATCCATGTGGCGAAAGGGCATTATGTCGCTATGGTAAAGATCACGCAACTTAATCATAGCGAGATGGTGCCTTCCATCGATCTAACTTAATTTGACGATCATGAAGACTCGTCGTACTTCACACTTTTCTTCTTCACTATCAACACACCTGGCATCACCCCTCAAGTTTATGAGATAACACGGCCCCACCTTACACGTATCACTGAGGCGCTATGTCGCTATGATAAAGATTGTGCCTGTCATTGATCTGAACCGATCCGATGGTGAGCAAGATGGATCATCCCCTTGAGTACATCAATGAATAGGAACTGGCTACGTACCAACTGACTAACAGATCCTTGCTGACATCTGACAGAGCACATCTGACACTCACTAGACACATGGTAGGAGGGCGCTATGTTGCCATCATATTCGTCGTGCAAATTTAACAAATGACATAGCGCCAACTGTCGATCTGCTATGATCCTATGGCTATGAAAGACCTTCCCTAATTCTATTGATCATATTGGAAACCTTAGCTCCATAACACACGTGGCAACCCCACACTAGTCCATGTAACATCATCTTGGCGACTTATACTACCTCGACCCACTGAGTAGCTCTTTCTCACAGATGTGGCATGTTCTGATTTGTTAGCATGGATTGAGGACCCTTCCAATTGGGAAAAGGAAGTACAAAATGGGACCCAACTTGAAGTTCTCTCTGCAGAAACTTTCCGTTAGGCGCTATGTCGCTATCGAAGAACTCATGAGTTTTTCGATATAGCGCCTCACCGACATTTCTCATCTCCAGCTCATGAAACTAACCGCTTGCCGTGAAACTTTTCTAACCTGCCAAAGAACCCTGGATGACCTGCAAACTGGACCCACTGGACACGCGTCGACAGGGCACAATGTCCCTATGCTATTCACCATGCAACTTCTGAAAAGCAACATAGCGCTGACCGTCGATCTCCTCAGATCTGATGATGGAGAACCTGTGGGCCATAGAAAATTTTACAAGGTCTGATCGCCTAGATTTTTTCAATGTCTCTTAGGCATTAAAATAATATTAATTCTGGGACTAGCCATTGGACAGGCTGGACGTTTGAAATTCAAATCTTGGTGGGGCAAAAAAATGATAATAGATACTTTGGAGAAGAAGAGGAAAAGAAAAGATGAAAGTTTTCTTTCAAAGGATGTTGTATCTCAAGAAGTTCGCTCAAGATCTACCGTAGTAAAAGCTAAAAATAGAAGACCTTGTCAATATTGGGACAAGATCTAGAAACAGGGCACTTAACTATGGAGGTAGCAAAACCAAACAAGGTAGGGAGAATTGAAGATATGACACTAGAAGACTTCACTGTGCACTCAATTGATTTGGGAGAGGCAAGACATGATACAAAGGTAGGCCTATGGAAATCGAGTAATGAGGTGATAGAAGAGCAACTGGAGAACCTCACGTCATCGAAGGTCAGGATGAAAGCCAAAATGAAAGAGTTGAGAAGATTCATCAGGCAATTAGTTGTCCCATTGGCAACTATTACTGGTGTGCTTGCCAATAAAAATCCTTCAGAAGAAGAGGTACAAGCCTTCATATCACAGCTCCAGAAAGATAGGCATTTTGGGCAGATTGGGAAGGAATGGATTGAGAAACTCAATACTAATGGAGTTTCCCTAATCGATCGAATTGGTAATATTATCCTCCAACTAGAAATTGAAAAGAATAATATTACGTCTAACAGTAATACCTTGGCTGGAGAAAGAGCAAGATGCATAGAATGTATTTCTCTCCTGATGATGGTTATTCAGATGAAGGCAAAGGATGCAATTGAAGCAAATATTATTAAGGTAAATGAATCTCTGAATGAATGGCTCTAAAGTATGCAGTTCAAGATGGAAATGATTCAAGAGGCTAAGAAAGGACTTAGAGAAATAGGGAACAAAGTGAAGAAGACCCAGGATAGAGCATTTGAGCTTATGTGAGGATTGCACACTGAGTCACATACCAGTGGACAAGGAAAATCCTTTATTAATATAGAAGTGATGAAGAATAATTTTTTTGTATATTTAAGTAACCTATCCAAGATAGCTTCAAGTAGTCAAAATAGGGTAACAGAACTGCAAACACTTGGCGGATGCATGCATGTGGCTATTGAAGAAGTGGCAAGTTAGCTAAATGAAGTAAAAGAGCTAGCTCTAGAGCATTCAAGGTGGCTATTGAGATTCACCAATGTGAAAATGCCTATTCATGAGGAGATGACCCCAGTTATAGTGGCTGCCAGAACTTATAGGAAAAAAATTGAAAAGGGAAATAAGTCTAAATAATTTATTGAATACTCCCTTTCTATTCTCTGATGTAAATGCTACAAATTTTTGTAATTTTTGAAATTCGATGAACTAGAATCTTGCCATTTGTCATATTGAGAAGATGAACCGATTGATATTCCTATTATAACGGTCATCTCTCAAATCATATATATATGAAATTTAATGGTTAATCAAAGGTCGACAAATTTTGGTGTGAAGTACTATCTATTGCAGAGACAATTGAATGACACTTCATTTCAATCATTTTTTGTTCCTGTAGGTATTGTAATTAGTTAGTATTTCCTTTCTACATTACAGAGAACTAAGAAAGAATAGAGTTTCATTTCCCCTATTTTTTGGAATTAAAATGGATGTGATAAGTATTGTTATGTTTCATTTGACGAAAGGATTCTATTAGTTTTCCTGATTCATTAGTTGTAGTTCAGATTTAGATTTCAACTTATTTTAGTCTTGCTTAGATGGACTTATGAATTCATAAGAAGTGTGGATACATAGATTTGTTTTGGTATTGAGAAATTTTTCTTGCCTGAATTAAGTTCTAGTTAGGCTTAATTTGGTTTGCCTCTCCTACTCTCGGGTTAAGAGCATACGCTGCAGTAGGAATTAGAGATAAAACATAATTCATTGAATATCATTCACATAGGGAGCTATACCTCAATTCAGAGGGAAATTAAATATTCTTAGAAATGGTTTCCCAACTGTTGTGTAAAGTTGTTCTTCATTATAAATTTGGGCACATAAAAAGAGGAAAAGAAGAAGGACAAATCTGTTTACCAACAATGCCCAAGTGTTGGAGGATGTCAAGTTCATATTTGCTGTTGAGTGATTCCTTTGGATGTCGAGCTCATGTGGATGTCAAGTGCCAATTTTCATTTGTCAAGTTGTGTCCATTTCTAGTTTGGGTCAACTCTGCTTGTATCTAATTTCTGTTAAGTAGTCAATATTTGTAAAGAGCTGAATTGTGGCCTTCTTATGTTGTAGAATCTTTTGTAAGCTATTTTGGCAAGTATATATAGAATGTTTAGGCTTAGAGTTAGGTAAGTGGTGAAGAAGAGGAATTTGGGAGAGCAGAACTAAAAGTGTGAATTTGCAGTTGGATCTTTGAATGTGAATGTATTTGTATTTGAGCATAACCTAGAAGGCCTTACAGCTAGGCATGTATGAAGATATTTTTATGAATCAATAAAAGTATTTCTCTCTTCTCCCTCGTTTTTTTTTTTTTTACTTGTGTTTACTTTCATTGTGTTAACTCTTGCAGGGTGGTTTGGATAGCTAGGTGAGCCTTTGGCCCTAGTTATTCACCCTCTTTCCCACATCAACTCTACAAGAAATCAAAACAACCCTCTTTAATATCAATCTAGATAAATCTCTTGGACCTAATGGATTTCAATCATTCTTCTTTCAACAATGCTAGGAGATAATAGGAGAAGATTTATGGAAAGCACTAGAAGCAAATAGGAGTGGAGGGCAACTTCTAGTAGAAATTAACCACACCTTTTTAACTCTCATACCTAAGAAAATAAAATGCATAGAACTAGGAGACTTTAGATCAATAGCTCATTATAACAATATCTACAAGGTATTCTCCAAAACCTTAGATAACCATCTTAAAAATCTTCTCGCTAAGCTAATATTAGAAGAAAAAATAGGCTTTATACTAGGGAGATCTATCCTAGATGGCATCTCAATCATCCAAGAAACAATTCATTCAACAATAAAAAATAACGAAGCATGCATGCTACTAAAATTAGATATTCAGAAGGCTTAGGATAAATTGGATTGGAGATTACAATGTAGATCTCTTGAAGCTTTCAACTTTTCAAAACAATGGATAAATATCATCTTTCAATGTATTTCTACCCCAAAAATTTCAATCCTCATCAACAGGACTCCGTAAGGATTCTTTAGTATTTCAAGGGGGATTAGACAAGGTGACCCTATCTCCCTTTTTTTGTTTATCATTATGGTTGAACCCTTTGGTAGAGAAATCAAATTAGCACAACTCCAAAACAAAATCATAGGAGTAAAAGTCACTAAAAATGTACAAAATACCACCCACCAGCAATTTGTTGATTATACAATTCTCATAGGAGTAAGCACTAAAATAGAAATGGAGCACTTTAAATATATCCTCAACAACTATTATGAAGCTTTGGGCCTAAAAATCAATGCAGAAAAATTGAAATTTTTTTTCTTAAATATGACAGGGGAAAGAGAAAATTATATATGCAATAGATTTGGATTCAAAAAGGGTACATTTCCCTTCAAATAATGGAAACAAATGCTAGAAAAGATCGACAAACAAACTAAAGTGTGGAAGGGAAAATGGCTAACCAAGGTAGGAAAAGTGACAAAAATCAAAGCAGTGTTATCATCCTTACCTACTTATCATCTTTCCTATTTACAACTGCCAAAGAATATAAATCAAAAAATTGAAAAGAAGTTTAAATATTTCTTCTAGAATTGTTTAGAAAACAAAAATAAAGCGGCATTAATTAGATGGGGAAAAATATGTAGACCTAAAGAAGTAGGAGGTCTAGGGATCAAAAACCTAGAATGGTAGAATGAAGCCCTAGGAGCCAAACAAGTTTGGAGAATGTATCAAGAAGGAGATAGAAAATGGGATATAATTCTTTACAACAAATATTTAGAAGCAGAGGAAACCACCTCAATATTTAGAACTAGGAATCCCTCCAAAGGCTCACTTCTTTGTGAAATGTGTGCCCCTCATAACCAAATACATATCTTGGGATGTTGGGAAAGGAGATAAAGTGTTATTTTGCAAAGGTTCTTGGAATGGACATCCTCCCCTCAAAAAATTAGGTTTAAATCATAACATCATCAGTCATTTAAAGAACAAATGGGGATCCAAAGGATAGGCAGATCAAAGTTAAAAATAGGGAAGATAGGCTAATTTGGGCAGCATCCAAAGATAGAACTTATAAAGTCAAAGAAGGATATAAACAAATAACTAACTCACAGAAATGGGAAGCATAAAACATCGCAATGAACCTATGTTGGGACCCAACAGGGCTTCCTAAAGCTAGTATCTTTCTATGGGAAGCCATCCAAGAAAGAATCCTCATAGTAGATAGAATTAGAAAGATGGGATTAGAAGGACCATCAAGATGTATTCTATGGAAAGAAGAATTAGGAACTTTTGAGCACGTCCTTTATCAATGAAAATTTGTGAAGGAAAGCTGGACCTAACTCAAATCAAAGCTCAACTACCTCCCAGAAAGATGGAAAAACCACATAGTTGGATGGCCAAAATACACTAACAAGAATGTATATGGAAAACTGTGGAATATCACCCTGACAATCTTAGTATGTGAAATATGGAAGGAAAGAAATAGATCGATCTCTCAAGATAAAGAACTTAATTCAAAAACATTCCACAACAAAATTGAAGCAAATATAGTAAAAGTTATCAATAGTGACTTAAGAAAAAAGATGATAGAAGAAGGCTCATTTACTGAATGGGATGCTGAAAACAAAAGATAGTTGAATCTTGTAATAGATCCACCCCTAATATACAAGAAGAATAATCAAATGGCTAGGAAATAATGTAACTGGGAACCACCCCTAAAAGGTTGGAAGAAATTGAACTTCGACTAGGCCTCCAGAGGTAATCCTGGCAAAGTAGGAATAAGATGTATAGTTAGGGAAGAAATGGGCCAATGGATTATGAAAAGAGTAAATCCATTGGGAGTGACATCAAATAACATGGTGGAAATGGAAGCAGCAAAAGAAGGTATAAAGATATGCATAAAGCTAAGAATTAAAAAAATTATAATTGAAGGAGATTTAGAGATAATCCTAAATGCTCTAAGAAAAGGAAAAACCCCAAATTGGATTATAAATTCTTGATTGGAAGCTACCTTAAAATTATTGGAAGGATTTAAAGAAATAAGATTCTCCCATATTTTTGGAGAAGGTAATAATGAAGCAGATCAACTAGCAAATGTAGGTACAGATGGAGAACACATCTTAACTTATAATCATAGTTAGATCACAAAGTATCCATCATTAAATACTAGGCATCATGATTTCATAGATCAACGCATATTTTAGCACTTGCCTCTATGATTACATAATTTTGGCTTCTTGAAATTAAATCACTAAAGTGACACTTCAATGATGACCTAGTGGGAAAATCATCATTAGATGATCTTAGGTATGTCGTCATTATGTGAAGTTCTAGATCCTTCACTCTGGGGGTATATTATACCATCCTTGAAACCAACCTCCTCATTTTTACTCTCCTCTTTTAGCAATTAGGCTAGTAAAGCCACTGCATTGTGAATACTAACATATGCCTATATAATGACTTCGAAAGCATAACAATGTCATGTTGTGGTCTAGTCAAGCTAAAAAGATGGAATCGGCTATTTCGAGCAATTGATGACATGAGTAGAGTGGCTATTAGTAGGGTCCTAGGAGAAGAGAAGAAGTATTCAACTATCGACATTCCTGGCATACAAACAGTGATATATTAGGGCTTTGGATAAGATGTTTAGCTAGGGAAAGAGTAGCTAAATGGGACATTGTCAGATTAAGCCTCAATATATTTGACCCAAGTTGGCTAACAGGATTTGAGGAAGTTGTTTCCAATATTGATGCCAAGATTAAAATCCCCTTATTGGAGGCCTATATAGAATATGAATTAGGTAGCCCTAAACTCATGAGAAGCCCAAAACGTCCCTGCTTGGTGATTCAAGACAACATTCTCTTTTATAGATAATGGCTGAAAATGGAGGAAAATGTACAATTTTTATTGAGGTAGAGAGCAATCATCGAGGACCCAACAAGAGATTGGCTTCTAAACTATCTCGAAGCTTTTGATGCCTACATCCACTAGGAGGTGAATTTCACCGACTTAAACACTATTGAATTCTGCATTCCCAACTATGATAGATCAACTAGGGCAAGGAACACTTATGAATTTCCTCTGGGTTCAAGGGTGAAAAATATACAAGAATCCATAGAGATAATTATGGTCTTCAACAAATGGAGTGAGGAAAATTAACTATGCTAGTGGGTGTCTTGGTGTCTCTACTATGGTTCACCTTTCCCTCTTTTGACAATATAGCCTCGAAGATGATAATATTGTAGTTTATTTAAATTTGTTAGAATTGTCTGATGTTAGCTTCATGTCAACATATAATGTATTAATCTTAGATATGACATGGCTCCATTTTATCTTGGTAGATCACACACTATATAAAGTCAAAAAATGTCAAGCTAGGTTGTTCCAAAGTAGCTAGGTAGCTTTTTGGGTTTTTTGGATTGTATTTTTGTATTATAGTACTTAAGATATATTAATATGAAAACTATATTTAGCATATATTATCTCAAAATTATTTTGATCTAGGTTGAATTCCAGCAAGAAATCTTTAGTAGGGCTAATGTTTACAATTTTTTGAACTAAAATATGCTTAACTTTTGCCCAATTTTAAGGAAAATGATTCACGATGGGAAAACAAGATTTTATGAAAAATAAAGATTTCAAGAATTAAAATTTAAAAAAAATACATTAATCAAGTTATCATTAATACATTTTTTAAACACTTCCCAATGCATACAAGTTAGCACTAATAGTCAAATAAAACTATAAATTTAATCAATCCAATCAGATGTATTTAAACTCCCTATTCATCAAAAACATAGGAAAGCATGGATTTGCCTAAATTTGGGCACTCATGTTATATAACAATAACACATTAGACCAATCTAGTTCCTTTGTGATTTAACCCTAATTTGGTTGTAATAATTTGTTCTTTGCTTAAATTTTAATTTAGGATTAATGATTAACGTTGTATGGTGGTTAGTTTGTAGTGTTTCTTATGTATGCAAGGATTATAATCAATTTAGGTGGCAAATGTTAGAATGCAGGAAAAATGTTAACATAAAAATACATCAAGTGTAAATGCAAATACAATTTATTATACTCATTTAATTATATTTTTATAGGGGTATGCCACTTTGATTCATGTATAATAAAGGACTACGGTCTTAGGCTAGATTGGAGGTTTTCTTTCTCCATTCTTTCCTACTAGTGCTCGTTAGAACGGAGACTTTTGTAATACTTATTAAATTTAAATATAATTTAAGGCTTAAAACATTTACCGATCAAAAAATATGTTTACTAAAATTTAATATTTTTTTTAACTTATATAATATTACACTATCTAAAAAATTAATACATTATTTAAAAATATAGATGTATAATTATGAAATTTATTTGAACTATTTAAAACCATAAACATTATAAAAAAACATATTACAAACCAAATTTTTACCTAAGAATACACAAAATAAAACTTCAAACATACTAAAAAAATTGGGGAAAATTGCTGACATACTTGATCTGGCTGAATTATTCATGTAGCCCTTTCCCCCTTTACAATCCCAACAAACTCATTTCATGCAAATGAGTTGTGGATTGCATTTTTTAGCTTATATAATTTTTGACATTCTAATAGAAACTATTAAAGATGGATTCATTTTGGCCAGACTAGTTTTGGCCAGCATGCCACTGACGTGTACAAGCCACATGGCGTCTATTTAGCACCATGGTGATTCAGCCAGAGTAAATCCAATCAAAATGCATCCAATCAAATTTGGTTCGACTGGATCTACAACGATAGCCCAAAAGGTGATACGGATTTGTACTTTGACCCTAACATCAAATGAAATATCTTCCTAAGTATGAGTTGGTGTTGATTAAAACTAGCATATTATTGAAGGGGATAGAGGGATGATGATTGAGAGGAGGAGAGAGAAGAATACAAATAAATAAGAGGGGCATGGAGAGGATAGGAGAGGAAGGGAAAGTTAGAGAAAGAGGCATGAAAGATATAAATATATAAAGAAGGAAGATTGAGAGAGGGAGAAATGTAAAGATAAAGATAGAAAGTGATTTTTAAAGAGGCGGAGATGAAGAGATAAGGGATAGATAGTGATGGAGAGTTAATGACATAGAGGAAGATGTAGGGGAATGAAATATGAAGATGTACAAATTTAAATGTATTGCATGGATATATCCAAAAGGTGAGAATCTTTTTTAATTGAGCTCTCATATCTATATGGTGTACCCATTGCATTCTAAGGTACATTGCTAGTTATATATATGAAAATCTTCTGTAAAAAATATCACAATAAAAAATATAAAGAAATACAACCACCCAAAATATATATATATATATAAAGTGGATTTACTAGAGAGTTCTAGATGGTTGGCAATTCTAGATTGTCAATAGGAAATATTTGAATTAAAAGTCCTTAGTATATATATATATATATATATATATATAGAAGAAAGTGGAATTAGTAGAGAGTTCTTGATGGATATATGAAAGGATCCACCAATGGATCAGTTCACCTCCTTGCATAGTACCCTTTGACCATTTTGAATGGTTGATAATGTGGACACATGCTCTTCACATTCTTCACTAACCCCATCTCATCAATCTCTCTCCACCTCAAACCACCACTAACACTTTGGCATATAGTGTTATAAAATGTGTCCAAGCTCAGTCTATCATAAGGGTTAAAACTTAGTTAGTGTGCATCATGTTGACCAACTCATCTCTAATCACAGTCACCTTATCCCTATGTTGTAGGGTAGGTGAAGAATGTAAGCTCTAATCAATAGCATCAAGTGTGTTCTATAAGCACTGAAGAGTCTTAGTGAAAGGTGGCACCCTATCCTGGGCACTATTAGTGGATCTAAGTGATCATTCGCTACAGGGAAGACCATGTACACTGGTCTCTCTAGATTCACTAGCTCCAGATGCCATAATGATGAACTATATAACAAAACCAAACAATACACGCGCGTGCATGCATGCACGCACACAGATGCCATAATGATG